>CM060954.1:129122468-129584968 GCA_030765055.1 Mantis religiosa
CTTTTTTCTAATATAACAAAAATGAAAGAACTAAATATGTACAATTTAAAAGAATGCATAAAAACCACGAAATAAACTACTTTCAGCAGGTACAAAAAGTGAAAGAATTTCAAAATAACTACAGAAGATATACTTACCAAAAGAAAAAAATATCTCGAGGACACCAACTAAGAGAAAGAAATAACAATTCGCAATTTGAGACAGGAACAGGCCAAAAGCCTAGATCATTGGGAGATTATGATGCTACTTTAGAAGACTTCATTTCTGGTGAATTAATGTTGTGCAGTTTTTGTTGTACAAATATCTTAAGCATTTAAATTACTGTAACTTTTTTTCTAAAATGTTATATTTCCTTTTCTTTCCTATTTGCAGAGGAACTGGAATGGGATATGTTTTAAATCCCTTTATTTCGTTTATTTGTAAGATACTGAACTTAAAAACTAGATATGAAACGTATACGTTTTTGATTTCAGAATTGTACTGATCAAAAAGAGAAGGACAGAGAGAGGAACGGACGAGTGTGGACCCATTTTACCTTCTAAAGTTTACCATTTTCCTCTGTCCACTATCGTTTAATTTCTTTCCTTCTAATTGTAAATATAAAAGCTTTGTTTTTCTCCACTACTTATTTTATAAGTAGTCGCGGAAGTATTGCATTCCATTTAAAAATTCATATTGGTAAATCGTATAAGATAAAAAAAACCTTACTAAAAAGATATTGCAATATATTCCCATGATTTTATAACCAGTATATTTATTTCTATATAACCAGCTACCTATATTATTAATGGGTAAGATCAATAATTTTATAAAGAAATAGTAGAAGGGTAGGTAAATGATGCAAATAAA
The DNA here is from genome assembly GCA_030765055.1 of Mantis religiosa. Taxonomy (NCBI): domain Eukaryota; kingdom Metazoa; phylum Arthropoda; class Insecta; order Mantodea; family Mantidae; genus Mantis; species Mantis religiosa. Next base: position 129,123,318 of record CM060954.1, read on the forward strand.
CAATTTCTGCAGATTAAAAAAAACTAGAGTAGTAATGAAATTCTTTAACTAAGGAAAAATTAACAGTTGTATTTCAATCACGGATTAGCAGCTTGAAAATATTTGATGTGGGTGATGCTGAACAGTCAGGACTTAAATTAACAAAAGGCGTGTATTTCTAAACTCCGTGTCTTTTGAGCCTTGCGGAAGTATTTATTGCGATCAACAGTATCAGCACTGGCATTACTTAAATGGTCTGTTCAGTTTTGTAATTCCGACAGTAGTTAACAGATAATTCAACAATTACAATTTCGAGTTATAAGATTCGAAAATAATTTCACCCATCTCAAATAATCAGTATTTTTTCATTAAATTTATTGTCAGCTTAACTAGTGTTATTACAGTCGTCCACTGATGTCCTGAGATCAATTTCTCATAGTTAACCATTAGAGCAGATGGCATCAAAGGTGTGGCACTTGTCAGCATCAAACTTATGCAAAGAAATTTTGGGAAATTATATGCCTGTATATTTGAATTCAGAATAAATCTTTGCAGAAATACTTTCACAACACATTGCCCCCATACAAGAGGGATATACGAAACCGAATCGATAGTCAGATAATTCTCAAGTATTAAATGAATTATAAGGAATGTATTGCAAATCATATTTTAATGGCATATTTTTATCAAAACAAAATTTAACTAAAATTTCGTCGTATTCTAAGCTCTTAAGGAAATTTAATATACATATTTTATATGTCATTCGAATATTTTAAGTTTATGGTACCAACATTTTCAAAAATCCTTAAATCTATTTAAATACAATTTTTAATAATCTTCTACATTAACGGGGGTTCTTAGTTGGCACATTTACTTGATAGATCGTGGATAGCTCCTCCAGAGGTCCTTTAATTAAATGCCAGACACTTCATTTTGGGACTATACCATCCGCAGGCAAACACACACATACACACAAAACAAAAAACTTTGAACCGTTCTCTTACAAATGCATCCTTCAATTAATGTAGACCTCAAAGAATGTATTTCGGCGGATATACAAATTTAGGGTGGAACACTGAGTATTTACAGAGAAATTAAAAGGTTTGGACCTGTTGATTACCAAAATGACCAGCTTTGAAATAGCTTTCCAGGACCTCTTGTGTGCTTTGTATTGCCTAATCTGAATCGATTTAGAGGAACTGTAAGTACGTGTTAACATACAACAGCAGCATGTCCTGCTGCTGTAATTCATGTTGGATACAAAATATACAAAAGATATTTTAATGCTTAAAATGCATTTTGGCTGATAGAGCTTTGTTGTTACCTTAGCACACGTTTCTAGCTATGTGTTGGCTCCAAGAATCTGGTATCAGTTCTCCAGTAGATCTCTTTGACGCATAAACTTTATTTAAAATAACTGTGATTGTGATATGCGACATTTCTGAGATATTATTTCCATATCTGAATATTTTTCTATATTTCTGTCACTACTACATAAAGATAGTAAAACATTAGTGCTGTCGGTGTTCAGATTTCAAAGAAGACAACATTCATTGTGACCCTGAACCTAAAGGCCATCTATTTACATAAAGAGCCGTATCTGTGGGCATGTATAGCTATATCTGACTGTGAAAGAATTAACCCTAAAACGAAACCAGATAAATACCAGATTATATATTAAGTTTACCTTTCTTCAGAAATGAAAAACAAATTTTCCAGTTTAACTTTCTCAGAAATGTGTGAACTCGATTGGAAGACGGGAGTTAATATAAAATTTTGTTCTCTCTAAAATCATTTACTTCGCATGCATTTAATTGCGGTATTAGCCTCTTCCGAGATATTTTCTGTTATTCTTTAAATTTCTCAATACTTCTTAGTTGTTTTTTTTTCAATACTGCCATCATACGCCTGGTTCTCGTGATGTTACGGAAAGTGTACCCGCATTTAAACATCAGAACATCACTCCGGTTTCCAGCAACATCTTTCCAGATAGATAAAAAAACGCGATAACAGCAAACCTGTAGAATTTATCGCAATACGATGAAGTTGACTGAAAACCAGAGTGATTAGAAATAGCTTTTAGTTACTATATAAAAGTATATGATAGTATGTAAAAATGTACTGTGGATTAGACATTTTGGGCAATGTGTACAAACAGGGAGGAGATACTGGAAGCAAATTACACCCATTCTGTAGATCATGCATTCTTGTTAACTTAATAAGATATTGTAACATTACATAAAGTATGTGTTATAAGTAACATTATTGTTTTGAGTGTCTCGGATGTCACCAAATGGCATCGTTCCCTTAATTTGATTTGCGTTTGTAACGAAATCCCTTTTTTTATTAATGCGGTCTATTTACTAAAAAACATACAGTTCGTTCTCTTTAAGGTTAAAAGTTCTATAACGCAGTTGGTCTTAATGGACGAGGAATGACTGAAACGGGTGAAATCCTGCTCAAATAAAAACCGAAATCCTAGAGTCTAGAGTTACCCGCCATTCCTATTTTCAGAGTAAAAGGAAATCCGGAGAAAACCTTATTTGAGAGAACCATTCTATCCCAGATAATTGGGACATTCTGAATGTGAGGCAGACATGCAGAAACTGTCAACTTTTGGAGTTCATCAGAGAATTTATGTTTAATTTATATTGTTAACAGACACAGAAAGCCACACAAAAACACATGCAAACACATACACATTCTTGTAGACTTCACAAACTGTAGTTGGTGTAAAATCTCTGTATCGAAATATTGAGTGGAATAAACGTTTCCTCTGCTGTTGTAGGTAGCTAGTACCCAAGCAGATAAATAAAACTGCATTTTCATTTTATAATTAACATAAACGATCATAACTACCAGTATTTTGCTGAACAAAAGCAATGTAAATTATGTTACAAGATCCACTATGTTGCTCCCAAATGCTTAGTAAACGTTTTTGTTTTATAAAGCCATTGAAGTATTTTATAGGAATTTAATTATAGAAATTGTATTTAATTTTATATTGAAAAATATCATAGTTTAATATATATATATATATATATTCTGTGTTTCATAAGAGAAGAGCTAACACATCTGTTTACTTAGATTTCGCTAGCGTAGCACGGACATAAAACTTTGAGGTCTGGCAGATCAGTGAGTTCAGCAGATACAGACGCGATATACGAAGAGCGTCTGTTTTGGTGAAAGAATTTCCCGATAAGCGACGTAGTGGGAAGAGAAAGTAAGAGATTAGAAGACAAAGGGAAGGCATGATTCAGGAGTTTAACGATCAGCACTCGACCATTCCCTAGGCCAAGTAGCAGCAGATTCATCTCCCGGTGGTCGTAAATATAATCTCAGCGAAGGTCGGTTTTGCACATACAAAACTAGAGCGAAGGACAACAAATATGTGTTTTATGACGCTAGTGGAAACAATGCACGACTCGCGTTATTGCGGGATTTTTCTGAAAGGATCTTTTTACTAACTTTCTCTTTCTTCCAACAGTTTCTCTCCCTATTTCTTTCTGATCCTGTTTCACTCATTCCCTCTATAATCCTCAATCTCTCCTAATTCCCTCTATAATCCTCAATCTCTCCTCTATCTTTGCAGGGATATCTGAAGTGAACTTGAAAATTGGCAATAAAATTCATTTTACTGGTGTTTAAATTTAAAATATATGTAAAATGTTTTATACTGCATCCTATGTTTTCCAGATAAACTATTTCTTTAGATTCATAAAACGACAATAGATTCCGGATTATAAAGCCTCAACTACTCAAACAAAGATATAATTAATAACTAAATATTAGTTATCTTTCTTGAATAAAACCTGTTATAAATAAATTCGGGGATAAACTTCTTCTGGTTTTCGCGTCAGTCATTTTGATTTATGACCCAATGGTCATAAATCAAAAGTTCATTATATAACAATTTTTCAGCCACGATTCTTTTCTTTAAATATATTGTGACTTTGTGGGTTCTTAGAATTAAAAGTCCAATTTGCCGAAATTCTAAATGTTCTTTATTTACTTGGAGATACACTGTTCAATTCTCACGTAACAACATTACATCACATAACAACACATCTTCCAAAGTCGATGGGAATAAACAGCGTCCAGTTCAGCTGTCTTGCTACACAACTCAACTCACTGTTTTACAAAAACTGTCCTGTTGGCGTGTCCCAATCGTGACACATGAAACATGAAATCCTAGCTATGTCGGCAAGTCCTTTCACCTCTGTGATAAACTATCCGTCTCCTGTTTATCGGCGCTATCGTTAATTGTCGGGGCTAGCCGCCTATCGGTTCCTTTGTGTACATTAGCCGCGCGAATGTTAACTGCTTATGCAAGCTTGTGAAACATTATCCGCCGTTTGTTTTCTATTTATGCCGAAACTTTTATGCCTGTTGCCGCGACATTGCTCCCTCCTCAAGGCTGGTCGTCCCGAACAGCAACATCGTAGCGGGCCAGACGATCCAGGTGTACCCCAATATTTTCCCTCGGGGCACCGCCTGATTGCGGAAGACCACGTCATTAATCCTCTTCACCACCCGGTACGGACCTTGCCATGGTTGCTGGAACTTCGGGCATCGTCCCTTGGTCCGGGTAGGGTGGTACAAACAGACTGGGTCACCATGCTGGAAACTTTGGCTGTTGGCTTGCTGTCGTATCGGGTCTTCATGCGGTCGCTCGTCTTCTGGATGTTCTGACGAGCCATCTCATGCACGTCGTGCAGACGGTCCACCAGGTTCTCCATATACTCGGTTGCTGGCTGTTTTGAATCCGGGGGGCTTCCAAAAGCCAGATTACAGGGGAGGCGTAACTCTCCGTCGAAAATTACGCTGGCTGGGGTCATCCCAGTGCTGTCGTGTGTAGACGAGCGGTAGGCCAGCAAGAACAGTGGCACCTTGACGTCCCAGTGTCGCCGATGGCTGACCACGATCTTCCTCGGGTGCTCTTCTAAGGTCCCGATGTATCTCTCCACCATGCCGTCCGACTGTGGATGTAGGGGTGTGGTACGGATCTTGTTCTCCCCAAGTCTTTCTAGTGCCTCCTTCATCAGCTTGGATTCAAAATTAGTGGCACCTTGACGTCCCAGTCTCGCTTATGGCTGACCACGATCTTCCTCAGGTGCTCTTCTAAGGTCCCGATGTATCTCTCCACCATGCCGTCCGACTGTGGATGTAGGGGTGTGGTACGGATCTCGTTCTCCCCAAGTCTTTCTAGTGCCTCCTTCATCAGCTTGGATTCAAAATTTGTGCCCTGGTCACTGCGGAGCTCAAACGGCACTCCAATCGGCAGAACACTTGCTCCACAAGGCAGTCTGTGATTGTCTTTGCGTCCTGATTCGGGATGGCATACACCTCCGGCCATTTGGTGAAATAGTCCACGACCACCATCAGGTACTTGTTGCCTCGGTCGCACATTGCGAATGGTCCAGCTATGTCGATAGCGATCCTTTCGAATGGCACTCCAACGTTGTATTGCTGCATGATACCCGGGCTCCTAGTCTGGGAGACGCAACTCGCCGCGCACACGTGACATTGACGGCAGCACCTCTCAGCGTCTGCACGGAGCCTCAGCCAGTAGTAGCGCTGTCGGAGTTTGTCGATCATTCGGTTTGCTCCCAAGTGTCCTCCTGAAGTACCGGCGTGCACTTCCTCCAAGACTTCCGGGTCCTTGCTTCGGGGAAGTACCAACGGTTCTCTCTACGTCTTCCCATCAGGCGATTCCTATACCTGAAGAGCACGCCATCTCTTGTCTTTAGTAAGTCCCATTGACCCAGTATGTCTTGTAGGTGGCGCTCCTCGGTCCGTAGACCTTCCAGGTTGGTCTTGTCCCTGCCTCCACTTCCCTCAAGAGTGGTCCCAAGTCTGCATCCGCCAGTTGCTCCCTCCTCTGGCCTGCGCTATCCCAGCCATCAGCAGGCACTGCCGTGACTACTCGGACTGCTGCGGCGCGCTCCCTCTTCCATTCTTGTGCATTGGCCGCACGCTTCTGGGCAGGGTCTTCGGGACATGGCGTCTGCGTTGCCGTGGCTCTTCCCTCTACGATGTTCAGAGGAGAAGCCGTACTCCTGCAGCCGCTGGACCCAACGCGATATCTGGCCCTCCAGGTTTCTGAAGCTCAGTAGCCAGGTTAGGGCGGAGTGGTCAGTCCTCAGGTGGAATGACTGACCATATAAGTACTTGTGGAAGTGCTCCAATGTCTTTACTATCGCCAGTAACCCTCGCCGGGTGACACATTATTTCTTCTCTGCCTTGGATAGCGTCTGGCTGTAGTTGGCTATCACCCACTCATGGCCGTCCTGAATTTGTGATAGGACGCCTCCAATTCAATGGTCGCTGACGTCAGTGTCCACAAGTATGGTGCTACCTGGTTGTGGAAATCCCAGAATAGGAGCACTGCACAGGGTCTTCTTCAGATGCTGGAAACCGTCTTTAGCGTCCTCCTTCCACACATAAGGTCGGTGTCCCTCAGTCAGTCGGGTGAGGGGTTTGGCGATGTGGGAGAACCCCTTTATGAAGCGGCAGTAATAACTGCACAGCACCAGGTAACTGCGCAACTCTCGCTTATCCTTTGGCCGAGGCCAATCTCTCACAGCCTGGTTTTTCTCAAGGTCTAATGCCACTCCGGTTGGTGAGACTATGTGGCCCAAGTAGTTAACTTCCTTGCGGAAGAGCTGGTAGCTCTTCGACTTCAGCTTCAAGTTGGTTGCCTGCAATCTCTGTAATAACTTGCTTAGGTTGTCGAGATGGTCTTCGAACATCTTGCCACGATGATGTCGTCCAGGTATAGTAGGCAGGCGTCATAAGTCAACTCTCTCATCACTGACTCCATTAGGCGTTGCAAGGTAACTGGTGCGTTGCAGAGGATAAAGGGCATAACAGTGAAATGCCAAAGCCCTTGGCCTGTCGAGATTGCAGTCTTCTTCTTGTCTCTCGGGTCTAAAGCCACCTGCCAGTAAACCAACTTCAGGTCCAGGGTCGAGAACCACTGTGCACCAGCTAGCATATCCAGGGAGTCGTCAATCCGGGGTAAGGGGAAACTGTCCTTCCGGGTGACAGCTGAACGCTGTCAGCTTCCAGTAGTCCACGCAGAATCGTAATTCCCCGTTCATCTTTTTCACCAGAACTACAAGGAAACAACAAGGGCTGTCATACTCTTCAATCACTCCCCTGGATTTCATGTCATCTACTATATTCCGTACCGCCGATTGTTGCGCCAGCGGAACGCGTCTAGGTGGTTGCCGAATAGGCCGGGCGTCTCCGGTGTCGATGTGGTGGAGCATGCGCTCCGTGCGGCCGTAGTAGTTGTCGCCTTGGCTGCAGACGAGCTGGTATCGCCTCAGCAGTTGTCCAACTTTCTCCAGCTCTTCTGTGGTCAGGTGGTCAGCCGCCCTCTCCAGTAAGCCTTCCAGCCGGGGTCCCAAGTGTTTCGTCGGCAATGGTTCCTGTGTCTTATCGATTGCGGTTACGCTGAACACAAGCTCGCACGTCTCCAGCTCTCTGGACGTCGTGATCGGTGTGTGCCAGGTTGAGCAGCCTCACTGGAACCTCCTCTCGGAACGGCAACAATGTCTTGGATACACAGAGTCTGTGCACAGGCGTCTTATGGTCCAGCATCATGTTCTTCGTCCGCTGGCCTTTTCCACCACCTCGCTTCTCGCGGGGACCACCACGTCGACCTTCAGGATGACCCTACAGATTCCAAGGCGCTCTTCGGCTTGCCGGAGTATCACCTCTTCTCCATTGAGCCGCAGGACCTTCCTGCCGATGCCGACCGTCGTCTCGTGGCTCCTGAGGGCATCCAATCTCAGTATCACCTCCCCAGCCACCTTCGCGACAAACACCCACAGACCCACGGCACTCCGTCCCAAGGTCAACTTCAGTACGGCAACCTTCTCCACAGGAAAGGTGTCACCCGACGCCGTTTAAAGCTGGTATGATCGGCTCGGTTTCCTCGTCGGCAAACCCTTGGCCACGTCAGGTCTGATGATGGTCACGGCTCCCCCGGTGTCCGCCAGCACGCGGCACGGCTTCCCTCTCACCCAACCGTGCCCGATGGGGCTGTCATCCATAGGCCGGCTGACGGCCGCAGTGTCACTCGAGGGGATGGTGGTGATGGCGCAGACGTGCCCCTCTCCACGACGGCCCTTACTCGTTTTCCGGCTGCTCTTCCTGGTGTGGGCAGTCCCTCTCCAGGTTTTTCGGTTATCCACACCCCAACACAGGCCACTAGGTCTTCGCCGGCGTCCCTCGGCTAGTCTTCTGTCTGCGGTGTAGCGGACACTCCTCGTTCTCGACTTCGGGATAGCTGTCGCCCTGGCCGCCTCCATCCTTAGTGCTGCCGTTAGCGCCTAGTGGATTGTTTTGTATTCACCGAGCATTAGGGCCTGAGCAGCCTCCGTGCCTCGTACCCCATCAATGAATGTGTAGGCGGCTTCCCGGGATACGAACTCTGGTGGGAGTTCAACTAAGCCCTGGCTGCTGTGACCTTGACTTCAGCTTGCTGCGGTAGGCTTCGGCTAAGCGGTGGTTTCCAAAGTGGGCCTCCCAAATGTCCTTAGGTGCCGCCGTAGTCGGGACCGAATTCAGGACTCCCGCGGCCCGTTCCTGGAGGCTGGTTATAAACTGTGTGGCCTCTTCCTCTGGTGACCATTTGTTGTGCTTGGCCACTACGTCGAACTGGCGGCGGAAGACTTCTAAAGTAGTCATGCCGTCGTATTTAGGAGGTTTGACGCGCGCCGAAGTTGTGTCGCTCGTCGGCCTTCAAGTCCTTCAACCTCCTGCCCACGATGTCCTTTACCATGGCGTTCAGGGACTTTGTGTTGCTGTCGGAATTTCCCTCCAGGTTGTAAACGCGGTTCGCAAGGTCTTCGACATCTTCCACCATGGCGTTCAGGAACTTGGGGTTACTGTCGGCCATTTCCTCCAGGTCATTGAAACGGTTCGCTAGGTTTTCGACGTGCTCGTCCACTTGGCCCATTAGCTTGGCCAGCTCCGTCACGTCATCCCCCCACGCCGGCCAACTATTCCTCATATTTGGTGGAGGGCCTTTTTCGCCACCTTCAATTCCGTGGTCAGACTGTCGTTCGCTGCTCTCATTTCTGTGGTTAATTCGGCCTTCATTTCTTCCATCCTGTCGGTGATGTTGCCGTTAGCCGCCTTCATTTGTTTCAGTTCCGCGACCAGGTTATTTGCTGCTTCTGTTTTCGCAGAGGGGTTGTCATTTGCTGTTCTAATTTCCGAGGTCAGTTCGGCCTTTATTTCCATCATTTTCTCCAAAATCATTTCCAATGCGGCCTCAATGTCGTCCTACTCCTGACACCAGTTGTGTCTTTGTGGGTTCACAGAATTAATAGTCCAATTTGCCGAAATTCTAAATGTTCTTTATTTACGTAGAGATACACTGTTCAATTCTCACGTCTTACATCATATAAAAACACAATCTTTCAAGGTCGATGACAATAAACAGCGTCCACTTCAACTCTCTTTGCAACACTCTTGTTACACAACTCAACTCACTGTTTTACAAAAGCTGTCCTCCTGGCGTGTCACAATCGCTTATATATCTCATTCATAATTCAAGAAACTTCTCGAGCAAATAAGAAAAACAACTAGTCTCTGTCAATCGAGATATCTTTCGAAACTTCCAAACATCCTCCAATATTATGTCGTATCGGACGATGAATAAAATGGGTGGAATGCTGCTCAAATGCGCCCAGAGTCCCTAGAGCTAAGCGTTATCGCTAAGCATCATATGCTTTTACGCTCTCAAATAAATAAATATGCTGCTGTCAGAGCTTGTGAGCAGCCCCAGTTGGTTTTCATTTTTTTTTCTTTTTTCTTTTTTCCTGATGAATTGAAGTTATTTATATAAAGAAGTTCAAACCTTTATAAGCCGTGGCTCCATAACGTGATACATCTTCTCTGCCAATTATCTAAAGCGAAATAAATACTGGTTTGTTCCACAAAAATCCATTGAATTATAATTCCAAAATAACGTGAAAAAGCAAAGTAGTTTTGAACATGAGATATGGCACCTTCACATGAATCTCTTTGTAACTCTTCTAGGAACATTTATTTGCAATATCATTATTCCAGTTACTTCTTGTTAGTAAAGTTTCACATATACACATTTCGAAACATATACTTAAGTAGTCCTGTATGTAATGCTGCGTTGTCATTGGATGACATTAAAGTTCCGAAAGGTAAGTCTATTGGAAATAATGAAATATAAAGGCTTTATTTCTAGAAAACTGAAAATGAAAAAAAGAAAAGAAAAGCATGAAAAAGAAAGAAAGAAAGAAAGAACGAACGAAAGAAAGAAAGAAAGAAAGAAGGAAAGAAAGAAAGAAGGAAAGAAAGAAGAAAGGAAAGAAAGAAGGAAGGAAAGAAAGAAAGAAAGAAGGAAAGAAAGCAGAGAAAGAATGAAACAAAAAAGGAAAGAAAGAAGGAAAGAAAGAGAGAAAGAAAAGAAGGAAGAAAGAAAGGAAGGAAGAAGGAAAGGAAGCAAAAGGAAAGCAAGAAGGAAAGAAGGACGGAAAGAAACAAAGAAAGAAAGAAAGAAAGAAAGAAATAAGGAAGGAAAGAAAGAAATAAGGAAGGAAGGAAAGAAAGAGAGAGAGAAAGAAAGAAAGGAAGGAAGGAAGGAAGAAAGAAAGAAAGAAAGAAAGAAAGAAAGAAAGAAAGGAAGAAAGAAAGAAATAAATAAAGAGAGAGAGAAAGAGAGAGAGAAACAGAGAAAGAGAGAAAGAAAGAGAGAAAGAAAGGAAGGAGGGAAGGACGGAAGGAGGGAAGGAAGGAGGGAAGTAAGAAGGGAGGAATGGAGGGAGGGAAGGAAGGAGGGAGGGAAGGAGGGAAGGAAGGATGGATGGAGGGAAGGAAAGAAGGAGGGAGGGAAGGGAGGAGGGAGGGAAGGGAGGAGGGAGGGAAGGAAAAAAGGAGGGAGGGAAGAAAGGAGGGAGGGAAGGAAGACGGAAGGAAGCAGGGAGCGAAGGAAGGAGGGAGGGAGGGAAGGAAGGAGGGAGGGAGGGAAGGAAGGAGGGAGGGAAGGAGGGAGGGAAGGAAGGAGTGAGGGAGGGAGGGAGGGAAGGAGGGAAGGAAGGAGGGAAGGAAGGAGGGAAGGAAGGAAGGAAGGAAGGAAGGAAGGAAGGGAGGGAGGGAGGGAGGGAGGGAGGGAGGGAGGAAGGAGGGAGGGAGGGAGGGAGGGAAGGAAGGAAGGAAGGAAGGAAGGAAGGAAGGAAAGAAAGGGAGCAAACCAACATAAGAAGTGATTATCTCGGTTTTTCACCAGCAATTGTGGATGAAGGAGAGTAGTATATAATATACATAATCTCTTTATGCAATACCTTAATAATAGAGACCCGATTTTCAGCAATTGGTGACATTTATTTTAACTGATTCAAAGTCAATCTTCAAATTTATGTATCACTTTCATATGTCAATAAGAGCTTTTATGTAACGGTAGCATAATGCTTTTATTAAATTTCAATATTTCAATATTCAAATTAATAGGTATAAATTAAACTTTGTCACATTTTTCTTTTAGTTCCTAGAATAGTTGCAAGTTAATGGTGGCTCCTGTTTCTGAGAAAAAGGTAAATTCGAAGAAAATGTATGGTCAGAAGCTATTAAATTGTGGATATATACATCGCTTTAAAAGAATATTTTGAATGAAATTTTTATACCGGTCCAGTTTTAGGCATATTTAAGAATTGAGTAAAGACTATGTAGTTGCCTAGCAATTACCAATACTTTATCACAGCGAATAAAAATCAAAGTTCTTGAATACAGCTAGGTGAAACTGTTGGATGTAATCATTTCTTAAATCAAAATAAGAAAATTGGTAGTAGGAAATAGTTAAAATATTTAAATAACGAGATGATTTGACTTTACGTACTTGCAATCCATCAGCTGATCGTCCTTCTAGGCTGTACGACTTCCTGAAGAAACTGGAAAGCAGTTGTAGAAGTTTAATATCGTTAGCAAATCAAATTACATATGGAGTAGAATAAATGGATTTAAATTTGAAATCTTCAGTTATGGTTAACAGATGCGAAAGAAGTATATCCGTGCTTAATGCACGTATAGAACCAATGACATCATCTGGATATGCAAATGGAACACGGATTTGCGCTTTCATGACATTCAAAGAGTGTGGCCCACAGAAATGATTGCCTTTCCAATTCCGAAATCCATCTTTCTGAGAAAGGTTGGCTTTCTAAAGAGCTCCTCCAATTGTATTAATTTCTTCGTTAAGGTCACTGAAGAAATCATTAGACTAACATGAATCGCATATCACTTCTCAGCTCCTTTATTACAGCAAGGGGAATGAAGTAGACATTGTTACATTCTCCGCTCATGTGACCTATATTTTGCAGCCTATGTATGTCAGCATCCCTAGAGCCCTTGCCTTGTAAAGCAGGTTGTCTTCTCATATGATAACAAAACTTTCACTCCATTACCCTTTATTGAGGCAATATATTTTTGACCACAAAAAAATTCGTTCCCGGAATAAAATTATCAGTTATGTTTTACAAATTAGAAACCAAGACAGCATTTCAGTTTAAGGTTCAGTTTTGGGAAATGGGATTTTCTTTTTCAATAAGTCTTCTTGTCGAATTCTTAGAAGCTTCCTATTATTCTAGTTTACATTTTCAAGCGATAGATCAGGTGCGTACACAAACGTACAGCTGCATTATTTTATAAAAACCGTACATTCACACGAGGTTCTCAAGTCACTAATGTTTATTTGTACATCTTCCCTAAAAACTTTTATTACAGAAGCTTCATTTACGTATAGGTGGTATAATTCCAGGTAAATATTTTGAAAATCACTTCGTAATCTTAACATGACAAGTACAAGGTGCTATACAAGGCTATCGCTATCTTCTATGCGATTTCTGTGATCTAGTGAGGAGTAATTTTTTTTCTTTTATAATTTTACATCCTCCAACGTTAAGTCATATCGGACGGTGAATGAAATGGGGGTGAAATGATGCTCAAATGTGTCCCGGGTCCATGGAGCTTAGAGCTACCCGACATTCGTCTCCAAGGATAAGGGAAACCCCCGGAAAAACCTTATCCAGGTAACTCACCCTGACCGAGATCCGAACTCGGGACCTCTTGAACGTGAGGCAGACATGCTACCATCTACGCTGCCGAGGCGGGCTAGTGAGGAGTAAATAAATGCATATTGAAGTATACAAAACTGATGTGCTTATTTTCATGACTTTCTCTACTCTTGTATAAGCGCTTATACTTCCACTGATTTCAGTTTAATCGAAATAAACATAAAGCACCTATTGCTATTTTACTTGTTCCTGAAAGAATATATGATTGTACTGGTTTACTCTACGGAGGTAGTACAAAACGGAGCTTCAGACTTCGCTGTTGTACCTATGCCTCCACGTGGAGCACAGTCGGGAAGAAGGATGAGGCGAGAGGAGACAGAGGGCGGCCGTCCCAACAAGCCATGACAGTGTAGAGAGTGGGATCCCTACACTTTAGTAGTCGTAAACTCCCCGGCAGCCCAAAACAACTGGCATCCCACCCTCCTGTGGTCCGAAAACGACCACACCAGACAGGGGTCGGAGACCAGAGACCCTTCCGCAGGAGAAGGAAGTTTTACCAAGAACATATCATCCTGCCATGCAACGCTAAGACATTCGCCGACACTTCCATCCTAAAAAAAAAACAGACCACTAGATGAGATATGATATGAAATGATAATGGAGATGAAATGGAGGGACAGGAAATCTGAAGGATGTAATTAACCTGGCTCACGCCGGTTTAAACTCAGATCATGCAAGAGTTTCAAGTTCGAAGAGACCTAGCCAGCGTTCCCCTAACGACCCGAGAAAATCCTCGAAAATTAAATGCATGGATCAGGTAAGTCAGCCACGGGAATCGAACCTATATGTCCCTAGAGCGGGCTTCAGACGAAACAGCCCGAGACATCCTGCTCGGTGAGAATGCCGGAATACTAAATATTTTAAGTGTTCATCACTACGTAATCTATTACTTATATATAGGTATATATAATATATATAATATATATTACTTATATATATAAAACGTATATATATATATATATATATATATATACGTTTCTTAAAGATAAAGTTCTTAAAACAGCAAAAACATAAGAATTAATAATTGCAGACTCTGAAGTTAAAATTAAAATTTATGTAATAATAAATGTAATAAAGATATTTATTATTATTATTATTATTATTATTATTATTATTATTATTATTATTATTATTATTATTATTATTATTATTATTATTATTATTATTATTATTATTATTATTATTATTATTATTATTATTGTTGTTGTTGTTGTTGTTGTTGTTGTTGTTGTTGTTGTTGTTGTTGTTGTTGTTGTTGTTGTTGTTGTTGTTGTTGTTGTTGTTGTTGTTGTTGTTGTTGTTGTTGTTGTTGTTGTTGTTGTTGTTGTTGTTGTTGTTGTTGTTGTTGTTGTTGTTGTTGTTGTTGTTGTTGTTGTTGTTGTTGTTGTTGTTATTATTATTATTATTATTATTATTATTATTATTATTATTATTATTATTATTATTATTATTATTATTATTATTATTATTATTATTATTATTATTATTATTATTATTATTTTATTATTATTATTATTATTATTATTATTATTATTATTATTATTATTATTATTATTATTATTATTATTATTATTATTATTATTATTATTATTATTATTATTATTATTATTATTATTATTATTATTATTATTATTATTATTATTATTATTATTATTATTATTATTATTATTATTATTATTATTATTATTATTATTATTATTATTATTATTATTATTATTATTATTATTATTATTATTATTATTATTATTATTATTATTATTATTATTAGTTCATTTATTAGATTGATTTATTAGATTGATTGAGTCATAAAACCTCTTTTCCGATTAAACTCCTGTATCGAATTTCTGAGTGAAATGCAGTAGTTCCTTATATATATATATATATAAGGAGGGTAAACTTTGCAAAATTTGGGGAAACATTTCTGATTCCAAAATGCCTTTTAAGACAGTCGTGGAAGTTGAAGTCATTTGTAGTTCTATTTATCAACACATTGAACTGGTATAACTTCCTACGGTTATTAAAGTTATAAAAAGATACACTTAAACTAATATTTTGTCGTAACTTGTATAAACTTCTACTACATTTGATTTGTCAACTTTTAATCATTAACTTATTAATCAACATTCTCATATTTACAGCAAAAGTTTAAGACGTTTATTTAAACTTTGTAATGCCTGAAAGCACCTGCTTTTTTCTATTTCTTTAAAATGCAATTATATTTTAATTATTTTATTGTATTCCATTTACTTTCATTTGTTGTACATGCTGTTTGATTTAAAGAGATTGTTATCACGGAGGATTAAAATACTGCATTAAAATGTTCATGAGGAGAGAATATAAAAGTTGGAAAACATTCTCAGGAGGAAGAAGGTGCTTTGTTAACAAGCAGAGAATTTTAAATGTGATAAAATGAATATTTCTAATTAAACTGAATTGCTATCAACGCCTCATTCCCGAATTGTTTATGAAAGAGCTTCAGGCTGTCTCTTTCTGAATCCTTTTTCCATTACATTTATGAGGTCATCACCGGTGTTTACCTAACTGGTTAATGAAATCAAATAAAGGAAGCTACCGGTACCTTTTTCCCTGACGAAGTGCAATTATTTTAAAAAGCCCAAAGAGTATCCTCGGTGGGGGTAGGACTGCCCTATCGTATCCAGGTCAGTCCAAAACTTTTTCTTTTGGAGGGTAGTGCGACGGCGTATAGTGCCACGCCCCTCCCTCGAGCCTTTCATTGGCGCGTACAGGCGCCGCCTACGCGGCGCCCCGCAACTCGCGCACGTTTCCGCCCCCGTCGCGACGCCTCAGGTAAAAAATGACCTTATCCCTTTGCTCATCGATGCACATTCGGAAAGTGCTCATAAATGTTGGCAAATCATATCCAAATATTTTCGTAACTGGTTAGCGGTAAATATATAAACTGTCTGTACGAGTTTCATAAAACCTGTGTTATTATGTTATGGATCAATTAGTTCGAATTTGTACTTAAGCTTAATCGGAGAGTTGTATTTAAATTTGTGTAAACGACAATCAAGTTAGGAATGTTTTTGACAGTGCTTTGCAAATGTTCTAAATATCATTCTAATATATTTACCTCTATTTTTGTATAACTTTAAGTAAATACAACTACATCTGAGGTCAATGAAATTGCTGTTTATGCTCTCTATAAATAAAGGAATTTATATTCAAACACCCAATTTTGTAAAAAAAATAATTGCTGCGTTGTACTCGCCTGACATTCTCGATTCATTCTTGTATGAATTGTATCAAATGCACGTCTCCCTCCATTTCGTTCTAATTGAGGCAAATATTTGTAGTAATTGCTTTCTTTCATACAACAGATTATAAGAATATAGTAGAATTTAAGTAATAGTTAACTCTGTTAAGAGTATATGGCTAAGTAATGGCAATGAAATGTTATCTTCTGTGAAGTAAATGTCTCACATGCTACCATATGGCTTTCTCTAGCGATCCCAATAAATACCCCATGTAAATAGAATAAACATTTGTACAAGCAGTTTTGTTACATTTTCCCTTGTAGGATTAGACGAATACAGTATGTTTTAAGCGACAATTAAAACGTTTAGGAGCTGGTTGCTATTAGTGGCCTTGAAACATTTTCTCTTATCATGAACTTGACAGGAATAAAAAAGGAAAGAAAAATGTATAGCATCGCTTTAAAGAAAAGTGTAGGTATTGTAAAATTTAAATAATAAATTCAAACGATCCCAAATTTCGAAAAAATTGTAACAGTTAAACATTTCCATGTAAGGGACACGTAGGATTTTCTTACACATTTTTCGTCACATCTCTGCAAAATAGAAACTGTGCATACCAAGTTTGGCATTCAACCGACTATAAATTTTTAACTGTGCTGCTCATAGACATACAGCACATCCTTTACTTTGTGTACCAAAATACATAATGGTCGAAAGAAGTATTACGTTCCGCTTAAAATTTCGAGATTTTGGAGATAACACAGGTGTTGCGATTTCATTAATGTTTAAGATGTTTTATAACAAATAAAATGCCAGGTTTCTGGAGAGCCTCGCAGATTTTCTTCATACTTCGGCATAAGTGGTAAGCCGTAAGAGATAGACATGACATTACCACACAAAACATGTAGGTATTTGTAAGCCACACACCTTACGACAAACAAATTTTGTTGTGGAGAGAACCATATCCAAGGCATTTATTTGTCTGAGATTACCAATGATACAATTTTATCAAATGAGAAACCATTAGTCGTATTTTTATCCCTTACGCATTCAATGAGAAGAGAATTTCAAAGACATATCATGGTGACCAGCTCTTTAAATGTCTGAGTTGCACCTACCATATTTAGTTGCACTTACAGGAAAATTAGCAATAAGGAATTTCTGAACATGTTTATCTCAATTAAAACAGCTATACACAGAAGTATTTGTCGTAAGAATAGTTTTTGCAATGGTGGAGAATTCCAATGAGTATAACAGATAAGATTTATAAAACTGGAATGGTTGCTCTGTGTTTCGGGGTCATGCTTCTGTTAAAATAATAGTATTTGTGTGAAATATGCATTTCCTACTAATTATTAGTTACAAAAATAGTTACGCAAATCTCAGAAAGGCTGATATAACACAAAACTATTTGCAAATAAATAATGTGTTCCACATTATGTATATACATTTCTGTTTGGTACTTTTTCTACATTTCTTATTATTTTCTTTTTTTCCAAATTTCTTTCGAGTTTTCACTGCCTATTCCCAAAAAAATAAAGGAATATATTTTAGCTGTCATGTAAATATCTGAAATACGTGGTTCTTAAACGTATGTTAACTAAAGCCATTTTTATGAAATCAACAACATCCAAATATTTTCTATAAAAGTAGTAGTTAGATTGTTCTTTTCATGTTGGGCGTTCTTGTAAGCAGGTTAACGTGTATTTACATTTATATCTCGAAACTGAATTTTTGTGTAGAATGCAATTCTCTTCTTAGTAGAACTATGTACTAGATAAAAAAGAGGATTTCTTGTTTTCGTAAAATAGCTGCACCAATTTTCAACTAATATTGCGTATTCCTAATGCGCGTTTATTTTAATATCCCTTTCAGTAAGACTGCCTAGAATTTATAGGATGCACTTTCCTTTCAATACGTTTTTTGTTTGAGCTATTACGTCGGCAACAATACCCATGGAATATTCACTTTATTTAGTTTTAGAGCTGATAAGAACATAATAAAAAATAAAGTCTAAGCATTTGAACCGATAAATTCGGTTATTACTTTATCTTGTTTCTCGTCGTTTATCACCACTTCTCTTTCTTTTGCTGCGACACCCGCCACTCATTTTCATCGTATTTAAAAGATAATGTTATAAAAGTTTTAAAAATAAGATTTATATTTCTTCTTGTTTCTAATATACCCTTCTCCAACACTTAAGAGTACCTGACGAAGAGCATATAGTATCTAGGATGGATGATCTGTTCGAAGCCTGGTGGGAAAGGATGGGCTGATATGAAATGAGGGCATACGGTATGAAAAGTAACGTGATGATAGAGGAGTTGGTTCAATGAATGGAACGGAAAACCAAAGACAATCCTTTGAGTGAAAGTCTTGTCCATGACAAGTCCAGGAATCGGTCCTCTGGGATCGAACTCCGGTCACCTTGGTGAGAAGCCAGAGGTCTAAACAGTCAGTCACCTCGCTGGTTTTGTTGCTATTACTGCTTGAAATAAACAAGAAACCTAAATCAAAACTACCAATAATTAATTAATATTTCTCTAGCTGCGGTTACAGATATAAGAATAACCTTATATATCAGATAAATTCTCTTTTTCAGATTTTATAGTTAATGAGAGAACTGGAGGCACTAACCGCAAATATGCATTCTGAAAACGAACAAGCACATTAGAAATTATTGATGACATCAAAGTTTAAAAATTGAATTTACGACTTTCAAGGTAAACTTAGTTATGAATTTATTGCAATTTACTCCATTTTACGTTTCATAACACATTATACAGTTCATTTCAATTGAGATAGCTTCATTGAGGTACAAACCAAATGCAAAATCTTTAGAAACGGTTCGCTTTTAAGTTTCATACTCTTGGCATTACGTTGCGAGAATCAGGTGAATACTGACAAAGTTGCAATATCAACTAATACTGTAGTACAAACATGTTTTCTGAAGTTAATGTACGCCCTCAAGTTTCTCACGCTTTTTCTATAATTCTGTATTTTATTGGTTTACCAGTTCTACAAATTTATACAAAATTAATTTCCAATGAAGATGACTGCACAAAAATCCAACATATCTATTTATATTTTCTGATATTATAACGTATGCTTTAAAAATGAACATCATTTGAGATATTTCTGGGAAAACAAAAAATGAACAAACATTTTCCATGCATAAATACTTATGTGAAGATGGCTTCATTAAACCGTTATGTCATATCCCTAGAATAAATTCATTGAAATATCAAGATTACTGTTTGTTACTTTTGTTACACATACCCACCATACCGACTAAATAAATCTTATGCGTTAGATTCATATGACTTTCTCTACTATCATTGTGTCTTTCAACAAACTATGTCTGCGAAGATTATTTGCCATCTACTTTATGTTACGTTTGCAAAAATAATGCAGTTATACAATATTTAGTTTCAGATAAAGGGTAGATCAGAGAGCCGAATCAGCAAAGAAATGCTTCAAAGCCGACCTTGCAATTTCAAACTCTTTCTATGACATCACGAGAAACAACTTAAGTGTGACAGCAGTGAGGTAGGCATAATTTACCAACAGAAGACTCGTTTGCGCCCGAAAGAAGTGAAGGCTAGCAATACTAAGTCCGAGGATGGTTCATTCTACCTTCCTCCCGAATTGCATATACAATTTTTCCCACTCATGCTTATCATGTACTTGTTGTTTCAAATATAACCTCCTGCAATAATTGCAATATTACAATACATTTTAAGTAATTTATATGATATAAGATGCAAATGAATATCGAATTTAATAATTATGTGTTTCTATTAATATTCTATTTCAATTAGCTATTTATGCACTTCAGGAAGTAATGTCTCACATCTGTTATTGTTTTCTAAGTTACATTTGTTTCATTCGTATTCAATTTTATTTCTATTAATGGATATTTTACTTTGGGTAGCAATAAATAAATATGAGTATTTTCTGAATTGCGTTAGAAATATTGTAAATCATTTCAGCTCCTACAACAAATTCAGTCCTTCATAGCAAGGAGGAGAGTATGGAGAAATAGACTTAATTCCCTTGAAAGGCAATTTCTAATTACTCGTAAAGATAAACCATTCATAATACTATGGTTACCAGAAAATGACCTGAAAAGATAATTTTGGAACTTCAAACCAACAATAATAGTACTCATCGAAATACCTGATGCTAAAAGAACTTAATTTTTCAATAAATGTTTAAATATAACAATTTACGTTATTATTTAATAATGTATTATATTTAATTTGTGTTATATTTCAGGTAAATATTTGAGGTATTTCAATATTAAAAAAAGATCCAAATAAATGTAATTTGAAATGAGGGGTTTCTCGAAAATTTTAGAGCTAGCATATATTTGGATGATATTGCACATGTTCTACATAGTTATACCACATTTCGTATCCCAGTTATGCTGTTTACGGGTACTCACACATACATCACACACACACACACACGCGCGCGCGCGCGCGCGTACACACATATACTATACATATACTAATATGTTTATAACTTTTCTTCTTATTTTTTGAACTTTCGGTGGAAAAAATCAAATTGGTTTTACATTCCAGTGCGTTCACATTCTTCTTTATTACAAACAGTGATTTAATAATAATTGCACGTTCGTGTCTAAAAATAGAATAACTGGAAAGAAAAATTTCTAAGAATACTAAACTTCATATTGTCCTCTGGCTATAACATTTCCTGACTATCCCGTAATACATACATTTCAAAATGTTAAACAGGGATGCCTTCGTCTCTGATTTATACAATTATTAATAAAGAGCTAGCTTAATTCTCAGAATTGATTTGAAAAAGCTGAATGTGGAATCCACTGAGAATCTGTATCACTAAGGAACTGGCGTCAGTCTATGGAATATTTTATGGATATAATCAGAATCAGATAGAAAAATGGCTGCTGGGGTAAATTATATAGTAAATAAGTAAGCCAATAATCTATGATACAGAGACAATGGCTTCATCTTGTACCATGGAGCTTTTCACTTTTTCACATGTTTATAAAACTACCATAATATGTCAGTACAGACAGGCAGGACAAGGAGAGTTTGCGGATGCGAAGTTTCAAAGAATAGCTCTCAACTGAAACAGTACCTACTTTCCTAATTGTATTCAAAATTGTTTTAATAATGTTGATTACAATATCATCAATACAGCAAAATGACGGGATAAACAAAGAATGTATTGCACTACTAGTTCAGTGCAAATTGGGGTTTGTCCCAATTTAATTTATACATAGCCTCGCAAATAATTAATTACAAGAAATCGTAATTTCATTAAAATATGGCACTAAGGTAAATAACGGTTTGTGGATACTAGAGATTTCCAAAATAGTTATTTACCTTCGTTTGACATTAAATGACACGTTTGACACAAAACATTAAATGACAAGAATCGACATTAAGTTACTTTATGTTAATTTGAATGAGAATAAATACTTTCATACGTGCAAGCGATTATTTAAGCAACTAATTGACGTATGAATCCTCTGTATATCGTATAACTCTGTCTGTGTAAACCAAAAGTTTTTGTTCCTGAAGAAAGTTTATCACTTATATTCAGAAATGTGATATTAAATTATACTCAAAATTATAGATATTCACTGGAAGTACACGCTTTAATGTTCCCTGAATCAAAAAATTTTAGAAAAATATTTTGCATGTGTGAGTGTGTATGTTGTTAGTGAACTTTCTCAGCAGAGCGTCTGTAGCCCTCTTTTATCTCAAGATATGATATGTGGTACACAACAGGTTAGTATACTATGAGTCAAAATATCTTTACAGTTAACACAAATTTGATCCGGGCTTAGAAGCCATGGTCTGCTGGAGTTTTGATGTCCAGAGGTTTCGCACACACCTGTAGTGGACATCATCGGTGGCGTGGTCTAAGCCTGCTAGGCCAAGGTCTCTTCTAAGCCAGGAAGAGACTCACTGTGAAACCTTCCGAATACTCACATCTTTAAAATATCAAAAAGTTGAACCAGCCTGAAGTTTCCAAGTTTACTCTCTTGCTTTTCCAGTACCTTGTCAAATTTAAAGTGCTGTTGAGCATTGAGTTGCCGGAAATGGATTATAACGGAATGAACTCAGCACAGAGGTCTATATAGTGGAGCATTCCCGCGGAGGAAGGATGAGGTGAGAGCACACAGAGGGCGGCCGTCCCAATGAACCATGACAGTGTAGAGGGCAGGGTCCTTACTTAGATGGAAACTTCCCGGGGCAGACATGCCCCCTAGTGTGGGTGGGAAACAGAGACCTGGGTTCAGTGATCGGCAACCATCCCACTGGAGAAAGAATTCGTTTTCTCAGAGCACATCTTCCCATCTTGCACCGCCAAGATACCCACCGTCACTTTTACACTGAAAGTGACCACCAGATGAGAGGTGATAACAAATGAGAATGGAGATGAAATGGAGGGACAGGAAATTCTGGGGATGTAATTAACCTACCCATCATTTGCCTGCCAACCCGAGAAACCCCCTGGAAATACAATGGGTCAGGTGGGTCGGCCACGGGAGTCGAACCCGGACCTCCAGAATGCGAGCCACAGAAGAAACAATTGCTGCAATTTTTAAAGTTTCGTATATTTAACAAGACAATTTTCTAAAATTCATAAATCTCAAATGTTCACTTTAATTTCTAATTCATTAACAAGCTGGAGCCAGGCATTAACTTTTAGGAGTTAATCTAGCTCTGTTTTACCAACTGTACTAATTGAGGTGCATTAACAGCTTATTGGACCAAATACCTCATTCAATTCTTCACCTTTTCTCGAAGATTTAAAGTTTAAAACAATTACTAAATGGTCTGCATTATCTTGTGAAACTTACCTTAAACTATGGCAATACTAACTGGTTAGTATACTCTCTATTTAATTTATTTAACTTAATTTGCGTCTTTCAATTAAGAATTTATAACTTACGAAAATTGCTATACATAATTTAGCAACCGTCTATTTCCAGCTACACTAGGTTCGGAATGTATGTTAATCCCTGGTTAAGCAGCCTCAAGATTTCTTCATTGTGGTGGATATGCTGACGTTCCGATAGGCTTTTACAAAGTCAACCTTCGGAACGGGAAACCTCCATAAAAACTTTATGTATGAATCTGACTCCATAAGACTACGTGGCATTCAAATATTCACAAGCCGAATGTAGATCTAATACCTATACTCGAAACTATTGGGTGACCTACTTATAGCTTGATACAAACTTACACAGAGTAGTAACTATACTATTATATATCTTATCCAAAGGTAGCTATATTCACATATATTTCTACACATTGTTTTCGCTATTCAAGGGATTTCCATTTGCAGAGTAAATGCATCTGTTTTCTTGTTAGTGCACGCAAAGTAAACAATTGTCTTTTCACATAGTACCTGTACACTTATTGTTAGCATATATCTACCGGTACATACTACGAGTAGTCAGACGGATCTACAATGGAAATTTGTAGCCACTGCGAACTACCACATGAAGTATATGAACAAGAGATATTTGCTACAGCTCAACTGAAACCAGAATATTTCTTCAGATATACAGAATGTTTAAAAAGGACACCCAACGAACATATAACTCAGCTTCTATGTGACACATATAGATAGATTTCACTGCCAATAGAGCCACACAAAAGAATGTTCCGGAATGACTGTGGATTAGGCAGTGACAGGAACAACGACAACGCATGCTTCACGCTGTCAGAGTTCTAAGGTCACACGCCGGGCCGCGTGCTGTGACTTTGTAAATATATCGGCATACTCTACAGTGGCTTACTACTATTAAGAATTTCTTTGGCTTATGAAATCGCAATAAAAAAGCTACTGCTTAATTAACGCTTATGAGTGTTTAACGTGTTCCAAAATTCCATTATAGCAGCTCATGATGGCAAATAAGCTTCTAGACATATGCAACTTATACCTTTTAGAGGGAAGTTAATGTTAGTGAGGTTGAGGGTGGAAGCATTAAATGATATACAGAACAGAAAACATCAAATAATTATAGATAAATTGACCAAAACTAAATGGCTTACTCAATGAGGCGAACATTTTATTTCACGTGTTTGATAATACTAAATAAAGTACTTGTAACTGAAAAGGAAGCTCTTGATATTTACAGTAAGTTGTTGAAAGTATTACACAATTAAGATCATAAAAAATGCTCTAAAGTTAAACAAATAAATATTATCAATGATGTAACTATTTTTACAATTCATATTTTTAATGAAACTCAGTTAATCGTGCGTTCGTTGAACTCTCTTCAGTTCTTCCATCCATCAAAGCTATATTCCTCATTTCGGCGTTCGTATAGCGCTCTATATTGCTTGTATTTGCTATCTAAGTAAGCGCAAAGTCCTGCCTGTTAGGACGGAATAGTAACCTCGCAACTGTCCGAGTTATTAGTTGCACAAATAACTCGTTTATGCCCCATTACCTGAAAGGTAGGCTAGGGTCACTGATCAACAGCAAGGAGTAATGTTTTTGTTTTCGTGGCCGGTGCGTCCCAATAACAACTTTTGCTGTTCGTACACCAGTGGTTCCTGCGCTGCCAAATCACAAAATCATGTAACATTCAATGCTGTATACAATTATACTTAACATAGCTTTAAAGCTGCAATACCGAAATTTGGACTAGTTAAGTTATGAACCACACACAAGCTATTATTGCTCGGGGTCGTTTTGATACAACCTGTATAAATTAAACCTTTGTTATATGTCGCAGGACACATCATTGGACCAGATTTCCTATCTGATAGTAATACCTCAAAACAAATTTACCATAAAAATAAGATAAACGTTCAATATCATTTTAGTCGTTCACATTTAGAGAAAGGAAAACACACCCATCCGTTGAAAACATATACGAACTTTATCAAAAACACAGTGTATTCATCTTACAGTTCAAGGAGTGGGAATACGTAGCTCATTAACCTAACGAGCTACATCTGTTTTATACTCAGAACATTCACAAAAGCTTCTGCATCTGCAGTTTACGTTGCAACAAATTGTTATTAAAATTACCTTAAGTCTGCATTCAGAGGAACCCAGTGTAAAACTGAGACCTGCAGAAGGAACCAAAGCAGAATCCCCCGATGTTTGAGCTTAGAAGTTACTCCGAAATTACAAATATATAGAAAATGTAAAAGAATATATAAAGAATACGGATATACCACCAAAATAGTTCATAAACATACACCAAACTCCAGAAAACAGTTAACACATAGTTCAGTGTCCAGTAGTGAACAACGGTTTTTATGGAATCTACTGCTCGTTATAAACATGAACACGACTAAAAGAACATACAGAATCTATCCGCATACCTCTGTAGCAAAGAAAAATCCGAATAATGCAACCATGGATGCCTATATTGAGAGAACAATCACTAAGTTTCCTATGCTCATAGGGCAAGCATTCAAGATACTATTTAGTAAATAAGTGCTCGGATTATAGGGGCAAGACAATGAAAGAGATCGCAGTCATCTACAGAAAAATTAAGTTGGACTTAGTTTAATTCCACCGGAACAATTCTTAAAATAAACCACACCAAAGAAACATTAACATCAGTTATATTCCTCGCTAAGGAATACCCTGTACTTTTTTATTATGGCAGAAATGACTAGCGGAACATGTTCGACTCCTCTGCGCATCAACGTGGGTAGCTGCAGGAAGAACAGCTGGTCCAATCAATTGCTTACAGTGTTAAAAAATACCGACAATCTCCAGCGACGTAAAACGACAGTGACTCAACCAAGGAACTTGCGTAGCCCACTTTCCCCTTGGGAACGGCCAGCTGCCAGTAGCGAAGTGTTACTTGCAAGGCTTGCCGAAATGCCACTACTATGCTGTTTCCAGCCTCACCTGGGCCAGAGCACGATCTCCGTCACTGCCGCCGATTTTGCACAACAACTGGAGGTATTACTCACGCTGGTTGCTACCCGCACTCTCTCAGGAAAGCACTGCCTACACTGACAGAGAAGCCTTAATACCCTCCACATCCGAAGCTGTAATTCTTGCCTCTACCTACAGATCAGCATATCATATCAGACACCTGTCCAACAAACGAATTCCCGTCTTAACGACGCCGTCCAGGATCTCTATTCAGTGTTTCTGAAGCTGGTTGACAACTCTAGAAAATTTCCTGCCAGATATGTAAACCATATCGTTATCACGGGATTAGAATCACTAGATCTATGCAGATTCAACATGGTGGAAGCATCTGGAAACCACTGAGTTTGAGAGTCTTGGAACCTAATTATTCCAAACTGAGAACCGCCCTCGATCAGGGGCAACCAAATGCTATGATAATACACTAAAGCCACCACCGACGTTGAATAGTTAAAGTCTTAAATGCAGTGACGACCCCTACGGATCATGCGTGAATTTTCTTAACATTTTGTGCTTACTGTTCACCTTAACATCAATTTATAATCAGGGAGTTTCTTCGTGGCTGTTATCTATACTATTTCGCCCGCTACTGAAAGGCAGAAATGTGCCGTTCATTTTAATAACACGGGTGCTAAGCGTGACGCCACTAGTAATTTCGAACTATTTCACATATGATGGAAGCCGTTTCGTGGAGTAGTAATTTGGAGATGAAGACTAAAATCTGCACTGTGCCCCCTAACATAAAGAAAACAAAAAAAAAATTGTAAATTCTTCCACTAAAACATTGCTTAAACCTCATTCAAGTGCTCGGATAGTAAGACCTGTTACCGTAAGAGCTGACGGTCCATACGCCTCGCAGAGGTTACTCTAGCTACACCACTCTGTCTTCTCTAGACTGCCGTTTAAACTATTTCCTGATTCTCGCTGTCACCGACCTTTGGGCTGAAGTCAGAGTCGTTTCTCATGATTGTAGCCTACAACGTTAGCTTTCACGCCTTCCCATCCATTGGATGGTAGCTCCCTTTCTCTGACAAATTAAAGCAGCACCACATGACTTTAAACATTGATTTTGTTTTCTTTAGTTTCCTATAACCTATTTTCCTTTAGTGGGTTTCAGTGGCTAGGGCCCGCACCCCCAACTTTGGTTTTTGTTTGCATTTTACCCTAGACGCCGCAAAAATCTTTGTTCCTCAAGGAGATGGGAGAGTGAAGAACCACCCTCAGAAGAGATTTGATGGAGCAGACTGAAGGAGCAGTAATGTCGTCAGCTCAGTAAAGCTCAGCCATACAATATCGGTGAAGCAGGACAGCAAAATTTCGGCTGCGGCTTTCACTCGTGGGACAGCCGTAATTCGAGGTTCAGCAGACCCAACACTTCGCCGCTCCTAAGAGTAATTTGTCGATGTGGCTCGTTGCCGATATGCCCCGTCGGCAATATATGCAATCATATTGCGAACTTCATTTGTGAGACCCAGGAAGGCTGTACGACTCTTCTCTATCTGGGTATCTATACCACTGGTACTGCAGGAACTAGCCATCTTGGAAGCTGCTTAACGGATTGGTCCGGCTAGATCCATATCGGCTGTGGTTGTGACTGCAGGCATGCAGTGTCAAATTGTGTAGCCTTTGAATACCATTTGTATGGTGCTTGAGCCAACATATTGCAGGTAACGACGTCTCCGTCACTGACACCTATTCTCTGCTGGGCTTGGGAGTTCCTGGCATATTACAGGACTTCCTATATTCATCTTGTTCATCGAAGAAAGGCACAGCAGACGCTGCTGTCAGAGTTAGTGTCCTGTCTATAACCAACATCGTTATTACCGAACAATATCCAAGATCAATAGCTCTTGAGCTCATTATGTTCAATAGCTATCACAAGGGAATCCAGGCCCTAACCTTTAATGTTCAGAACATTCACCCAGAGAAGTTCCCTAGGATTTATAATACAAACTCCTAAAGGCTGAATCAAGAGAAAGGGAGCTAACGGGTAAACGGCGAGATTGTGAAGTATTATTCCTACTGAGAGGTGAAGCAACCAGCTTGCGTAGTTGATAATTTGGAGATTCTAGGATTAGTAGAACTGTACAAATACAATGCCGATGGACAACTCATTGCTATATCGAGATGTCTTTGCTGTCAACTTGTATATCTCATTCAACAAGGGATTATGTCTGAGTCAGGTGTATTCAGTGATATGAAAAATACACATGAATAGAAGTCCTTTACTGTCACGAAGTCAATAATGGATGCCTTGGGTTTGTTAGTGGGAGCCTCGCTACTCAGCTGAGAGTCCGCATTTACTTTGTGTTTAACTTGAATGCCTTCATCTGTACGGTATCAGCAATGCCGACGGAGTCAAACGTGGGAATTGAAAAACAAAGATGGAGAGTTATACAAAATTATATACTTTCATATTGAATAAAGGTACACAACATTTATGCTAGCGTACCACCAAAATGAACGCAAATGCGCATAACTTGTCAGGTTCCAAGTAGTGAGACCCAAACTGGTTGGTAAAACACATTTCTTTCGAACATCACGTGCCGCTTATTTGGTCTGCCCTGAGGCAGCTGTAAAGTAGAAGCTGAAAGCGTATGTTAGACGGGAGATAAACTAAAACGAGGTGCAGTTCATATGAGCTGGAAAAATTCTGTGGCTCATACTCCCGAATGTATGATTTACACGCGATTTAAAACGCAAACCGAAGCGAGGAATGTCAATTTGATCCACCTATCACTCTGTATAAACACAATGTTGTTGGTGAGGAGTATAAAACCCATCGTAGCCATTAAAATTCTCATGACTGAGACGGTAGAGGATAAACATTTGAATAACAGCTTACAGATATGCCGATGGTCGTTTGAAGTAATGGCTGAATCCACTGCAGCACCTCAGAGATATAAGGCAGAGGAAATTTGTGGTAAAACAGCGTTAGAGGAGAGCATTGAGGCACCTCCTTACCTATGGCCCTGCCTTCCGTATCCTGATTGGGATTCGCTTCTTGGCCCAGGAGGTTAGGGTAGCCTTGGAAGTGAGTAAAGCTGGTGCTTTTGCAGTTTATGGTTTCGCTTTTAATGTAGTGTGATACCTTGGTTACAAAGGGGAACTTTGCACCACCGATCTTTGTTATTTGTATGGTAGTTAATGCTAGAGCTCAAGGTTCCGGGGGTGACGTCCGACGCTGTCATTGCTGACTGGTAGCAGAAGTTAGCTCTAGCGCACGCCACCTTCAGTCGTCTGTAGCTAGGAAAGTGCTGCGTTCGATATCAGCACGCGGCATACGTTTTTTAGGTGAGAGCCTTGCAGTTCCTAAAGACAAAAATGGTTCAATTAAGGCATTGACATAACTTAGAAGACCCTCAGAAGCTTTGATTTGTTTGTATGTACCTGGAGTAAACTGACAGTATTTACGCCCGTATCGTTGTCCCGCTGAACAAGGAAGATGAGGAACAGAATTTTGGTTTCTTGCATATATGGAGCGAGTGTACTGAGCTGCTTCACCAGACCAGTTGTAATACTATGTCACTTGCCGAGGTATCAGTTAGAAGTTGAAGAATGACCCGCGGACGTAAACAGTCCTAACACGCCTGCCTCCTTTGATGGTAAAATAGCCAGGCCCAATCCTCTCTAGTTTAGGTTGAAGATAAAGACGCTATTTGCTACACACTGTACAGAAGACCTTTCATTAAATTTTCCTTTTGCAGCTGTGGAGGTTTATACTACATAGTGTCATATAGACTTCACGGATCCTCGTCAGAGGGTGCGCGGCAGAATTTTTACAATTAAAACGGGATAACTGGAAGACAATGAGGCACAGATTGATCAAATGGGAAAAGGGATACGGCAACACCTATTATAAGGCAAAGACGTGCCCCTTCCTGCGTAAGCCTTACCAGAAATATAGGTGGACTTGATTTTGGTATGTATTTTATTTCACCCCTTAATTATTTACGACTTCATATTCACACATTGCGACTGTCCCTTATTATCTACTCAATCAAAGAAATCTATATGTCACACATAATTATTATTATTTATGCTTGCACAAGGCACCAAGCCAGAAACTGAAGGTCACATTTTAGAGAGAAACAAAAATAGGATTGCATACTGCCACTTACCATATTACCGGCCGATCCAGACACTTACACAGACTAACTCAAGAGTAACGACCCTCTCCTGAATAAAGCTCGGGTCATGGGCACAGTGCAGCCGAAGCTTTTTATTCTCATTGCATGTTGGTTTCACCTGAGCTCGTACTCGTTTTAAATTATTAGATGCTTGTTGACAGTTCTTACGTATTGTAACTTTGTGGGTTCGTAGAATTAAAAGACCGAGTTGCAGAAATTAAAAATGTCCTTTATTTTCGTAGCATTACACTGTCCAGTTCTCATGTAACAACATTTCATCACACAATCTTCCAAGGTCGAGGAAAATAACAAACACTTGCAGCTGATTACATTATTAGCTCTCGTTACAACAACACTTCCAGCTGTCTGGTTTCACAACAACTGTTCACCACTAACTCTGGCTTCTTTTTATACACCTAATCGATCATTCTAGATTGTTCTCGACTTTACTCTAAAATGTCACCAGATAAAACACGAATGTTCTAGAATGTAACTATATAGGTGCCGGCAAGTCTTTCACCTCTGTGATAAACTATCCATCTCTTGTTTATCGGCGCTATTCTGTTTATGCAAGCTCGTTATCTCCGTGAAACCTATCCGTCTATTGTGTGCCAGGCCGCCTTGTCGCGATCGGGTTCGCGACAGTATTAATTCCGAGTCAAATTTTTCCGGCAATAAATCCTCAATATTCAACAATTTGATTGAAGAAATGTCATGAAGAAATGGCATGGTGTAGTGTGTGAGTGTCATAGCGAACAGGAATTGCAGGCGTGTCAGACTGCTATCCCACTTCTTATTGTTCTCGTAATTGAACGCTATCAGTGCAGATTTTAGGTCCTTATCTACTCGTTCCGCCTGTGATAGTAACAGATACTAAGCTGTAGTAGTGAAAGCTTTAATACCCCTTGAAAAACAGATATTATTTCTGAAAGCTAGTGAAATAAATTGAAAGAAAACGAGGTGCTCCAAAATAAGAAAATATGCTAGAGAAACACTTGATCGTCGCGCCTCTTTTGCATTAGGACAGACAGTAAATAAAGTTAGAAAAAGTGTCAACAATTCCTCGCGCATACGTCGTGCCTTGCGCAGATGGTGGAAATGGTCCTAAACAATTTTTCCATCCTATACTGGCCACTTCCGAAGCGAGTCCTTTCCACATAGTAAATTGTGCACTTCTCCGATAACTTTCTCCAGAGGAGATATGTCCTTATTCATGCAGGACCGCACAAAATGCTCCCGGATTTCCGCTTTGCTTTAGCGAAACCTAAATGTCCTGCAAACCAAAGTATGGTAATATGCAGAAACCGCCAACGAGTTCGGAAGAACGACTTTATCCCTACTATAAAACGTTGCAAGAGTTGTCAAGACATCATTTCTTAGTTAGTAATCAGGCACACCAGCTTCATTAAAGTGGAGTTATGACGTTGGTGTTCACTCAACCCCTCAAGGAACTCAGGTAATGCACATATACTCAATTGTAATGGGCCAGTATCGGAGGACTTTTCCAGTGGCACTTCACTAAAACCTCTCGTGCGAGCATCTGCCACACAATTATCTGAACTTCGGATATGCACTGGTACAAATTTAAAAGTGGATATTATCACAAAGCAGCCTACCAAACGATCGTTTGACCTTGGATTAGCCAGCGCACAAGTTAGAATTTGGTTATCGCATTGAAGGGTAAACTCAACGTGTTCTAGATATTGATTTCCTATGACAATGAGGGATTTCTTGAAGGCGATATGGAATTTCAGAGGCTCAGTTTGGACTGTTATCAGTGTTAACACGATCACTGAGTTACAACCACGCCTCATCATACAAAAACAAACGCTATGCATCGATTAAAACGTAAATTACTGATGAAAGAAACGATCGCAATACTGCAGATATTGGGTCAGCTTGTCATAAAGCATGAACACTTGTACACTTATACGGTGTTAATTTTAATAATTTAGTTGCTCTAAATGCAGATGACTCCATTTGTTGTGCTAATTTTGGGATGGATTTGGCAGGTGAACTTTCAAAACATGCTCTTATGTCATCTAATATTTCCTGAACGTTTATGCTTTTGTTTATTGTTTGCCACAGTACTAGTGGTTTCGAATTTCTTCACAGTCTTTTGAATTGTAAATCTGGGAGGAGGAACTTCACCAGGGAACGTTTCAATATACTCTGTGCGAACACGGCTCTGTGATTCAGTTTATAATAGCTTTTACAAACGACAATGCTTTGCTCTAGAGTCAAGCAGCTGTTCATATCGGTGCAACGCTAGAGTGGAGTACACACGGCTAGCCCCGCGAAGAATGACAGCCGTTAGTTGGGGAATCAGGAAACGTCGTGGGAGAGGTGAAACGCCGTGTGCTTCATTAGATTTTAAATGAAGAATAAATATGTAATTCGCTCAAACTGTGATAGGGAGTTACTGTAGGGGAGGGGGTCCGTCCCGTTCAGCTGCTGTGGTGCGAGGTACCTATGACGTTACTAGAGGAACCTTGGGCCGAACTGCCGAGCCCCTCCCGTCGGGGGGTTGTTCGGATTTGGTTGGACTCGAGTGGGCAGTGTGTTCCCAACACCCACGGGAAATTGGGTACCTCCGGCCAGGCTACGGCCACCCGGAGTGGGTAGAGGGTTGCTTCTAAGTCCCGGGTACTAGCCTGCAGATCTAGTAGAAGGTGTGCTAGATCACCAGGCGGCACCACCGTGGTTTTCGGTAGTCTTCCCTGCTTGGTTGACGCCCGTAAGTGGCGTATCCACTTCCATCCCGTCTTGACGTTGTTGTCGATGGGGGCGCTTTTTAAGAAATCAGGTATTGCCCTATGGAAAGAGCCCCGCATTTATCCATCGCTCCCGGTTAGAACGCGGCCAGTGTCTTCGGACTCTTGTGTAGATCATCTGCTGGTAACTGTGATAGGGAGTGAGAGGTAGATAATGGAGGCACTCCCGAAACAGGGACAGAACTCTTGCTACTAATGTGGTAACTGGGAAGGAAGAAAAGACGGAAAACCTATAAGACCAGTAGATCCGGGCAACGATGTACACTGGCATGCGCGAAGTTGCTAAGGGCTTTAGAAGAAGACACCCTTTCACCGGCCTGCTTTTTCTTTAACACTGCAGACCCCTTTGTCGCCTGAGAGCCACTAATGGCCACAGAAGACGGGTGTGTCAGTATTTCAATCAAAGCTAGGGAGAAATCTTTCCAAAACCTCTAAGTAACCTCCGCCCACCGGCAATACAGTCTACATTTAGTCCTTAAGCAGATTATTGGAAGTCATAGGTGCAGAAAATTTCTTGTTCCTCAAGAAGCAACCCAGCATTCGTTACTGACCGGGGAGGTAGGAGAGAAACACATGACCGGTCCAACAAAAATTGAATCTGGGACCTACAGAATTACAGCCGCGAGTTAACCGGGTAGCCGTCTTGCCAGGTTGAAATATATGGTATTTTAATCAAAATTGGTGGCACCACTTTAAAGATCTTACTTCCAAAAATAATATTTAGTTTCAAGTGGAATAATTTCCTTAAAATTTGTATATCCCTTCAATGAACAGACTAAGGTCCATAGTTTAGATTCATTCAGCATGCGCGCGCGCACACTCACGCACACACACACACACACACACACACACACACACACAGCAACATACAACAACTTTGGATCCATAATGCGATTTTATAATTCTGGGGACCTTAAAACATACCATAAAATTACGACCTGCAATTTTCCATAAACTCATTTAATAAAAGTAAAACAAGAATAATTTGAAAACTAGAACGGCTAAATGTTAAAATGGGGTGACGATCATCGATTGCTTCCCACGGTCACTTTTATACATCTGTTGCCTCTGGAATTTTTGGGTCATGCACTTCCTGCTTTCATGAGCCGTACTGAGCCGTACATTACCTGCGCCTTAGAATGATTTGATTTGCTAATTCCTGTATGCTCAGTTCCTGGCTTTCCCATTTGGTGGACTGTAAAATTTTGAATTCAAATTCCACCAACGGATTAAATTGTGTTATGTTTTGTTAGATTATATTACACCATACATAAACATTAAAAAACTGAACACTAGTTAACCAATAACTGTATTGTTAAAACAAAATGTCTGGTTTTACCTTTAGGAGATACATGACACAGCGCAAAGGGTCGTAGAATGCTCGGCTGTATTTTATCGCTGAACACGTTCTAAAGTGTAAGCTGTGTCTTGTGGAACAGCTAAAGCTACCTAAGCAGATAGCCATGGACCAACTAAAGTATATATTTTAAAAATTCCAGAGGCAATTGACCTATCAATCCTTTCATCTCTGTCACGCAAGTGACAGTTCCAAATAGAAAGGATAGAAGGACATGAATGGAACATTTAAAAGCCTTCTCTCATGAGAATATTCGAGGTTTCAACTTTGATTTTGAGATAAGAGAAAAATAAATTTCTTGGTGCGTAAAATGGGATCCAAAGAGCAATTCTGAGTAATGGTAAAGCGACATGGGTATGTAGTATACCATGACATACAGCACAATATTAACCGTTGTTTAAAAATAAAAATTTAGGTAAATTCAGTTTTATCCTAGGATTTACGTAAAATTACTGCAAGACATGAACTCAAAATGTAAATGTTTTCCGGACTTCAAATATGAATAACATTATTTTACTTTAGAGTCTCACAAATAAATTTTAAAATATTTATCGCTTAACAGGTTTTCTATTACTATTTAAAAGGAATAGATTACACAAATATGCTAAATGTGAATACCTAAAAACGCATTTCACTTCTGGAGTATACGACTTTGATATTTGGATGAAATGGGAGGAATACCCGCTTGGTGTTGCGCAAGTTCTCAAAGTCGGACCAGAGCTTTATATTGCCCATAAAGTTGTCCTGACCTGCTGGGGTGACTTTTCCCATGTGTATTAATGATAAAGAAGTGAGCTCAGCTTAGCAAAGCATTTTCTTCCCTTTCACTTGGAGTGAGCACGCGTAGCACAAGAAAACTACAGTAATGAATTAAACTAGGGAGAAGGAAGGGCTCGTTTTGCTTACAAAGTTTTTAGCACTTTTCAAGTGGAAAACTTTTTGACAACTTTGTCCACTCTCTCCAGTTACAACTACTTGAAATTGGGTCACTGGTTCATCGCACTTCGGAAATAAACACTAGCGCACTCTAGAAAGACTTTTCAAGAAGTACGAAAAGTCTGTGTAGGTACAAATGGCTCAATTCTCTTTCAAGTTGCTTAGACGCTTATGAGAAAAGCAAACACTGAGTATGACGACGATTTATTTTTGTAATGGTAATGAGGCCATGACTTCTGTAAATACACTCTCCATAAATGCATTGACGGTGTGTTTTCGGGAAGTGTAACTTAGTTCCACTTCCAAACAATTTGTTTGGATCTTTCATAGCTTATTCAAACTATACAATGAATTCTGAGCATTGTGCGTGACAAACATATAGTAACTTCCGAACATTGTACATTGTACTGCAGAAGGCTATTAGTATAAAGTAAAACCAACATTGACTTGCAAACTTATTGCTAAGTATATTTTCGACATTATCAGAACTGTAACTATAAAATTATGTGCAAACTTAAAAAAAAATATTTTTAAACAATAATAAGTTCCAAAATTGAAATGAAGTTCAGTATTTTCCAAGGATGCGAATTTTCTCATCCCAAAACTAAGTTTTCGAAAACGTTCATTTTCTCAAATAATAGCTCTTAACTAATGGAATGAAATGTCCTATGCTCAATATATTTTCATGACAAATGAAAGGGAATAACCTCTGAAGTCATATATATTTTCAACTACCCAACTGGTAAACATTAAATATAAATCTCACACAGATAATTCAGATCAAAACTTTTTGAGGAGATTCTCCCTTTACGAGATACTCCTTGTTATTAGAAGCATTATTGCTTTCCCAAACATAACTTTGGTTTTATTTTTATTTTTCCCTCACACATTTCAGAGTCCTCACACAGCGTGCAGAACTCAAATTTTAATTAAAATGTACATATATTTATCCGTATAAGATAGAAAAATAGGATTATTTCAGAATACTTTGTTAAAGAATGTACAGAAAATGATGTGGACGTAATCAATCCAATTATGTTTTTCAAAGTAAATGGATACCAGAATTGACATTAACAACTGTATTACAATCTAATAAAGTAATAATACAATAATAATTTGAAATTTATTAGGAGAGAGTAAGTCTATAGCTAGTCAAATTTCATGCTACGGGAAAGAAATGAGCAACAAGTGAGTGTAACTAAGGCAGCTAGGCGTTCCGTGAACTCATTCACCAAAATAAAAATTAGCTTAAGTTTCGTAATTACAATTCCAGACGTCCGTAACCATGGAGGTTTTTAAACACATTTAAGACAATTCTGAAAACTGCTAAAGTTAAATTAGATCTCTGAATTAACAAGTCACGAAATAAAAATTGCTGTTTAGATGCATATAAGAAAATAAGATCAATACCATTCTTCATAAGATATATTGAGTGGTTCATGAAAACACGAGCATTCAATTTTAAGTGCATACGATACATTGTTATATAATTACTCTCTTTACTTTCTTTAACTAGAAAACAAACAAATAACACATTTAATTACAGTTATTTTTGGTTGGTATAAACGTTGATTGAATACGGAATACAACTGTACACAACTAATAGTCTTAACGAAATCCACAGACAGTCTCAAGAGTTTTAATGATTAATAAATAATTATCTTTCTATGTTTCAGGGTTTTGCTCGCCCTGTACGGCCGAACTGACCCACCAGTGGGCGGGAGGATCTCGCCCTTAAGGTATGTTATGGGCCATTTATTTATGTCATTTAAATCAATTTTTCGCACGTTTAACTGCCGTCTTAAATATGCTGATTTGTTGTTTCAAAAATTCGCAATCCCACAGAGTATAATGAATTTTTTAGTCTCTGTTATCATAAGGACACTGTTTTTGCGCTATCTTGAACTATAAACCTACCAAGTGAAGTTAGTTTATCCAGTTAATTATGTTTGCAACTTTATTGTATATTGATGTTCATCTAATCTGTTACTTATGGTAAGAAGCCCCTTATTTTGTGTCTAGGAAACAAAGCTCACAAAGCAATGTACCAAGGCACTGTAATTTATGTATTGGTATACGAAGCATCTATTTGAGAGAAGACTAAGGAAACCAAAGCAAATCAATAAATATCAAAGGTCGAAAATGTTATTAACATTAAAACAGCATAATTTTAGGATGTTTGTCGTATCATTGAGTTGAGATATTAAACATTATAGAAGAGCAACTACGACGCACCAGCTAATGAAACATGTATTCAGCAGAAATAATAAAATCTGTGAAGCCAATTTGTGAAGCATTTACGGACTACAAAAGATGATGGTCCTATTGAAGAATAACAACACAGTAATGCAAAACATTAGCCAAAATATGTCTCCCTATGTGAGCAATGACAGATACATTTTTAATGAATAAAGCGCACGCCTGTACATTCGGGAAATAAATACCTCATAAACTAGAAACAGCATATCAATTATTGTTCATCTATAAAAGATGGGAAAGTGTTTTCCCATAAGGAAAATAAGAGAATCCAAAAAGAAGAAAGGTATTAAAACAAATAGCCGATCATGATGTAGGCGACACCAAAGTAAACACGAACATGTATTTCTAAAACTGGTGTGCTTTGCTTTTCGTTTCTTGCAAGCTTGGAGAAGTGTTTTACGTTATCCAGGTAGTTCATAGCACCTAAAACTGCGCTCTGGTTGTACGTATTGGCGGTCGTAGCTAGAGCATCCTCCGCTTAGCATTTCAGAGACTTGCGGTAACAAACATATAACAATGATATTGATGTATAGTTGTTTCAAACTATAAAGTTTTGGATGCATTTGAATTTAGTGGATAGATCACTTCAATAGTTCTCTGATGCTAAGATTCAGAGAAAATTTAATTCTTCATCTAAGTCAGTAATTCGTTCAAACAGCTCATTTAATAACCTCTATTAAAATTATCAGCCAACTTAGCTGCTATTGTGCATTCCCACAACCACCCACGCATTTCTCTGAGGAAGACAATCCGTAATTTGCCAGCAGTCAGCAGTCAGCAGTTGGAGTCATATACCGTAGATGTAACGAGTCAGGCTCATGTTCAAGTTCGACCGAGTTCGAATCTCGGTCATGGTGAGTTATCTGGAGGACGTTTTCCGGGCTTTGCTCTCGTCCTGAAAGATGAGTGTCAGGTAACTCTAAGGTCAATGGATCCTGGACTCACATGAGCACCACTTCGCCCAATTCATTCACCATCCAGTGTGACTTAACATTGGAGGACATAAAAACAATTAAAAAGGAGACTTTTGAGCTACAATCGTACACCAAGGGGATGTTATGGAACGCTTTAGTTGGTTGAGGGGCGGGAGACTAAACGGTTAAATAATTAAGGAAGAATCCAACCCAAAAGTAGAAGTAATTCTACACAAATATTCTACCGCCATCAAGTGTAAAAGAATAACATTTAATATAAATTGTAACGATAAGGGAATGCTTATTAAATGATGATAATGGGTGGAGAAAGCCGTGTGGTATACAGTAGAGTACATGGAATCGTGCCGATATAATACACAGTAGTTTGCACTGGTAAGGAAATGCGTAAGTATGTCTATGACGTTCAACCCTAAACCCCTTACCTGGTTCAAGTATTACACTTAATATTTACCTTACTGCAGCTTTTTCTACCGCTCCCCCATTTTTTGTAATTTACGTCCTCCAAGTTAAGTCATATTGGATGATGAATGGAATGGGCGAAATGATGCTTAAATAAGCTCAGGGTCCATAGAGCACAGAGTTACCTGACATTCGCCTTTCAGGATAAGGGAGAACCCCGAAATAACCTCATCCAGGTAACTCAAACTGGCCGAGATTTGAACTTGGGACCTCTTGAACATGAAGCAGACACGCTACCATCTATGCTAACGAGGCGGAAGAGCTCCCCATCCTGAAATTATCTATGTTCATAGGTTTAAGTTTAAGTTCATCTATGTTCATCTATGTTTATGTGCCAGAGTTTAAACAGGAAACTAGTATTCATTTTGAACTCATCTCATAGATAATGTTGACCCTTGTTGCGAAGCATTCCTTCCAGTCACTCAGATGAAATATTACCAACTTGCTTCCCTTCACCGCTATTCTAGTTCTGACCGTTGCTCATAGGTTAGCGCGTGTGTGTTGAGAAGCAGAAGTATCGCCATTTTAGGTGGACTTGGAAAAAATAGCATATTGTAGCGGCCAATATCAGCACTCAACTTTCGAATGGAATGCACAACTGAACTCCTCAGAGCAGAGCTTAATGAACGCTTAGTGAAGGATGTACCATATTCTGTGGTTACATCTCCTCCTTTTCAGGACAAGACGCAAAAATGTAGTACAGATGGACTGGAGAAAAAGCAGCGAAAAGCTTGATAATCCTCATTTATCTTTGTGCCATTCGTGTTCACCGACAGAGGAAGAAAGCGTCTTGGAATCATCAGTCAACAAAATGTCCCCCTTATTCACTAACGTCTCTCCAACAAAGAAAGTGGGGAGGGGTAGGCAAGAGGAATTGCGTTTACGACAACGCCTTATTAGTTGGTCCGGCCTGCCAACTTCAGCCTCACTAGGCTAATTATAGATAAATACGTTTCTCCCCTTCTCAAGCAACTCTACACTAATTGTAGCTATATGTTGTTACTTCAGAACAAAAAATGTATTTGCTGCAATGTTCCAAGCTAAAAGCTACTCAACTACTTTTGTCATCCATGGCACTTTTTGTATGTGTTACAGTTATACTATTAATCCTTTGTAACTTTCACAAATAAAAAATAAAATGATAAAAAAAGATCGTTTATAACTTTCTTGCCTTCCTCCGTCACTATTCTTCCATTCTGTGATCAGTTTAGGTTTTATTGTGCAAACATGGTATCTTTTTAGTTTATATCTTTATTTTAAGATTTTTATTTATTTATTTATCTTTAATTTTCGTCCTACAACGTTAAGTCATTTCGAACGGTGAATGAAATGCATGAAATAATGTCATATGAGTCCGAGGTCCATGGAGCTTAGAGTTACCAACATTCGTCTTTCAGTATAAGGGAAACCCCCGGAGAAACCTTTACCGGGATTCGGACTCGGTACCTCTTGAACGTGAGGCAGACACACTACCCTCCACTCTACCGAGGCGGGTTCATTTAAAGATGATTAATAGTTTGATCATATGGCTACTTATAAAGGATTACTTTGTTTATATTTAGCATATAAACAGAACCGTAATATCATTTATGTAGTTATGTAATATTTAAGGTTTTTCAACAAAGTACAAAATACGAACATGTAAATTAGAAATTAAGGTGGTGTACTACTGCTGCAATAATTTGTTATATAGGTATAAATTTCGGCATTTGAAAAGTTGTATTATATTTTTACAAGCATGAAAACGGAAAATGCACATTGTCAAAGCATAACTAAAAAGAGGCGTCATTATTAGTCACAGAGACAGCGAACATAGCTCAAATGTAATTGTGAGTCAGACTTCCATCATGCTTGAAGCAACGGAACCATTTATATGGCCAAAGCACACAAATTCATTATTCGGCATCTTATACTAGGAGTTCCGCTTTATTAAAACTTATTTATTTTTAATATACTGTATGTGCAACACTGTCATTCCCAGCAAAACTAAATTTCATAAGTACCCGACCGTTAACACGCTCAAAATTATTTTATGAACGCTAGAACGACGTGAACCCAAAACATTGACAACTTTTAATTTTGACTGAATAATCGATACTAAGAAAACCGGAGCAAAGAGGAAGCATTCTTTAAATGCATTTTAAAAATACATGTGTATTAGTATATATTATCTTTCATGAATAGTATAGCTGATAAATTCGGTACACAAGGTTCGGCACATTTTGCATGGACAGATTGTGTGTATACATGTATGTATATATGCATGTGTGTTAGAAAAGGTAAATGTAATATTGAGCAATGTTGAAAACATTTCTATACATCTCACATGCTTCAGGCACCGATATCTTTGCTGTCGCCACTTCCGATCTTAACCCTAAGAAGCTGGGGAAAAGGAAATACTTTGAAGTATGTGCTAAATGTTCCGGAAAATAATGACTGATAGTCGTCGTTCAGTGCTGAGGTTCCCCGCCGAGTGGGGTGTGCAAGACGAAGAAGTTGGGGCATTCCTCATCCCTATTAACAATAAGGCCTATTATAAGGCCGAAGAATCGTCCCCCGTTTGCACAAGTTTAAGATACACATACACTCGCGCGTATATGAATACTGCAAGTAAAATTCCAAGCCAACCTCTTCCTTGTTGATGAAACCATCCCTTTATAGTTGGTTTATTGTTCTCCCGTTGTTGTTGTGTACGAACCAAATATGTATGTCAAGCCATTTTATTGCAGCTATTCCAATATTCTGGCTGTGGCATCTTGTTTAGTGACGAATGGCCTTCCTTTGGAATGCTGCTGTACTGCGAGGCACGCCCATTTAACGTAGCTAACATATGAAAACTAAATGTATTTATAATACAACACGTATTTGATAGTAATATATGGAATAACAGATTAATAGTATACTGTGATATTAGTGTGTAAGTAAGCATTACGAAGATTCAGAGCTCTTGTAATATACCGACCACATTAACGTAACTGGGATTTTGTTTATTAATATTTTAATTTTAATTTTCTACGCTTAATGCACAGCATAAATTCTGAAGAGTTGTACTCTAAATGAACGTGGCTAATCGTAAATGCTTTTCGGTATATGAACCTGTTTTAAGTCATTTATAAAACATTTTTCTGCTATATGTGTGTTACCATATTTTGAGTTTCCGAACGCTATAGGTTACTTTATTTGTAATTGTCCTGTACATGATTAAAAAAAGGTTGCAGATAACGTCGAAAATCAAAGATACTTGAATGAGAGGTTTTGTAAAGATATTAATTAAGAAATATAAACAGAGATATGAATTTGCAGAGATAATGCATATTTGCTTATGTTAGCGTACATGGTTTTAAGAAAATAGGAAATGGTTGTGAAAACCATCCTCTTTTAGGAAGAAATTAGTATGGATTCCAGGGGCGTTAAGAAAATGTTACTATAGATATGTTTGTATTATGAATATTTTGCTTGCAACATTAATGTTGCTTGTCATTTGTTCAGCTTTTGGTTTCCTTTCGTTTTCACAACAACAAGGTTGCACGAAAAGGTTAACTTGCAATCCATTGCAGAAATATTAAGTACTGTAAGTTAGTTACATCTTACAAGAATTAATTGTTTAATATTGAGTGAAATCTTAACTTAACAAAATGTTAAACGCATTCAATTTTTGTGAGATATACAATATCTACAACTACAACGTAAACGATAGCAATAGTTTTAATTGAAGTTATTTTTGCTAAATGGTAACATGATAGTCCAATGAATATAACAGATGTAAGGTAGCTTAAAAGATGGCAGAAAGATAGGCATACATTTCAATGCTTAATGAATAGGAAGAAATATATTTTTGAATATTTTCAATAATCAGGACACGAATTCCTAGGTAACTAAAATGTGTAGTTTTCAAAAAAGAGTACAAGTCACTTATGAGAGGAGAAAACAAAGGAAGATAAGTGAATTCAATCACACCAATGGATCATATAATTCTATCCTAAAGGTATGATGAGCTATGTATTTATCTGTAATTGAAAAATGTTGATTTTGTTAATTCGTCTTCTTGAAGTCTATATTGCGAAAAAAAAGAACAGATTTTAACAGTAGTTTAACATGTTTTAATTCAATATTATGTATAAAGCAGGCAATGACAATAGAATATAAAAATAATTTAATAATAGCTTACATACTTTATATGTACATATATACATATAAATCAGTACAATATTAATACTTAATCTAAATTCATCATAAGTTGTCAAATATAGTTAGCTAACTGTAACATGGGGTTTAACGTGAATGTTACGTCTGACAGCCAATCACACTAAATGCTGCTAAGAAACTGCTCATGTGGTAGCGACTGAGTTTACTCTTACGTTTCCTTATAGAAGCTATTCTAAACAATACCCCTCTGCACCTGTATAAGCTCGTCACCTGTTGAACGCACTATTGAATACTCGACGGATTTATTGAAAAGCGCACGTCGAATAGTCTCCTAATTCCTAAGATCATGAAAGATTATTACCAAACTTTATCTTTAAGCACGGTCCACATGTTCAAACCCGGATCCAGGTCGAGCGACGGAACAATCCCGTGAATTATTTTGCGTTAAAACAGCTGTAATGCGAGGCAGCACCACTTTGGACTTCCTTACAAGAAGATTCCTTTCTCATCTTTAGAAGTGCTGGCTGTCTATGTTTTCCTGTTTTTCGTTATTTCTAACTTGGGCCCGGGAGATACAATATTGTTGAATTATCCGTAAATTGTAGATTAGTTAGGAACGGTGACACTAGGGAATTCTTGTACAAATTCAGGATGACAGTGACTACGTTCGAGCAAAACTCGACACAATAAACACACACTGTACACAACTACATACAGTAAACGCAATCAAATGACAGCATGAATAGTTATTCCCACTTTGATCTATGACAAACAATATTTGAGTGAACAAGTAGTATTGTGTGTCGGAGTAACACAGAGAAAGGCCACTATAAACACATTTCCTTTTATCCATTTCACTCATCCCTTCTTCACTCTCACAATAGAGGTCGGGCTGATCAACCATCCCGGATATTCTCTTTCATCCAGGGTAACTTCCAAGGCATCTTATGCAGGTGCTCACCTGTAAGTCCTGGAGGTGTATAAGTTCTACATATACGGAGGTAAATTTCAGGAGGTAGAGAAGGAAGGCACATTATGCGTTATATTTTGATCATTGTTAAGGAATTTCATCATATTTAGAGTCGATAAAGGTATTTACAAATCAGTCGGTTATATGTAAAGCAATTAAAAGAAATATTTTGTTTTTCTCAGTGAATGCCAACCAGTGCTACTCTCCAACAACGCAAAGCATCTGAAAGGAATGTGTCACCCTTACACGGTGGGACAAGGACAGCGAATGTGTGAGGCAGAGAACGCATGCTACACAAGGAGCAGAACCGTTAAAAAACATGCACCCTATTCTGCCTGTACACTAAAACCGAGAAGATTCGTTCATAAAACTAGAAGCTATCAGAATGTTTTTGAATAGTCTGTAACTGCGTCATAAATTACCGAGGGAGGGTGTAGGAACCTTCTTCAATCCCCCTGCGTCTTAAGCCCCAGAGACTTTCTTTTCTTTCCAAATGCTCAGAGCAGCTCTAGCAGACCTCACTGAACATGATTCTAAATTGAATCAAAAACCCTTTTTGGAGGAAAGGTGAACTTATAAATTAAAGTATGCCAGCTACTCATATTTATATGATATATCTAGTGTCATTATTGGATTATTCT
The DNA here is from genome assembly GCA_030765055.1 of Mantis religiosa. Classification (NCBI taxonomy): domain Eukaryota; kingdom Metazoa; phylum Arthropoda; class Insecta; order Mantodea; family Mantidae; genus Mantis; species Mantis religiosa. The sequence continues at coordinate 129,168,158 of CM060954.1, forward strand.
TTTTCAACGTTCAGAGTTTATTTAAATTGTTATAACCGACAAAGTTTCTATAAATTGTCATAGACATTATTTATGTTCAGCGCCTATCTCAAGGATTAATTAAGTGTTATTTTAAGTGTTGCTGATAGATTGTTCATATCTTAATATAAAATCTGTATTCCACAATCTTAACTTTGGCCCGCGGTTTGCACATAGATAGCTGCTGAGAGATACCTCAAGTTAAATTCGTGTACTACAGAATCCTACCACATCTTTTGTGCTTCCCTTCGAGTTGTTACAAGGATTGTGATCAAGCAACGTAAGATCTACTGTTGGGTAACTTGTTCAACCGGTGTTCAACATGTTTGCCTTTGATTAGCTAATTGATTTATATACTAAAACCAAAATATTCAAATATTAATATAAATATTAAAATATTAATATTAATGGCAGGCTTTGTCTTCCATGTTTCATATGCACATTTTTAAGCACTCATCTAGTGACTTCATATGCTCCCATTCCTGGATTCGAACACTTTCGACGATTAGTTCACCATCAAAGATTTGAACATACATATTCCGACATCTGACTAAATCCTTATAGGACACTTTCAAAGTTATTGTCATTCTTATAAGTCTAAAATAATAAGAACACAACCTACATATGTAACCAAAAACGAGATACCGGCCATGCTCGGAAATGCCAGACAGTCCAATAGTTTTTAATGTTAAAGTAGGTTTTTTTATTTTTCATCAGTTAAATATAGAATACGAAGAGAAGGCAGAGCACTATGAATTAGTGTCAGCGTTAGTATTAATATGTACTCTGGAGAAGGAAAGGACCTAACACTATAATCTGTGCTGTACATAATCAGAATATAGCGATAAAATAAATATGATTTATTTCTCCAATCTTTTATTTCCTCAGAAACGTTTGTCATATAGGCACTCATTGCCTTGTGTATATGTTAATATACATTCTAATACTTTATATAATTCTTATAGTCAAATTCACATGAGAAATTTAAAGGTGGCCAAAAGTACAAAATACTGAGATAGGACTTATGTTTGTAGACGTAAAGATGTCAGGATTGCTATAATCCTATGAAAACTTAGCTTTTACTTCTAAGATGCCATAATAAATGACAATGCCTGAATACACTGACCATCAACAAATATACTTAATCTACCTCTATAGTGTGCCTACCTCACGTTCAAGAGGTCCCAATATCAAATCTCGGTAAGGTGAGCTAGGTTTTCTCGAAAGATAAATTTCAGAAGCGCTGGTTGAGTTCTTCAAGAGGCAGCTAAACTCTATAGGCCCCAGGTTCACTTGAGCATCATTTCACCATGCTCAGTATAAGTATCAGGAATAGGCTTACTAAGAAGAGGGTTCGTCACTGCGGCCAGTTTTGATCTGTTGTATCTATGCCCCCAAGTAGGGCATCCCCGGGAGGAAGAATGAGGCGAGAGGAGACAGAAGGCGGCCGTCCCAAAGAGCCATGACGGTGCAGAGGGCAGGGTCCCTACATTTTACTTAGATGGAAAGCTCCCAAATAGGCCATGATGACGGACATTCCCCTACTATGGTTCGGAAGTGATCCCAGCATCCAGTTTGTAGACCAGCAACCAATATACCGGAGGAGGAAGTGGTTCACTCTGAGCATATCCTACCACCGCCGAAACTCCCACCGACACTTCCACCGTAAATAAAACAAGATGAGAGATGATTGGAAATCATAATAAAATGAAATGGAGTTACAGAAAATTTGGTGGATATAATTAACCTATTCAGCTTTCGCCTAGTGGCACGGAAAACCTCAAATAAACCCAGGTAGATCGGCCACGATTCCGAATGCGAGCTACAGACGAAACCGCCTGAGCCATTCCGCTCGGTAATACAAGTATTAATTTCGATGTTATTTACTTAACATATATGTAATTTTGTTTACAGTGTTATTATCAGTTTTAAATATTGTTATTTCGTACAACGTTTCTAGTGGAGATGACTTAAACCATAAATTGTGATGCTTCTAAATTCTAATTACACTTTGATACCGAAATTAAGGGATGCAATAAGTAAACCATCATAATGGACTTCAAAGAAATTGTGTATCTTTGTTACAACACGTGCAGACACGTGTATTGGGTTGAATAGTTGTTTTAACAAAATGAACGTAAGAAACAGTGTTCTTAGCAGGGTTCTAAAGGGTATTATTTGACTCCGTTTGAATAGGTATTTTTCGGACCCTTAATAATGGCATGACCGAGACTAGATAATAATCACAATGGACAAACTAGTCACAAAGGAGTTTTGGGTGTGAAAACACAGGGCTTCCAGAGGTGAAAGTGACACACACACACACACACACACACACACACACACACACACACACACACACACACACACACACACACACACACACACACACACACGCACAGCCCGCGGCTTGAGACCGATTAAGAAAGTCCTCTGGTTCTATTTTGGTCGAGGGCAGAGAAACGATGAGAAAAGATACCTGTCGGTTCAAACGTAACGACTTAAGTATTATCGCGTACTAAGTATTCTACATACGCTCACTCTAAACAGCGAAATATTGATAACCGTGGTCGGCAACTTCGAGTTTGATGTGATGATAAAATGAAGCAGTCATTAAATCAGTTTGAAACGGGCATTCCAGTGTCATTATAACTATCCTTACTCACATACATATCCACGCATACCCTGAGAGTACCCTCATTGCTCCTACCCTGCGCTACCCATTTTATTCGCTGCAACTTTGAACATATTAAGTCAGGCATTTATTTGAGGTATAAGACCGGAAAATGGTGTAATTTAATGTAAATTCACACACTCCGTTTCTTCTCACTTACTTCTTAAGCGTTTCTTCAGAATGAAAAGTCCATTAAGGGCTTTTATATATTACTCATGTTACTTTTGTAAACAAGATTTACAAAAGATGATAGCTTTCAGAGCATGCTGTAATTTAGAAATTAAAGATACATTTTTCTGCTATATTGCCACAATGTGCCACTAATAAATTAAGAACAACAGCGGACATATTTGAATATTTGTAAAATGATCTAGATGATACACAATTACTGGATAGTGTGGAAAATATCATGTAAATGCACGGGCATCAAATGCATATTACGCCACAAGAGAAAAATGAAAGGAATCACTTGGCGCATAATTTATGTGCTTGTTTCATGTCATTCCACCATGTCGTGTTTTAAGTTCTAAAAGAGCAATTACGCGCATCTGTCAAAGGACGACCTCCCCCAGGGGCAGGAAGGGACGTGCCCCGTGTAAGGGGAGACATCTTGACCGGATTGTTTCAGCGCATTAGCGGCATGTGCTGCATACGAATTTGGGCGACTACTGTCTTGCTTGGCTTTTAAGTAGTTACCTTAACGTGCATCTAACGTCCAGACCTAGCTCTCGCAATTTGCACTAACCTGTAAGAACACGTATTTTACGCAGTAAGTACTGCTGTACTCAAATAGGCTTATGGAAACGTCATGAGCCTCATCGGTTAAAACAATAATCTGGCAAGGTCCTGCTTGTGACAAAGTTGTGATGCTTAACATCTGTACATTAGTGTTTGGTGGCAGTCCTTATGCTTTGCTTATGTAAAATCCAATTTTCTATCCTGTTTAGTTTTAATCATAATTAACAACACTTAAAATACGTTCATCTACTTGGGTGATGGTTAGGTTTCTAGCTTCTAAACTCAGAGGGTTTAACTTCCATTCCCTTCAGTAAAGAGGATTTAAGGTTTACACGAAATTAACTAATAAACTGTTTGTTGTAGGTAGAGACAGAAGGGGAGGGAGAGAGAAAGTACTCGAATTTAGAATGTACAAATGATTTTGCATATGACTTTTCCAAATTTGATGATACAGGAAATATATAAAACCTCTCAAAATGAATACAAAAGAGGGAGCTTCTACAACAATTGTATAATTATTACAAAAAGAGACTAACATGCTGTTTGTGCACTTCTTTCCTTTATTTGTTACTTTCTTTCTTCTTTTTCCTTCTTTCTTTTACTTAAAATCACCTCAATAAACATCAAAAGAATCGGCTATAAAACAAATGTGCACTTAAGAATCTATAGGAATGTCATGAATGCAGTGGTTTCCTCCTAATTATTATATTTAATTTAATGAATCAAAATTACGTAAACTTTGTACGTAAATGTTCTCTCAACAAACTGAATGCTCTAACGGTAGTTTCAGTTTAAAATTTATAGCACGCAATTAAACGATAAAAGTTCTTCGGGCTCTGTGGCCGAGGTCTAGTGAATCCCTTCCACCTTATGGTCTAATGGACACCAATTTTGAAAACCTACGGTCTTAATAATTTCCAGGTTAAGCTTATTAATTTTGTTATACTAAGAGTTTTACGCACAATTTGAAAAACTGATAACCCTGAATAAAATATATTCCAAAAGCGTATATCTCAAGTGGTGAAATTATATCAGTTTTTATACTCATATTGAAAGCACTTCATAACATTTTATGTTGGAATAATTTTTTTGTAATGTAGTAAAGCATAAAGAAACTGATGTTTTAGATTCAAATGGACTAAACGTACTGTCCTTTTTATATAGCTTCTGTAAACTAGTCTATATTATGTTAATCGGGCTATTTACAGAAATGGTGACCTAACAATTTCGGTATACGCAAGGAAGGTGTATAGGAAACGGCAAGGCTATCAAATTAAATATATTTTTGTCAATACCTTCATGTTTAGACTGTTACATGCTAACCTTGAAATGCCACATTCTTTCCATAGTATCGTGAGGAACAACCTAATGTGACATTGTTTAAAAAATATCCAAGTATTGAAACTTAAAAAGAAAATATGCTGATTATTTGCAGTTTTTAAAATATATTATATGTTTGAAGGAGATCTGCATTATGGCTGTAGTCTCTTATGGTGCAGCATTTGTACAACATCAAAGTGAATTGCTGCATGATGCAAGTATCTAAAATACATGGTATTAAAATAAAATCTTAATAGATCTATATTCATAAAACCACACATTTTGAAATATTCAACACCATAATAAGGTTTTGGTCTCGGAAATTTTCGTTTGGTATCCACAGAAGGAACCGAACTTAAAAGGAGACTAAATGGAGGAAGTCTCCAAGTAATGACATTTCGATTTTTTTAGTTTCATAAACTGGGTTGTCCTATCATGGTAGAAACAACATATACTTTAAATATGTTTTTTTTAAATTATAGAAATCCACATATGACTGGTGCACTAATTCACAGAAAAAGATAGTTCTATACCCTTTATAGCTCATCTAGGCGAAATGATGTCTGAAGATTGATACCACATCTAGGTATGACAGTTTCTTTATGTCTAAACATGTTATTTTTACTTTTAAAGGTAAATGTAACTTCTTTCATTATTTTCTTTTTTAAATTTTGTATAGTGTTTTCTTTGTAAGGCATTTTCTAATAGAAATGACCCGTTTGGGAGGGGGTGTCGTTGAGAATAGCAAGAAAACAGTTTTATTTATATGAGCGACCTCTCAATGGTGTTATTTGTTTTATTTAGTGTTAATATGTTGGTTGCTATGTTTCTTTAGTTAGCCGAGAATTTGTATTGAAAGTCGGGCTACATAAATAATTTACAATTTTCAGAAATTAATGGTGGTATTAGACATTAACAACGTCATAGCAAATTACGCAATATTTGGTACATTGTTTTTTTATTATTTACGGATCAGCCCTGAACTGTTTATTGCTTGTGTGAGCAAATAACCACAGAATTCTCTACTAATGGCTGCGCATCAGTCATATAAAAGAACAAAAGAATATAATTTAAAAATTTCTAAAAACAAAACTAAAACAATTGGTGTATCAGATTACAACATAAAATATAAAAACTTACAATTGACTCGCAATCGATTGAAAAATTGAGTAGCTTTAAATATTTGGAGTTTAAAATACAATACCAAAAAGCATGGGATGTGAAAGAAAAGTACAATAAAATATCAATATTTTTATGGAACGATAAAATATTTAGTCAATAAAACAACAAAGGGATGACAATTAACATCACATAAATCATTGAGATTCAAATACTTTATGGAGCAGAGTCCACAGTAGCTACAGAAGCAGATAAACAAGGACAGAAACGATTGACGCTATAGGCTAGTGTTTCTGTAATTGTACAAAAATGGAGCTAAGAAATAAAAGAGAAGTTGGAATAAAAGTAGTATTAAATGGAGATTCTGAAATTACGTTGAATCTAAAGGTAGCAAACCTTTGCAAGACAGAGGTGTGGTATCTATCATTCATACTACCAGTATTTTTAATTAGTCATATTTGTATACAAATATCTGCGTTCGTTTGCACACAACGTTCTCAAGTTTTAATATTAATGCAGAGAATGTCATCCGGAAAAATAGGGATTTGACCGGTGAACCAAACTGTAAAAACCCCTTCATAATTTTTGGGATCATCCTACATGCACACATATGTAAATGTTTACTGTAAGGAATGTGCGATACGAATCAATATAAGCAAGTCAAAAATAGTAGTGTTTAAGAAGCGTAATAAATTAAGAAAAGATGAAAAGCGGTCTCTAAATTACCAAACAGTGGAGGTGGTAAAAGAGTTTGAATATTTAGGTATGAGCCTGTGCTATAATGGAGGCTAGGGAGCACACGGGGGAAAGATAAGAGTGAAAGGGAAGATAGCGATGTCTGGGGTAAGAAGCTGTAAATATAAATTACCAAATATATCAGTAAAGTGGCATGAAAGAATATATGAAGCAATTGTAGAATCAAAAATGACATATGGTGTGTAGCTGTGGAGGCTAATGAGATAAGAAATCATATTGAACACACATATGAACAGTTCTGTATACAGATACTAGGTTTGAATAAGTGAAAGCCAAATGGAATAGCTAGAGTGGAACTTGGAAGACCTTGCAGAATTGGGGTAATTATAGAAAGATGTTTAAAATATTGGCCTAGTTGTATAAAAATGATGATGATAATACATTAAAGATCTTTTTAGAACAAGAGAAGAATTCAACATGTAAGGACAGCTGGGTGGCAGAGCTAGAGAGAACGCTGTTCAAAATACGTAGAAAATGAAGCTAGTTACAGTGAAGCAATAAGAGTTATACAAGTATAACTATTTGTAACAAAATCATTCACTTATCTTAAGAAAAATAATGTAGATTTTCCTTATTAGTTGAATTATTGAAGTTGAAATCGTTTTCACGAACCCTTATTCGCGTAGTCAGTCAAAGAAACCCACAGGAGAAAACAAATTCGTCGTTAAGGAAGTTACTATGTTATTATGTTTTTCAGTATTACCAAAATATGAAAGCGAAACAAATTTAACAGAATCAACCACTGGCATTTCAAAATTCATTACGCGATGTTTATTCTTTAAAATAAATATATTTTCCCAAACCATTAAATTTTACGGGCCATTTAATTTTTTTAATAATTTAACTTCAGGATTTATACTATGGTTAAATGACCAAAAATGATCTGCTACGGTCGATTTATCAGTTTGTTTATACCTAATGTTACGAAAATGTTATTTAGTTCTGGTTTCCAATTTACGTTTCGTCCTACCAATGTAAACCCAATCAAAATCTAAACAATCAAATTGATAAATACCAGATTTTTTATTATTAGGAATTTCATCTTTTTTCGTGAAATGTAGGACATTTTAATACTATATTTGTTTTGAGGAACCAAAGTTATACCAAACTCTTTAAAAACCTTTTGAAATTGTTTATTAAACCAAGGATGGTAAGTAAATTTTTTAAAATTGTAATCGTCTTTTACTTTTTAAGAATATACATATCATTAACAGTTTTTTTATATTTAAATTGTTCAATCTTCTTTTGTATAAATACTTTATTAGAACTATTAATTAAAGCCATATTAATAATATGTTTATATTCTTTATAAAATTTCTCTTTATTCAGAGGTATATTTATTAATCTGTAAATCAACTTCAATAATTCAACTAATAAGAAAAATCGACATCAATTTTCATAAGATAAGTGAAGTTGTTTTGTTACCAATAGTTATATTTGTATAATGTAAAAGGTTTTTGGACAATTATTAAGAGTAGCATAGAGGACATTGGTAGACAAGTGACGTGAGGAAATCACTAAATGTATACCTGAAAATAAAGACAGAATGGGGAAGAGAAACATATATAGACATATGTGATAGATATGAGAAAAGGGTTTAGCTTGGTTAAGGACAGGAGCCATATTGAACGAGTGCATTCTATGTGGAAAGAAAATAAGCTTACAACATTATGTAGTGGAGTGTAAAGAAATTGAAAACTGGAGGAAATTAATATGGGATAAGAACTGGGATAATAAAGGGGCTTACGTAGTAACAATAAAACTGCTTACGTTGAAAAGATAGAAAAGAAAAAGGGAGGTGGGGAAATTTGCTGACAAAATCAAAGAGAAATTGTTGAGAAGGGTAAGGAAGTAAGACGTAGAGAAATGGAAGACACATTCAGAACATTAGGTCAAGGTCGTGTAAGGGCTAGGATAGAGGTAAACGGCCAGGGAGCCAACACCACTATCAGCCGTAATACAAGCAGTGGACAAATTTGTACCTAGATTGGAATTGCAAAACTAGTAATTGAGATTGTAAGATATGGAAGCACAAATAAATATTATTATATTATACAAATGTTCACTCTTTGTTAAAGTAAAATAGAAGTGTTCCTCGGAAATATTGAAACCAAACCCAAACCCAAAGAATTTTATAGAATTTTTTAAAAGTAATTTTCAAAATATGGCGGAAAAAGCACACACACGCGCATGCGCAAGCACACACACACACACACACACACACACACCACACACACACACACACACACACACACACACACAAACGAACACAACATTTTCTGTTTGGAGTATTAGCAAAATAGACCTGATGCGGTGATTTACCTTGCCCATGCCGAGAGGCTTATTGAAACTTTGTTTTTGTTTTTCTAATTAAAGGATGCATAAGTTTTATTTGCAATCAATATAATTTGCCCAATTTGCAATGTTATGCAGATGATTCAGTCATTCTGTCAGAAACTTAAGATGTCATACAGATGTTTTTACATAAATTCAATACAGTTGGAGAAAAATAGAACACCATGGAAATCAAAACTAATAAAACTAAATATATGACTGTTTATAAGAAACCAATTAGATGCAAATTAGAAGAGGAGGGGAATGTAAATGACAAGTTTCGGAATTCAGTTATCTCATATTACTAATTACAGAAAACTATATCCTAAAGTAAATAAACAAGCAGCTAAGCTGGCACAAATATCAGCGTATATAAAGGATACAATCTCTATAAATTTAAATTTAGAAATTAAAATAACGATTTATGAAACAGTTCTAGGACCGATATTAGTATACGCAGCAGATGATCTAAGGAAATAAAAACAGAATTATGCGAAACGACGATATTAAGAAGAATCCAAAGATAAATATTATGTGACAGAATACACAGTGCAGTAATCAGAGAAAACTGCAACATCATAGATATTACAAAATATATCAAATAAGGGAGAAAAAATGGAAGGAGCACGTAAGTAGAATGGGAGAACATCGATTATCAAAGAAAGCGAAAGAATATGTTCCATTGAACGGCAAAAAAGAGAGAGGAAGACCTTCGAAAAAAGGATAGACATCTGATAATCATCCACGAGAAAGAAGGTTTAACTTTTTGAACAAACAGGAATTTGGCCTACTCTCGAAGGTTAAGCATAAACATCGGTAAGAAATGAATATGGTTAGTCATATTCTCTTCAGAGAGCCTCATTAATACGTGTACTTGATGATACAGCAGTATTTCCCGTGCTCTATACCGCCGAAGTAAATGTACTTCGCGTTATATGCGTTCTCTATTTCGTGAAGGTGCGCCGTTTAACAGTTAAAGTTATTAACTGTAATTAGCCAATATCCGCCAGAAAAAAACAGGATATTTCAGTGGTAAAAGAATTGTCAAAATCAGGTGGTTGACTATCGAGGTTACCACATACTGTTTTTCTCTTTTTATGTTTAATGTGAATTTGATATTTTCTCCCTAAGCAGGGAACTAATCTTTGCACAAGCATTCCGTTTCCTCAGCAGATAATAGGAACACTGACGTGGGAATTATGTGAGTGTGTTTCATGGTGAAAATGAACAAAAATGATCACTAACAACTTATTGTTAAAGTAATACTTCATGCAGTTTCTGAAGAATCCCTAAATGGCCACATAATTTAAAGAGGCAACTAAAATTAAATCTAAAAACAAAAACAAAAGCAAACTAAAAAGTAAAGTATAAAAAGAAAACATCTGATTTGCAACATCCTCTACTCCCTCATCTACTTCCTATACAAATAAAATCAACAACAGTAAACAGCTATGGTGCAAATTTTTCCGGCAGATAGAGCAGACTAGTCGGAAGCTACGCAGATTCTAAGAGGCACACGCCCAGCGTATGCTCGATAAGCGCTATTGCCAGGTAACCAGAATCTTCTGAACGTTTCGCCTTCTGAATCCCTCTGTTCAAGTACTTAAAAGACTCTCGCAGGGTTCCGTGCGTTTCTGGTGCTCCGAGTCAGTTGATGACTGTGACGACATCCCTGTAGGAGATAAGATGTCTTCCGCTTCCCAGCGAAGAGTGGGGCTGCATCATGTGTATCTCATTACGGTGCGAAGAAAGTGAAGTGACCACGATAATGGGATCTAATTCACATTAATAAAGTAACAGTGCGAATGAAGTGAAGTCTTAGGGAAGTGAACTGGGAACTAAGTGACATGTAAGTTAGAGAAGTGACACTTCACACTAATTCAACCATTAGTTATTTTTTAATCGGAACAAACTTTCATTACCATTTACATATTCGCTATATGAAGGAATAAGATGAATACAACAAATAAGGATATACGTTCGGTTTTGAAAACTCAGTCGCTATATCATAGCTGTGAATTTCCATGTTCCGTGTATGGCCACAAAAAAAAAAAAAAAAAAAAAAAAAAAAACGAAAGGCGACTTACCAATAATTCTGGTTAGTCATTTGAAACAAAAGTAAATTTTTATTTTTGACGTATGTCTTAGTTGTGAAAAAAAAAAGGTAGAAATGCAGGTCAAATAATTGTTTGAGAACTTTTGAGCACACTGCACTCTTTGTTCCTCCCAATGGAAGACCTAACAGAACGGTTCATTTATGAAAACAGAGGGGGCATTAAATTTTCACACGCGGTTGTTACATACACAGAGTTGTTTTCAGGGAAAAACGCACCCCCTTGTTTTTACCGCAATGTTTCATTAGTTTTACTGCCCTTGAATGGGATGCAACAAAGAAAATGATAACCAACTCGGAAAGGGCTGTTTGGTAAAGTCAATAGACGTCACTAGGTTACTGACATTACACAAACATACGCAAGCATTTGTTTTGATGATTTATACCCTCTCCTGCTCCATCTGTATAAACGTTGATTCACGTCTCTCCATTTGATTTTCCTGCGCAATTTTCTCCATCCATTCTGCTACTTCGTACATGTTTCGTCAGCCCTTTTCGTTTTTCTAAACGTGTTTTAGCTTTTATTTTCAAGTAAATAGAGACCGAGAAGATAGTGTAGATGTAAGGTATATTTTCTTAGGAGATAGTCGAAGAGAAAAAAGATAATAAAGGAAAGTCAGGTTTGAAATCAAATTATACTTTATTTTTTTACAACAAATAATTAAAAAAAATGAAAACAATAGGGCTCACTACTAGAAAACTCTGCAAATGGAAGTGATTACATTGTTCTTAGTCGAGCATATAATTTTGATAGCATAAATGCTATTCGCCTCACTGTGTATTGGTAGACGAAGAGACTTGCAACTGTTTACTTTTTAAGTTAAACATTGCCAAGTGTGAAGTAGAATTTTCAATTAGTAGAGTTTGCATAAAAATAACTAGCACATTTTGGAACTCCTTAAAATCTGTGATAAAAAAGGTCTTATGATAATCTGCCTCCAATTACAGATACCAGTAGAGTATTTCCTAGCCCATTTTAAAAACGATGAAACGAGTAAGCTAAAGGGAATTTTGTAATGAATTATAATATATGTTATTGACTGTAAACCGGAGAGATAAGTTGCTGTTTTAATTTGCATTGTCATTAGGTGCCATATAAGAGTAGTAATGTTAACATGTTTATATTCTATTGGCCCAAACAGCGACTGAGTCGCATAACGTCAAACAGCTTTAAGCATCTTAACTTAACTCAGGGAGATACTATGCTCTTTATTTGTTTTCTACGAACTGCAAATTTTGTAAAACGTTTCTACTCGTTTCCTAGAACATGTAAATAAAAGCTTCGAGAGCTTCAGAAATACACAAAACAAAACACCTTATAACACAACGTAAATATTCTTTTTAGCAAATTCTTATTACATCGGCACGACTATCGGTGGTCACTAGTGATACGTGAAAGCAAATGGTGTTTTTTTTTTTTTTTTTTTTTTTTTTTTTGGCAATTTACGTCCTCCAACGTTAAGTCATATCGGGCGATGAATGGAGTGGGTGAAATGATGCTCAAATGAGCCCAAGGTCCATAGAGATTAGAGTTACCAGACATTTGTCTTTCAGGATAAGGGAAAACCCCGGAAAACCCTCATCCAGTTAACTCACCCTGAGCGAGATTCGAACTCGGGACCTCTTGAGTGTGAGGCAGACATGCTACCACCACGCTACCGAGGCGGGCAATGGTGATAACTAAAAAATAGTTTGGAGAGAAAATTTGGCAGCCTTAATCTTAGGTTATCTCCCAGACATTTACATGTCACGAAGACTGAAGAAAACGAGAATGGCCTCGGCCCGTATCGAAAGATGAAATCTCTAATAAATAAATCTAATGAAACGACATCGGCTATGTAGGTATGTTTTAACCATAGAGAAATAGAGAGCACATAAATAATAATGCTAAAAATATTGTAACGTTTGCAAATATTTTGAATCCATAGACATTTAAGAAAAGGCATCTCCAAAGGTATTCAAATTTTAGGATTATTTCAATAAATGCCATAATGTGAGACACAAAATATTGCGAAACGGATCTGAACTCTAATGCTATATGTCCATTTCGATCTTATTTTACTTGAGTTCAGCCGACTTCCTTTACAGCTCTATTATCCCAATATATATATATATATATATATATATATATATATATATATATAAGAACCTTCTTCCGAATAAGGGCCCCGCCGTGGCTCAGTGGTTAGACCACTTGGCTCTCACCAAGCGGCCCGGGTTCGATCCCAGGCGACCGCAAAGTGAGATGTGGTGGACAACACGGCGCTGGGGCGGGTTTTCTCCGGGATCTCCGGTTTCCCCCGCCATCTCATTCCACCGGTGCTCCATCTTCATCTCGTGTATCATCAGTGCCATTGCCTGCGGTGCCGTATGTAGTAAAAGCGGGCGTTAAACACTACACATTTCTTCCGAATAAACTATACTACTAAATACTATAACCATAACTTTAAAAATAAAAATAATAATAATAATAATAATAATAATAATAATAATAATAATAATAATAATAATAATAATAATAATAATAATAATAATAATAATAATAATAATAATAATAATAATAATAATAATAATAATAATAATAATAATAATAATAATAATAATAATAATAACATTTTGTTGAATTATTTTAGTAATATGAACTTCGTTTGTCTGTTGAATTTTTATTTCAATTGCTCAGTACAGTTGGTGCTATACAAATTGTGGAGCTATATACATAATATACATAGTAAAATTAATGTATACAGGGATAGGGGATACCCATATTAGAGTCCTTAAGCAAACTGGTCTGATTAGTGTGAGTATAAATTATATAACTTCTTCATTACAGAATAGATAAACATTACAGAAATAAAGTGTCCTGTGGCAAGCGTGCGATCAGTCTTGGTGCAGCTTCAAGGCGACGGCGCAGTTGGAAGAATAAAGCACCTGATACATAAGGAAGGTGAGCAAAGAATCTGCTTGTCGTTGCAGAGATGTACTCATTAATGCTGACTATGTCCAATTCTCTATGCAGCTGTGCATTCCGGATGTACCATGGGGCGTTTACAGACAAAATATGAACTTTAATTACCGGTAAAGGATTTCATAAACACACACTATGAAAGGAAAACCGACTATGCTTTAGGAATCGAGGATCAAGTTAATATAACATATTGCAGCACCTTTATGTTACGCAGAGTATAGTAGGCTAGACATGTATGTGACAATCAATGGAATGGGTATGGCGACTTAATAGTCACAATGAAAATAACAAAAAAAGAGTTTAAAAATAAGGAAAAGAAGTGTAAATTCAGATTGGAAATTGCATTGGTATATAACTCTGAGGAGGGTATATACGAATAAATATCGACATAAGTTTTTCTAGTTTGTAGGTTTGGGATATAAATATGGTATGACGCTTAAAGTTACCTTCCAAGAGACGGATATATTTGAGCTTTTCCAAGTATTTATGTTTAAGAATTAGAAAAATTCCTATATAATGTAAGTTTTCTGAAAAGTAAATTTCATGAATGGATAACATTTAATTTTTATGATAATCCCCAAATGCACTAAACATTAGTTTAAGAAGAAACGTGCTTTTTTCTTATTAAAGTAGGAAAGATACCTATGCTTTCTTTACAGTAACATCTCCCCATGGCCGCGCTAGTTGGTGTCTGGCTTTGTGGTTCGTGGTACAGAAATTACATGTTCGAATACCCCTGAGTTATGTGCGTTTTTGGATAAATAAACCGAAAACAAACTAGAGAATAATAAGAATGGAAAAATATATGGATAACAGAGGGGGAAAGAATGCAAGAAATAAAGATCTTTGAAAACCTTAAAAAGCCATCAATATAAAAGCTTCAGGTGGAATGCAGACACACCTAAGTTTGATTAGAGCATAAAACTTAGCTTCCTTAATTTTCCGAGATATCATTAGTGCACAGAATCAAGGTTAAATCCAGGCTAATAATTTGCCTAAAGCTGTTTTAAAGCCCAATACCAAAAAATTCCACACGGAGAATAAAAATGCAATACACAGAGGAATACGTACACAGAGACAGGCTAAGCTGAAACATGTTTTGAAACTTAGCAATAAATAACACGGAAAATAAATAGCCGTAAAATAAAAGCATAGTAAGATTTAAAAGTAAATAACGAATTTAAAATGAAAGAAATGACGGGAGTACATCAAAACTAAAACAGAAATTCCAAAAACCAAAACATTAAAGAAACCAATACACATATTTTGTTAGTTTTCCATTACCACTGTGCCACTAGCAATGCCATAAAACAACAGTACATGGCTAACAGCAAAAGGACAATGTGCCCTTATTACACAATCTGCACAGCTAATTATGTTAAAAACAGTGAACGTGGTTAGCACATACTGCTGGGTATTAATCATAATGGTGCCTATTTGAAAAATAATATTATTTAATTTTATTTCGCATATTTACAAATGAGCGATATTGCTGGACAAGGCAAACACAAACGTGAAAATTACTTTCGTTTAGCTCACACCGCTATTGTTGAATTGCAAACAAAGACATGGTAAATAATGATGATTGTTGGTACATTTAAACGTTTTTCAAATGTGGTCTGCGTTTTAAATTTCTCTCGTTTGTAGTGCAGTCACACAAGAGACATTCTTTCTCATTAAATTACGGGAATATTATTTTCCTGTGCTTTTTGTTTCTTTCCATTGTTTAATGAAATAACAAACATTAACTCGCAATCACTGCGCAAAAAAAATAACTTTTAATAAACATCATTATTAGCAGCATTCTATTATGTATGTACCGTAAGCTAATTTTGTTGTATAAAAACGTGTGACATTGAATGCTGAAAAGCGGAGTAACAATAAATGCGTGTTCTTCTGTAGTAAAACAAATTAAGGGAATATTTGAGATTGCATGGAAATGGTTTCCCAATTTATTTGACAAATTAGTTAAATAACGACAATCAAAATAAGCTTCAGCCTATACATTGAAATACAAGATTATTTAAAATTGCTTAATTTAGTAATAAATGCAAAAGTTAAAATATATTTTATGAGATGTAAACATACCACACCTTTAGGCAATTTAAGTTAGAGTAGATAAATCAGAAATAACAAAGAGAAAACATGATGATGGTGGTTTGCAGATTTCTATTGAAAGGCTCTTTCCTTGTTTTATGGGGAGAAACAGAGAGAAACAGAAGTAAGGGAGGAGAAGCAAACATAGATAAATGTGTATTTTCCTAAGTGAACGAAATCAATTATTAGCCCAGAAATGATTTTTATAGACAAATGGTGAAGCAAGATTGAATTGATCGATCATAAGGACCAAAATAAATGTATTAAATTAGTATCGGTTATGGACAGAAATTACTGTCAATTTAAATTTAGACTGAACCCAACTAAGTGATCCGGTGAAATCCAGTAATAGGCCTAATCAATTTTGGCTATTTGCCCAAATTTTGAATTTTACAAATTGATAGCATTACAATAAAGTTTTGGAATATATACCGCTATTCGTTTAAACAGCAAACTTCCCATATAGAAATTTTATTTATAATAACACACTTTGAATGAAACAATAATAAATTCAGCCCCGTCCAGTTTAACATTTTTAAACGCACAAAGAACTTCAGTTTACGCTCAGTTCAAAGAACAAGCTTTTAAAAACGTAAGCCAAGCAATATTTACAAGAATATAACACTGCATAAGAATGCATAACATTCCAGACAAATGACGCTCAAACTAAGAAACATCACATTTTGATAATTGAAGACAAATGAAGACTAAGGGTATGCACCGTAGGGTACTTTATTTACGGGAATGAAAGCGTATAAATTATTTTACAAATTCTGCAAGGATTTAGGTAAAGCTGCAGATTTTATTCTATTAAAACTAAAAACTAATAAGGAATTTAAAAAAAAATATGGTTCACAGTAATAAAGCTTCTGCTGCTTTGAATATTGTCTGCTTGCTGTTTAGCATAACGTTTAAACTATGGGTTGAGTAACTGTTTTCATTACTTAATCTCGCTTTTTAACCTCTACTGGTACTCTTAGTCCTCTGAGTAAGGATATGCCATATAGCCTCAGATATGTGTCGCCTTACTGTGTCACCTGCTTGAGGAACTTGTTGATCAATGGCGTTAGTAATCTGTTTCTATTGAGTTCTGGTGGTGGTTTATAACCGTAAAACTGCTAGCTATACTTATATAGCCATTGTGATAAGTCATCTTGCTAGTATAATAGTTCTATTACACATTTTACACACCAGTGCAAAATTGTCAGGTTGAGTTAATTCAATAGGATATTTTAAGGCTTTCTCTTATCTTGAAAGATGATTTTTGGGTATTTCTAAGCTGTATGAACCCCAATCTGAGCATCATTTTACTCATTTCATTCAATGTCCCTTATGAAATACTCTGAGAACATTAAAGTGGATGGGAAAAAAACACCAATAGAAATTTGATACTAATAGTTTGTATAGTTACCTAAAACGCTATTTTTAAAGCTCAAAAATGTTAAATTCAATGGCATTCGTTTTGTGTGCACTGATTTGTCCCTTTACGCAAATATGTTTTGTTTTCTGTTATTTTCTTATACGTTCCAACATACCTATATACTTATCAGCTCGTCCAATAAGACAACCTACGTAATGTGATACTATTCACAACGTATGTGTAATTCAAGTTAGTCATTTTAAAAAAAATGAGATTAGTGACATATTAGGTTTTTTTTTTAATTTAAGTCCTCCAATGTTGTTATTTTAGTAATTTAAGTCCTCCAATGTTAAGTCATATCGGACGATGAATGAAATGGGTGTAATGATGCTCAAATGAGTCCGGGATACATGGTTCTTAGAGTTACCTGACATTCGTTTATCAGGATAAGGGAAAACCCAGGAAGAAATCGCATCCAGGTAACTCACCCTAACCGAGAGTAGAACTCGGTACCTCTTGAACCTGAGGCAGACACGCTACCATCTACGCTAACGAGGCCGGCTATGGTGTAATATGCCATATATTTTTCATTCCTAAAACATTTCATATCGGAATTGGAAATAATGAAAATTATCGATGCTTGGCCTGAATTAAAACCGGAAAATTATCTGAAAATGCATTATTAACATGGTTTACTAATACCATGAGTATATATTTTCAGTATTCTGTGAGGGATATTGGGGTCCAATAAAATAAAATAATGTGATATACTAACATTCAATTTGACATTTGGAATATGTGGCAACGTTCTGAGAAGTTTTCAAACACAAATTTGGAAACTAAACAGGGTAAATCTTGTGATAAAGGTCAAGAAGTATTTGTGTTGAAAACAATATATATATATATATTTTATGTATGCCTCATCTACTCATATCTACGAAGGAAGGCATAAAGTTTGGTGTACTGCTTTTGCCTATGTTTCGTTATTCTCCGCCTCTTCTTTTACATTCTCTCCCATTCTTGTTGCATTCCAATCATTTTATTTTGTGGGCAAACATATGGTCATTTTTACAGGGGGTGGTTGAGTCAGTACATGTGGAAGGCAAACACAGTTCAATATTTAAGGGCCTACCAGTCAACACACAAAAGTGGAAAACAGTACCTGTCAGCAAATAACAATCGGATGGAATATTCCCCGTGCTGTAGCGTGAGTAAACACGCCAGTGGTAGGGGAGAAACGTGCCATATTTTTATGTCGACCTGCGCTTTTCATGAGCCATTGTTACAATTGTATTTCAACATTAATAGGCAATACTTTTATGCAGAGACAGGTGAATGCATTCATCATCATTTGATGTTTGCCAGCCCTGCCCGCGCTAGGATTCAAATTTCAGATTAAGTAGACATATACATTAGCCACAGGGCTTGATATATTAAATGGAATTTGCTGTAATATTGCTGGCTTGTTAGCCGAGCAAAATGGTCAAAGCATGAAAAGGTGGAGCGGTAAATGTTAGTCAGTCAAATTTTGCCAGTTTCAATAAAACCTTATTAAATGACCATGATGAAGTTTCCTTCCATTCATGGGATTTACTGTTGTAGGTAGTAAAAATACAATAGGTGATAAGGCTTAAAGAAACAGAACATGTAACGGGAATTGTTTATTTTTTTAAAGAAAACACTTGCTATCTATGACGAATTCAACTATGTATCTATCATTTTACTGTCTGAACAACTCTTACCCCAATAAAGACGCTTAGATTTTCTTCACTGCGTACATAAGTAATGCATGTTACTGAAGTAATGTATCAACTAATGAGTGGGGTCGGTATATTGCTCCACCACGCATGCGCACACAGTTTATGAACGGATGCTAGAGATTGTACTAACCTCTAAATTTTTAGGTTAACGTCACAGAAGTATCCACAGTTTAAATACTTCTCATAACACTTAACACGATGAAGTTGAAGGTTTGGTTTTCTGGTGTTTAGTTATTGCATAAGCTAACCATGCTCGTATTAACTATGAAAATAACAGGCTGACTGGTGGCCACAATACAGCGAAAGAACGAATTTGCAAGAAATTGCTTACCATCAGTTCCTTATCTATTGCTGTGACTTTTCTTCCATTTCCAAATCACACTGTTAATACTGTGCTAAGGAATGGCCAAAAATAACAAAATTGCCATATTTTATATTATTGTCTCCTATTAATCTACATTTTTCTACGATTAAAATGATATATTATACATATAGTGTAATGATTTAGAAACCACTTTAATTACGCCTGCTCGTTGTGTCGCTTTTGTCAAAAGTCAATAAAAATGTGTAATTTTGAAAGATGTAACAGTTTTTCTGTAAGAGCCATCGAAATAGGATTTTTTTTATGGATGGGACACTATTTATTCTCAGCCTATTCTATTGAGTAATCTGTTTTCATTTCTCTTTGGTGTTTTTTTTTTTTTTTTTTTTTTTTTTTTTTTTTTTTTTTTTTTTTAATGATTTACGTCCTCCAACATTAAGTCATATCGGACGATGAATTAAATGGGTGAAATGGTGCTCAAATGAGTCCGGGGCCATGGAGCTCCTGACGTTCGTCTATCAGGATAAGGGAAAACCTCGGGAAAAAAACCTTATCCGGGTAACTCACCCTAACCGAGATTCGCGCTCGGGACCTCTTGAACGTGAGGCAGACACGCTACCATCTACGCTACCGAGGCGTGCCGCTTATTTTTACATGCTTCTCCTATGTTTTTGAATTATATGTATTGAATATTGTTTTGTAATATATATATATATATATATATATATATATATATATATTCCTGTTATTGTTCCCTTCTTGGTAAAGTCAACCATTATGACAAGACAAAAAGGTGTTTTTAAGAAAAGGAAGAATGTTCGCAAGTCCAAAACTGTAATTATAAACAATACATGCCAATCATCAACAGGTACTAACCTGAAACATAATGTTCCAATTAGCACTTCGAAAAAGAAAATACAGTCATGCTTTGAATTTTATAAAGAAATGCATGATTTTCTAAACATAATAGTGAATTTTTCTACGATGAAAAGATTTATCAGTGAATCTGTTGTATGTATAAAATGATATGTATATATTTGAAGAGGAGGAAGAGCCAGATAGCACATCATATGGTCCAGGGATGCAACAAGGCATGATAGATTCTGCTACCAACTTTAAACGCAATTTCTGGAAAATCACACTTCATAAAATATCTGACCCATTATCTCAGCTTCTGTATCAGATACCAAGCTACAATTTGTACTATATGTTCTGTATATGTATACCTAACTTTAGAAGGCGTACACTTTATTTGCAATAATTATTTAAAGGAATAAAATAAAATGAACTAAATGTTTTTAGTTTAAATATTTTGAGTCACATTAAAAATTAGTATGTACGTTTTTCACGTTAGTGCAAATTCCTCCCATCCAAATTACAAGGAAACAATACAAAATTTGTGATAAGCGTTTCATATCTCTATGCTGATTGGTTTCTGAGATAAATATAACAGAAATAAATATAACAGAATTTAACATTGTAGAGATATGGGATTCCAAACCCCCTAAATAACAGGCCGACTGGTGGCCACAATATAGCAAAACCATCAGTTTTTTCTCTGTTGCTGTGACCTTTCTTCCATTTCCAACTCATATTACTTAGATTTGTGTTAAAACTGAGCTAATGCGTGTATTTCATCCGCATTCATTGGACGCTGCTTGAGTCCAAGCAAACTACTTCTACGCGCACAACCAATAAGTGCCGTGAGGGTGGATGTGTGTGCTCCAGTTTTAATCACTGTAAAGATAAAATAACTATAAGCGCAACATTTGGAATACAAAGTTTAACAAGAGGGTATTTACAACCCTGAAAGAGATTTACTACAGAAACAGGCTCCTGGACCCCAACAGAAAATATATACTTTTATGCAAAAATTAATTGGTATAATTTATTTAGTGAATTGTTTATTCTCACAGGTATAATCGTCATTTTAAAACGTTTGGTATAATTTTGATGGATTACCATGGGCTTTATATTCATTTCAGAGACACTATAATAGATGAACTAACATATATATGCATGTATTTAAATTTTTGGAAACCTATACTTTGAAGTAGGTCTTTAGCCTATCATCAAATTGTAACAAATGGGTATAAAATGATCAATACCTATTCAATATAAGTTTGAAGTCAATGTTTATTTAATGGCGGATTTCAGAGAGCCTCACCGAAAAATATTTACGTTGTATTTATGTTGACGTTAAATAAGAATCAAAGCTTTGAGATTAAAGAGGTTGGGGAAAATATACATTGATTTCTCTTAATATCATTTATTGGTTGATGTTAAGTTGACACATGTGGTCAGTTGTAGGAATGTTAGCGCCCGTGTTAAGAATAATTAAAGAAAACTGTTGAAGACGTCAGTAAGCTTTCTATATACAATATGTAATAAGATTGCTTGTTTCATATCGTCTCTAGAAATTCAAATAATATAGCATCAGCGAGGGAAATCCCTACCGCACGATTATATCGCGTCACGCAATGCGGTTTGCCTACCTGTCATAATACCAACTTAGGAGCTCTTCCTTCCCCTTAAAACCATGCAACAGAAACAAGAAGATTCATGTCAAGTCCAATTCAGTGTAGTAGCGCCTCATCAACTGCGAACGGGGATCGTGGGAACCTTTTTTTATATTCCACACCCCATGCAGTTTCTTTTCGTTCCTTTTCCTCGGTTTTTTATCCTGGGAACCGAGGTGATGCACCCATCACGATTCATAATAAGAAAACAACAAGAACCGGGGAGAAGAGTTTTTTAAAAGGCTATATTTATCCGTCACTTCTATTACTTTTAAACATGGCATTCTTTTACTGTAATTGCTCTAGAAGAACAGAAGAACTCTATTATGATATAAACGTTATGGCACAAGTTATGTTTCGACGAGTAGGGTAAGAGAAAAAATTATATTTCTTTTTATTTCTGTATTACACGCGAGCAATACCTTTATATATTTGCTCTTAAAAGCAATATCCCGTGGGTGGAAGAGAGAGGCACCATGAAAATGCTACATTCCACTTAAATTGTACTTAATTTTTAGTTCCTAAACATCATTTTTATTAAAACTACTTAGTTATTTCACATATTGTTACACTTTTGAGAGTCATATAAACCTTAAAATAAATCAGCTAAGGACCGTTCCCATACACACATCAAGCCTCTGAAATTTAGTTTGACATTACGGTATGTAAGCTTTTAAGATACTGTACTCTCTTAAACTTCCAAACAGTTCCAAAAAAGGATATGGTGTTTACTATAATATTTTATTATACAGGGTCATTCATAAGTTAGTGGCAACACTTCCTGCGTTTGTCGCTATCAGCGGTAAATCACGTAAACTGATAACAATGAAAAATAAGATCATCTAATGTTTGTTAGCTGTGAGTTTGAAGACAATTTTATTTAAAAAGACATTTTTAGTAAGTTTAATTGCAGGCTGTAATCTTTAGTGCTTTAAATATGTTTAGTAAATACTAAGATGCTTCATTAAAATTCACGTATCAATGCTCGACAATGAGATACAGAATTATTTTTAGCTTGTGGTAGATAGACTTTACCACATCGTACCAAGGCTAGGTGGGCGAATGCATTTCGTAATTGTAGAGAAGGCGTTCTTCAAAATCGTGGAGCTGGCAAACCGCAATCAGCAAGTGATGATGTGCATGTGAATGCTGTTAGAGCACTGCTGGAAGAACATCGTTGTTGAACTTGTATTGAACTAGCAAGGGAAGTTGGAGTACGATTCTGCACATACTTAAGAAAAAGTTAAAGACAAGGAAAATCTGCGCTAGATGGGTTCCACACAATCTTAAAGTGGAGACAATGTGGCAGAGAATGGATACAGCGAGGTTACACTTACGTAAAACGTTATGAACGCAAGCGTTTTCTTGGACATATCATAACATTAATTGAAACCTGGGTTAGATAATTAAAGAGACAAATGAGGGGCGGCACATAGATTCACCATGACCTAAAAAGTATCGACAAGAACAGGATACACTTAAAGTCAGATTCATTGTTGCTTATGATTTTAACGGTGTTCTTATCACTCATTCAGTTCCTCAAGTGCATATCACCGTCACTTTATGGAACACAATTTACGTCCAGTTGTGTATCGTAAAAGTGAATATTTTTTCTGCAATGCCAAAAATAGGCCTTTAGTACTTTTTTTTAAAAAAAAAATAACCTACAATTAAAGATGTGCATACAGTTGTTAGCTTTTCATGCAACTGCTACATAATGTAATAGGCAAAATCGATTTTTCTATCTTTTCATACGCGGAGGAGATTCCACACTGAATTCTCTGTAAGTTATTGTATGTTATACCCGGATGGGAAGGAGGGAGATCAGGGTATCCAAAGGCCGTGCCAGAAATCAGGTGTTGGGGGGTGCATAGTGCTATGGTACGTACCTAAGGGATGCTCGGCAGCGGAGTCCATGAAGCACCCGCTGCTATCACGGGTCCCGAGTCACGACAAACACCCTTCTGATGCCAATAGCAACATTAAAAAAGCACCAAGCACCAAGTAGCGTAGTACAGCAGCTCCTTCACCCTAATTTGGTTAGGAAGTATAGCAAGGTTGAAGATGGAAATGATATAGTGATATGGGAAATCGAAGCAAGTAAATTAACCAAATCAGAATCCACCTAGTGACCAGGGAAAAACTTTCACTATTGAACTAACTCGCATAGCGAGCATTTACAAATTCTGTTAAATAATAATAAAAAGTAACATTTACTGATGTACATATTAATTCAGCACTTAATAAGAGGAAATGTTTTGCTAAATAGCATTGAAGCAGCAAAGAACTTGAATTGGACCACTTTTATGTGAAATATGAGTTGGTTTTTCTAATCCACCCTCTCTACATCAACTTCTCCCAAAAACTAAAGAATTTTAAGTCCGTGTAGCGGTTTCTGGGAGAGGAGGGTAAGAGTGAATATATGGTAAAAGCTTAAACAAATACAAAATAAGTAGAATTACACTCCCATTAAACACGAAAATGGAGTTATTTCCCTAAAATAAAGCGTATGCTTACGTGTTATCCCGCACGTGATAGCACTTAGTTGAGAACTGCAACATTTTAACTGTTCATTACATTTGTTTTACTGCTTATATGCTATTCAAATTCTGTACAACAATGTTATAACGCGCTATTTCAAACCATTTATTTTTGGGACTCAGTGGTGCTACTTGGTGTCTGTCGAAGCTGGAATGAGAGAGGGAGAGACAGCGTGTGTTTGTGTACAAAGTATCAACAGGTGTTCTAAGATAATATAGCAGATTTTGCGTTGTTAAATGTTCATATCAAAGATTACAGAATAGAACAACTCAACGTTCATGTTTTTCTCTACACTCTAGTTATTATATTGAAGAAAATGGTTTGCAGTATTTCTAGTGTTACTTCCGATTTGTCAGTTACACCACGTTAGTCACCTGCCCCTATTTATATTTGAATTTATGCAACATGCTAAGCGATTTATGTGACATGGCTTTCTTGAATGACTTCTAATAGATGATTTACAAAGCAGTTTATAGAGAAAGGGTAGATAACTCAGTGCATAAGCATTGTATGAAACAGAAAGCAATCACTAGGTATGTCCGTTCCAAAAACATCATACCCAGGCACAGAGAGCTTCATTAGCAATTTTAGACGAGTTTGCAAACTTTTTTTCATTAGCATACATTTATACACACCTTTAAACACGCCCCTGAAGGAACCTATCACATGCATTAATGGACAATAGCACTGGGACACAGAATGGCAGATCTACACAGTGGGACCAATTGGATTCAGTTCTTCAGCCAACATGTGTTTTCTTTGTACAGCCACGTCAAAAAGTGTAATTAGCTAGCTGTCACAATTGTGCTGTGAATCATCTGTCACAAATTACTACAGCTTTTAGCTCACACAGTAATTTTAATGGTGGAGGCAGTTCTTTTATGTGCGTAAAAACTACTAAAACAAGCGAAAGCGTGTAAAGATTCGAGGTGGGAGTCTAACGTCTGCGGTTACATATTGGTATAGAAATCTCAGTGCGTGAGGTAGCGTTGGTTAAATGGTATTATAGAGGTTACCTCACCACTCTGCCACTACAATTTGGGTTCAAATCCTTCGTGTTCAGCTCAACAATTTTTTTTACCGTTTGTTTTACCTCTTGTGGCCTATAACTTCATGTTATGATACAAATGAAATTTTTATAATATTCTTCGTGTTTATCAAATACAATAATCACCATGCCTTCCACTGGCAGATAAGATATGAATTTACAGTTCGTAGTAGATACCTTATTATAGTCGGTAATGTGCTTGACCCATTCAACCAAATTTCAAACACTTCGTAAATATAAAGTGGCTTCAGCTACTTTCACCAGCGTCAATGTTTGGTGTAAATGAGAGTTTAATTATCTATCTAGTTATTCAGTATTCGAAACCAGTCAAATACTGCCACGGGTCGTCATTTTGTACATTTACTGCGTTGATGAAATCCACACCTTGACGATTTATTTTTCTGTTTAACTGAGAAGTTAACACCTTCACAAGTCCTTTATCAGTAGAACAAGTGAAGCATAAGATTCAAGCATGAAACATTTCATATTCCTAAGAAATGAAAGCTAACTACGTCACATGGTTTACAACACCAGATACGTTACAGATTATAAATGGTCAGAAATCTAAGCATGATGCCTAATTATCCGACTGTCATTCTTAAGTCTTTGTATCCCAAGAGAACCAATAACAGCAATAAATAATTTCATTGTTTATTTTGTTCATTGGTGTTTGTTTATTGTTTGTATTTTAGTAACAAAAATACAGACAATAAAGACTAGGAGAAAGGAAACAAAAGGAGGGAGGAAACAATGTCACCTCACAGGACCATATACCCACAGCTGACCACCTCGACCAGCTGCCATATATTCTATGTCACTCGTTGGGACAGTAATCGTTTATTATCTTGCTAGTATTATATGAAAAATCATAGTTTAAATAAGCTTTTCGCAGCTTCTTAGTCCTCATTCAGAGCTATAAGTATTAATGCTGGGTCGTATATTACCCATTAGAAGGGCAGAGCTGCAAGGGCAGAGCGACGTTTGTGCTAAAAGAGCCAATGTTTTCACATTATACTATAAGCTGCGGGTTGCATAGATAAGAATAAATAATGGCAGCTGACGCACCTGATATTGTTAGTTATTACGTTACTTTGAAATCCGAAGTTCCTTCTCGTTTTATCTTCCTTTTTTATCCATAATAACGTTTTTGTTGTAATAATGTATTCATTATTAAAAATACACATCTGGGTTCTACGAAACATATTAATCAATCAATAACAATTGCGATAGAACCTGGAAGAGTGCCAGTATTAAAGATCTAAAACTCATATTGACATTACATGTCAATATAATAAACGCTGTTAATGAAAAGGAAGCAAAGACAAATCATCATCAAACTTCAAAACAGGAAAGAAATTCAACAGCCTTAGGAGTTCAGAGATGAATGAGGTTCGTTAAAGTCTCTAAACTGATTACCATAAACCGCTTTTCCATACAACTATACGGATTTTGACCACAGTTTTACTATGGTTCCTATAATATATTAATGACAAGTTTTCAACTTATAATCATGGATATGTTAGGTACATATTATAATATATCATTCAAAAACGTATCAGAAAGTTGAAGAAAATCCAACACAGAACTATATATGTAAATAATAACAACCATAGTTCATTCTGGGTTAGGGTTAAGATTAGCCATTCATATAAGTATGAATATAACTAATATAAGGTCCCAAATAAATTGACCACTTAACAAATTAAATTCATTATAGAGAAAACTCGGGAAAAAATTTAAATAAAACTGTATCAGAGCTCAGATACGGTACCGATTGCCCAGGTAATCTGTCAGTATACTCGTTTACTGAAAAATGACTTAAGTCTAAACAGATTTCATTTCTTCTATCTAAACTTCAAGTCCGATTTTTAACACTTGTCGTTAGAGGTGTCAATGTATATCGGGATTATATGCATTCTGGACCTATCTCAGGATAGCCTAAATGAGAATCGTGTATCTGAAGTATCAGATGACTTAATATTAAGGATTTTGTTTAAAGGTTCTGATAATGTCATATTTTATTTTATTAAAATAGCAGATTTTTTTTATAAAGTTACGTTTTTAATTTATCAACGTTGCAGCTAGCAAGAGGTGCGTGGTACTTCACCCAACAATTTCTGGTCGAGATTACACTAGAAATATATTTTTATAACCCAGAATTCAAAAAAAAAAAAAAATGTTTACAAAAAGGTTGCACGTTCATATATATATGTGTACTTACCTGTATAAGCAAGAAAGACAGACGAGTATAACTTTACAAGATGAAGCGCCGATTAATAGTAAACTTTATATTTAAATTCAGCATCTTTTATTGATGGGACGTGAAGATTCCAAAGAAAATCTTCCACTGCAAAGCACCATTTTCAGGAAATTCTTTTAGAAAATTTTGGTCTTTTCAAAAATAATTAAGGATTTCGATTTCAATAACTCATTTTCAAGACATTTAAAAGATACACATTTTATACTGAATTGTCTTGAAATATGTATAATGTTCTTTAAAGTTTGAATTACATTTGCATAGTTACTAAACCATTTCGAAGATATTTCTTTGAATGCCTTTACCTTTGAGACTTTGGTATTAATCTTTTTTCTCCTATTCGTGGAATGAAAACAAGATTTAAAAGCCGTATACACTGAACATCCCTTGAAAGATTTGGTATAGCTTAAGTCTAATATTGTATATTGTACAATATAGTGAAATACATTTACATGACTGTTTATCTTAGCGCGAAGAAGATAGAAGAATTAACTTTTGTAGTAGCAGCTTGTTGGAAAAGTGATAGAATCATATGAATGTAGCACATCAAGTGCAAGGTTACTTTTGCTTTGCAGAATGGGTGTGGTACGTTTCGTAGTATGTAGAAAAACTTACTTAATTTTGCTGAATTTTATCAAATATTGCAAAAAAAATGAACCTTGAAAGGTGTATTCCAGTTAGAAGTGAAGCTTTGTTGCTGCAAACGATGTAACATTGTTCAGAATTATTCCTTTATGACCAAGAAAGTGAGGCTTTTGGTTAGAGAAGAGCGGCGGTTGGGAGATATGTCACTTGTTATCCTCAATCTTGCCTAACCGTATAGAATTCACTGTCCTTCCCCATCCCATCTCTTATTCCGGAAACTCTTCTTAAAGCCCGCAGGAAGGAGGACTCCTTAACTCCTCCTCTTGCCGGCCGGTTTCAATTCTCAGTTCTGACAGAATCCCATATCAAACTCCTCTCTAACTCCCCCCTTTCCTCTTATATATCGAAACCCATGGTGAACCAACGCCCCCACCGCTGCCAAAAACTTTTGCTCCTTGCCAGATGGAATTGAATATGGATAAAATTTTTCTCCACGGGTGGTTTGTCAGCCAGGCAGCAAAACGGAAACGAGAGTAACAGGAAAGACACAGAACTGCGTATGTGTGTGTGTGTGAGTGAGAGAGAGAGAATAAAATTTTAAAGCATGATTACCTACCAAAACTATCCACGGTGCTAAACTTATTAGTTTCCTTTAACTAATGTAATTTCATGAAATTCTTAACAACTTACTCACAAGTAAAGATCAAAATGTTTTGAAAATGTTTTAATACGGTATGGAAAAGAATAACTTTTAAAGTATGCATTATTAATATAATTGACATTTCTAAGCATAATAAATTGTTTTCTTTGTTACTTAACCATAGGACAGCAATCATTTAAGCCAAAATTATAGCCAGAATTAATCTGTATGAGTATTTCCAGCTCAGCAATATTAGTACTAACTGAATTTTCCTGCTATAGCCTTAGTAGCTGTTATAGATTCTGTTATTATCACTGTTTTCCTCGGTTATTCCTGTGTTTATTTTACAGGTTTTCACAATTGGCGAATGCTGGGTTGTTATTCTCAAGGCCTAAAAGTTAGAACTCGAACTTTTTATTTCCTTTTTTTATTCGATTTATCGTGTCATTTACTGTATTACCATTACTCACTACCTGTGTTGCAGGATATTAGTACTACTAAAAAGGATTGTAAAATCTTCCTGATCTTCAATAAATAACTCTTTTACCTTTAGAACTGGGTTTATAAACAGTAGTTTTTGTTTCTCTGTTGTAGCATGACTGTTATCACGCCATTGCCGTGCTGTTTTGGAAACATGCATAATAAATCCAAGCCTTCCTTCTCTTACGTAGCACGGGAGTTTCTTCTTAAATATAAAATCCCTCCCTAAACTCTCTTTTCGCCCCCTTCTGCCGCAACGCCGAGGGCAAATTTCCCTTCTGAAAATATGTATCTTCTGGGAAAAAGAAAAAGTCTTCCAGCTAGCATGCACATTTAACGGCACTAAAAAAATGCACCTTAATCTCGCGTTTTATATCCAGCGCCTGCATCTAATGTCATTTCCTCACGGCTGTTGCATATATCACACTTGGGACTGTATCAGCGCCACTGCTACCATCATCATCACCGGTGTTAGAACAGGGGAAACGAGCGAGCGACAACGGAAATCTGACCCTCGGGGGTCGTTCGTCGCCGAGCCGTCTGGTCAGTCCGACAAGAATAGTCGAGTTCAGATTTATTCCTCTGGACCAACTCGAGACAAGAGGCCGAGTTTCATCCACTCCACTCCATCCCTACATTTGTTCTTCAAATGTTTTACTGCCCGGATTCATTAAATTGCATTCTTACTGACTGTGCATGACGTAAAATGTGCCACGCTGTTTGGTATTGGTGTAATGTCTTAAATAACAAACAACACCCCATCGCTCTAAAAGCTACAAACCAGTCACAAGACATGCCGTCATGGTCTTAGACACTGTTCTACACATTCAATGTACGAATGGTGGTTTAAGTGTACATAACTTGAAGCTAACTGCTTGATACTTCCAATGCCTGAATACAACAGGTTCGCAGAATATGGAACCAAATAGTTAAAATTGTGTTTCTTTTGTTTTGTATTAATGCGACATTAATACTTACATTGGTATTCAATATTTAAAAACCGCATTTATCATCTCCTAGTATCAGTTACATCAATGTTCATGCATCCTTGTGATCCACTTTACTCAAAAACTATCAAAAATGTTTATGGAAGATGTAATGTAATTAGTACAATTTTTCTTTTTTCTTTTCTTTCTCTTCTTAAGAGTTTAGTAATTCCAATAATCTTAAATTAGTTTTTTTTTCTGATTTATTTGGATGGTCTTAATATTTACCCAACGCATAAGAGTGAATATTCATAATCATGAGGATACATTGGACAGAAACATTTCACATTTTTTATTTATTGCGGTTTGTATTTGTGTGTCATGACGTCTGTCTAATTAGAAATACTTGCGCGTCTGCCTAGAATATCTAATTCATAATTTACTTATGATTAAAATGACACAATTTCTAATAATTAGTGTACTTAAAATTTTGGCATCATCTGTTAGAAAGTTCCTTACTAAAATCATACAATTATCTCATTTGACTAAGCGAAACCACATTATGGTAGTGTCATCTGAACTGTATAACAGAAAAGTTGCCAAGCCTTAATCTTCCATTAAGGAAGGAACACAAAATCATCAAATTTATTCCTGCTTTGCCTGAAGAATTATTTGTATGTTGTCTTACTTTACAGACCAGACACAAAATGTAAAAATAATTTAATTCATTGAATGATTTAATTTCAATGAGTGCACTAGCAGTCACAAAGCCTGTGAATCTTGAATATGTACGTATTAAATTTTATAAGTAAAAACAGAAATTACATAACTTTGTAAATAAGTTACATAATAAATGTATAATGAACTATAATCTTGCACAGATATTAATATCTATCATATAAAATTTTAATAAATTTTAATAAGAGGTCATTAATGTAGATTATAAAACAAGAAAATATTTGCTTACACAATGCATATATGCCTGCAGGCATTCGGTTTATTTCGGTTGTGTTCATGGATTTACCGTAGCATCTAAAAAGAACAGAGAGAGAGAGAGAGAGAGAGAGAGAGAGAGAGAGAGAGAGAGAGAGAGAGAGAGAGAGAGTGAGAGAAAGGACTTAGAGGGAGAGAAAGAAAAAACACTAATATAGCTACTATTTTCTTTTATGCTAAAATGAGATACACGGGACTATTTTGCTTCCAGTTTTATTATACGTCTGTATACATGTCACAGAAAGATAAATGAATTCAAAACTAAAGATATTTTTTGCTCTATGCTACATCATCATTTACAATGCTTTTAATAATATTGTCACCTCTAACATGCTTTGTAATGTCTGATGCATGAATATCATGGATGATTTTTGGAGTAAGTACGGTTTTTGCTACCGATGATGGCACAATTACCCTTATTCAAGTATAATCATTTCCATTTCTAAAAGAGATCGCGTGTATTACCGCAGTAACTAGGAAAATATAATGCTTCACACAAATTTCTATTCGATCACTAAACACTCGACACAGAGGCACTCTTACATTTTGTTCTGGTATAATTTAAATGAAATGCTTTACAAAAATAAAAAGTACAATTTTTAGTCCTGAGTGTTTTAATGAAAATTCGTTTTACTTTACGACGGTTGAGATAAGCGATAGCTACATTCAGATGTTCTTTAGGGACGGAATTTGTAATGGAAAGTTACAGTCCTTATATATGCATTCGAATTTCGCATTTTCAGGAACAGTGAGCTATTAAGAGAAATTCTTTACAAACTTATGTTTAAATTGTTAACAGTTTACACATATGTACTTCTACGGTACGTACGTAACATTACTACGCGCTATCTAGAAATCTCCATTGTAGCTGTGAATAAATCTGAATTAGAAAACAATGATAATAAATCTAAAGATATAAGTTATTTGGACTTTCTTATACAATGGTTTCATATTAAAAATAAAATTCTAAATATACAATTAAGAACGTGAAGAGAATCATTGACATTGACAATACAAATTTTATTATGATAAGCATACAATAAACATGATAATAAGACTCAGTCTAAAGACAAAGACTTAAAAAGCCTTTGATGTGTAAGCTCACATTATATATACTCCTTTTCTACAAACTATTCTTAAAAATACTTATTATTCTATCACTTCATGATAATCGGGGTAAACGTTTTTTCAAATGACTATTGCAATTAATTTACAGTGTAATGGGAAAATGAGAATGCAGTAGGCTTAAGCGTTAGTCATGCCAATTAAGAGTTAGTCACCATGTGGTAGCTAAATTAAAGATACCTATACGTTAAATTTCTTAAAAATATGGTAATTTAATCAAAACCTTTAGAAAGACTTTGAGAAAACAAAAATTTTCCACGTAAACGTTGTTTTTAATGGGGGACTTCACGATAATTTTTGTGTAGCATCTTTGGAAGATATTGTACTTACATACACAGTTCGTATTTAATCTATTCTTTGTTTGAATTTTCTGTTCACAGACACATGGACACATACAAACGCAGGGAAACTCAACTGTAATATTTCCAGTGAAAACATAATATGGAATTTTTGAGAGAAATTCATCACCTCTGCTGGAAATCAGCTCAAGCTGTGGTTAACAGCGTTTCACAAATATTAAGTTAAGTATGATGATTATTTTCTTAATTTTTTCCGTCAATTTGCGGTGGTCCTCCAAAAATAACCCTAACGGACTATGTATGAAATAGGTGAAATTGTGCTCAAATGGGTGCAGGGTCCTTTGGGCTTAGAGTTATCTGATATGCATTCTTCAAGACAAGGAAAAATCCTGGATAAAACCTTATCCAGATAACTCACCCTGATCGGGGTTCCAACTTGGGACGTCTTAAAAGAGAGGCAGACACTCTACCACCTAGGCAAAAGAGGTGGGTTATAAAGTTTGTGGGATGGTACCAAATGTGTCAATTAAATCGAAGCTGTTAAGCCTGAGACTTAGGTACTTACAATAATAAGTCGCCACAAACGGTGTGTCTTAAATGCGAGAGCCCCTAGTGGTCTACCGCGAAAATATATGAGTCAAATGGAGAATTTAATATGTCAGGACGGCACGTTGGCCATGGTAGCTCAAAGGTTAAGAGCGACTGGACGAAAATCAGGAGATCCGTGGTTCAAATCCCGGTCATGGCATTGAATCTTTCATGTTGACTATATCTATCAAAAACATTAACCCATATACGGATAGTGTGGAGAAATGATTAATTTTCATCAATAAACTAAAATGACTAATCTCTGTTTGACACACTAACAGTTTTGAGCAAAAAAACACAACGGAGTGACGTGTTCCAACCAATCATGGCTGCTTATCTCAAGTTATTTTAACCTTCTTGACGCTCGTCTTTTTTACACATTTATTAATTTATATCCGATCATCGTTTCTTATTTTTTAATACTTATATTCTCTCTTTTAATCTTGGGGTTACTGAATTTGCAATCAAATTTCTGTTTTCTCCAGATAATTAAACATTCTAGTGAGATTGGTTTGATTTATCAACAATAAGGAATTTCTTTAGAATTTCGTAATCTTTCATGCCAAGAAATATAAATTTCTATAAGCTGTCAGAGTAATTTAATAAAATATCAACTTTGAGTTATGTGCATCTTCTCGAACGACATCGAAAATGTACGAAGTATCTAATATAATGCATTAATGAATAATAATTTTGGGATGAGTTTAATTTATACATTTTTTGTTGTAATTTACGTCCTTTAACTTTTTAAGTCATAACGGACGATGAATGCAATGGGTGAAATGGTGCTCAAATGGGTCCGGGGACCATGGAGCTTAGAGTTACCTGACATTCGTCTTTTAGAATAAGGGAAAACCCCGGAAAAACCTTATCCAGGTAACTCACCCTGACCGAGATTCGCACTTGGGACCTCTTGAACGTGAGGCAGACACACTACCATCTACGCTACCGAGACGGGCTTATAAATTTTTGTTCATATATACTAAAGAGCATGTTTATGGTTTTCTTTTCAAAATTCTATTTTATTAGATTAAAATATTTCAGTTCCTCTGCTCGTTTTGGTTTAATTTTCACTGGAATATGTTAATTGTTCTAGTTTAAATTTATTTCTGAAGATAACGCCCATTAATCTTTTCGACTTCCTCACATTCTTCAACATTGTTCAACAGTAATTTCTTAAGAATATTGGTATAAAGTTCTGATTGGTATAAAGCTTTTTTATACATAACGCATCATCATAAAGCATTGCATAGGTAAGGCATTTGGATTCCTTTAAACACACTCGATCTTTCACTGACCTAGCCTAATAAACATATTTGTTATTTATGGTTATTTGTCAATATATCTACTTTACAAATAAGTTTCATAAACAAGACACAAATTACTGTAATATTACTGGTGAAATTTGTATGTCTTTCTCTAAGAGCAGTTTGCATGCTACAATATTCATAACAAATCTTATACTTTATTTCCTAACTATCTTGCAAATATCTTCAGATACTGTGTCATTTTGAAAATATTGCAGAAATACTGCATTGTAATATGTGTTTTGTATATTTAATTATAACATATTCGATGTTCTTCGATATTTAATGGAGTGCCTAGAACTAGGACCAAGGTATAAGAGAGAATGAAGATTTACCTTTCAATGCTGTCAATATAGTAATACTACTAAGATTGTGTATTTGCGGATGAAGAAGATAACTGATTTAACTGTTCCTGCTGTATTAATTTGAAGATCTTAGGTTGAAATAAAAAAAAAACACTAATTGTTGTATTTTTCATGGATATTTAACAAATTCTGCAGACAAAGTCATATTACTTTCTCTAAAATGTACTCATAGAACATAGATTGCATTCCAAACTAAAATTTAAATACAATATTTCACGGGAAATAGATACGAGGGCTATCCAGAAAGTAGATTACGTTTTGGAATAAAAAGTAAACAAAGTATAGGAAACAAATTTTATTATATACAGATGAAAGCCACACTCAAATACTACTTTTCGACATAGTCACCATTCAAATTAAGGCATTTATCGTAGCGATGTACGAGCTTGGAACTTCCTTCGTCGAAAAATTCGGCCGCCTGCGCCTTCAACCACTTCGTTACCTCTTCTTGCAGCTGTGCGTCGTCATCAAAACGCTGCATAGCCAGCCATTTCTTCATTGCTGGGAATAGGTGGAAGTCGCTCGGTGCCAGGTCGGGACTGTACGGCGGATGAGGAAACAACTCCCACTTAAAAGATTCAAGAACTTCACGAGTGACATTTGCCGTGTGGGGCCGGGCATTGTCGTGAATCAACAAGATCTTAGAGCTCAACATTCCTCTGCGCTTGTTTCGAATGGCTCTTCTGAGTTTTTGGAGAGTTTGGCAATACCTTTGAGAGTTTATTGTAGTGCCTCTTTCCAGGAAGTCCACCAAAATCACACCTTTTCTGTCCCAAAAAACAGTCGCCATCATCTTCCTTGCCGACATTGTTTGCATGCATTTCTTGGGTTTTTGGGGAGAACTTGTGTGCCCCCACTGCATTGATTGCAATTTCGTTTCACAGTTCACGTGTTTCACCCATGTTTCGTCACCAGTAACGATGCGATCGAGTAAAGAGTCACCATCCTTATGGTAAACGTCCAGAAAGTTCAACGTTGCAGCCATTCGCTGATTTTTGTGGTCCTCTGTCAAGATTTTTGGAATCCATCTTGCACAAAACTTGTGGTAACCAAGCTTTTCGCTGATGATTTCGTGCAACAAACTTCGCGAAATTTGTGGAAAACTCAAAGAAAGTTCCGTTATTGTGAACCTTCGATTTTCACGGACTTTAGCATCGACTTTTTCGACAAGTTCGGCAGTCACTATGCTGGGTCTCCCACTTCGATCTTCGTCGTGAACATTGGTTCGGCCATTTTTAAATCTGATGACCCACTGACGCTCTCCACCTTCAGTGATAATGTTGTCCCCATACACTTCACAAAGCTGCCGATAGATTTCTATCGGTTTACAGTTTTTTGCAGTCAGAAACCTTATTACTGCACGCACCTCGCAGCTCGCGGGATTTTCAATTAACGCAGACATTTCAAACCGTCACAGTATCTGAACGGAGCACAGCACGAACCTCTCACTAGCACGGCTAGATGCCGACTGAGCTGCGCAACGCTCTGACCCCAAGATGGCCGCGCTAGCCCCGCCCCTAGCGGAAACAGACGAAAACGTAATCTACTTTCTGGATAGCCCTCGTATTTTAGGTTTCTCTGTTTAGCCTTTAAAAAATTAGAAAATAAAGGGGTGTGCCTATGTGTATCTATGTGTATGTATTTATCGAAAAAGTACCGAAACTTGTATTTAATATAAGTTTCACCTACTTCTTTGCTGTACGGGAAACGTATTCTCCTGGCATTTATGACGTCCAGAATTCGAATCTCAGTTAGGGTGAGTTAACCGGATAAGGATTACCCGGTGTTTTCCTTTATCGCGAAAGATGATTGGCGGTAAACTCGAAGCTCTAGGGACCCAGGGCTCGTTTGAGCATCATTTCACCCATTCCATTCATTGACCTATGCTGAAGTAATTTTATAATACAGAGTTCAGTTTCTTTTAAAGTTTCTGCGAGATAAAGGAATCGCCGCTTTACATAAAAAATGTTTGCTATTTTATCAGAAGTGTCCTTTATTTTCAATTAAAAGTCTTCTATTCAAGCATTTTACGTTACTAAAATTACTATACTAAAAATAAGTTTAAACCTTTCCGAGGTACATATTTTTCAATTAGTGTCGGTATTCATTTGTTTCTCGTAATGTCATTGAAAGGGAGTTGAGTTTGAAGACCAGCATTTTGGATGAACGCTTTTAAAACATTGCTATTGATTACGTTTCCTCTATTCGTATGCATCTTCGACGAAGTGAGTAATGTAGCTATTTCCAACAAATTTTATATCAATTAGCAAGAAATTTACAAGAAAATAATCCTTCTCAAAACATTCTGTAGAATCTATTTACAAATAAGCGACAATGGGTAGTGAAAGTAGTGTGATTTTAACATGTCGAATATTTTATCATCTATATTTAATATTGCTCTCGGGCTTTAAGTCAGGTATATAGACGAATAAACATCGAAGATTCGTGAGCGTGCATCTTTCCCATCATCAGGATAATGAATGAATAAAGCTGTAAATATTATTAATATACTAAAATGAGGTAATAAATATGAACAAAGACAAAACACAATCTATATTCGAATTCCTCCCGTATCGGTTGGATGATCTCCCACATCTACATTGCGTTAGTGAGCATGAGGCCGGCAGTCGGGTTGGCAGGGCTTGGCCTTCTAAGGGCAATCGCACCAGACTGTTTTTTCAGGAGATGGCAGAAAACGTAGGTTAGGTCGTATAAAACATGACTAATAATTTGCTGGATTTCAGTTCAATTCCTCTAGGTAACTCACCTTAAATATGGAAATCAATCGGCTCAAGCAGCACAAATTTAGACAGATTGAACGTCAAATTAAATTGTCACCTTTTATACGAAGTAACCTACCTTTTGTGCATCCACGCCTTCTTCTGACCTAATATTTAATTACTACAAAACAGTCTTTTGTTCTATTAGAGGGATTCGAATACTGGTAAGTGTCTTGTCTTTGTTAATTTTGTTATCTCATTTTAGTATATTAATAAAATTTGCAGTTTTATTCATTCATCATCTTGATGATGGGAGAGGTGCACGCTCCCGAAATGTCAATGTCTATTCGTCTTTACACCTCGCTTAAAGTCCGAGAACATTTGAATATATTCGCCGCTAGGAAAGTGTCAGAACTTATTTTATCGCCCATTTTATAAAGATCCAAACAGGTAGTGTCATATTTATTAAGTACACGTTTTATATACAGTAAGTAGATGATTTTTCTGGTCATGCCAAATACAACTCTGTATAAACTCACTAGAAACAATAGAACTAACAAACGCACCAATATATGCTTTTTGGGCCTGGTTAGTCTTTATTTTGGGAGTTTCTCGTATGGATGCAAGGAGGAAATCAAACACGGCGCCGTCAATATTTCGGAAATGTTTAAATCAGCATAAATCCAATCAGATGAAGTAGGAACAGCTATAGATATATAATTTTTGCCATACCAAATTCATTAAATTTAAACATATTTAGAAGAAAAAATAAACTAGACAACCTAAAATGTATTTTCTTAAGTAATTGCCTTAGCGTTACGCCACTAAAATGAGCCTAAATTTAATCTAAATTTATTATTCATTCAACTTCTGGCCTGAAATTTATGCTGGTTGCACGGCAAAGTGAATAGAGATTCATCTACTTGTGCTCAAGATTGTATATCTTTCATTTAGGAGAATTCAAAATCTGCATTTCGGTGGAAATCTCGGTATTGTCTTGAAGTTTGAGTTACGCACTTTATTTTCCTTAGGTAAATAGTAGAGAAAGTGAAAACTTTGATTGCACTGAATAACCAACGAATAAATAGACACATGATGATTTCGTCCCTTAAAGAATGAATTATTTAGCACACGTAAGGTGGTATTCTAGTGTCCTAAAAGTTTATAGGTGTTGATGATATTTTACAAAATCATAAGGCCTGTTATTTTGAATGGAGGGGACATAATACTATACGCGAATTAATCATTTGGGTAACACTGTCATTTGCTTGGAAACTGAAATTCCATTGCAAATGTGAAATGCCAAACTAGTCGGATATCATAGCTAATCTTCACCAATATTTAAATATCAATCTACAATAATAAATAAGTAAATAAGCATGCAAGTTATTCAGAAGACTTAGGAATATTAATAATAATTGTAAAAGATAACATAATATTTAATATTAATAACCATACACGATAAATTTGTAATAATTTTAATATTTGTATAACTTCTTAAGAAAATAAGTAAGATAAAATTAACTTTTTGTTAAAAAGAATGTAACTTTGGCGGCTGAAGTTAACGGAGGCAATTTAAGAATTGTACTTTCCAAGTAGAGGAAAATCTTTTCTGAAAATCACCCACCGATTGAAGAAACATTTAGTAAAATTATATCTGGAGAAAAAAGAAAGAGATTAAGTTTGAAATTTCAAAAGTAGCAAACCATTAATATTTAACGAAATGAATGAAAGAATTGTATTGCAGTACCTATTGAAGGAGAATGTCCTAGCCCGAGATGCGGAACTAATGAAATAAAAGAGCGTGTTTTTGATTCCTCAAGGGGTGTGTATTGACTATAGCGTCTACATTAGGAAAGTATTGGAGTAATGCGGTAACAGCTTGACTTGGCATAATGTAACACGGTGTATTAGTTGACTCCGGCAAATAACATTTAAGCGAGGAGGGCACCGGGGAAGCGGAGGGGTTTCGCTCGCGGCTCTTATGCTAAGAGTCCCTAGTTCGATTCCCGGCTCTGGGGTTGGCGATTTTAAGTCGGCCGTAAACACGCCGTCACCTCTGTCTAGCACATGTGAAGTGTCCCCTATACCCAACGTGGTTCGGAGTCCACGGTATAAACTGTAGGTCCATTCG
The DNA here is from genome assembly GCA_030765055.1 of Mantis religiosa. Lineage (NCBI taxonomy): Eukaryota > Metazoa > Arthropoda > Insecta > Mantodea > Mantidae > Mantis > Mantis religiosa. Next base: position 129,208,261 of record CM060954.1, read on the forward strand.
ACTCACCGTCATCTTCACCATCATTGGAGGTAATGGACCCGCTCTAGGGTGCCTTCACCTGAGAAATCGGTCTGGTCATCACTTGGTCGGGCGAGGTTACCCCGAAGGCCAAATTTGCCATATGGGGAGTGTTGATAAGTGACGTAGGGCAATGATAGTGTTACTATTTGAGATCATTTTGTTATCCACACCCAAGAGATGGCTTAGATCCAAATGACAGTAAAAGACTAGCACTTTTCAAACACCGTTATAGGAATTGAGATAACTTATGTAATTCTTTAACACCATTTAGTGTCAAATTTCCACTATTCTTAAAGAGGACGCGAGATTGAGCCTTACATACTTTAGAGACTAAGGTTAATGAGGTTACTTCTATTTTGGTATACGTTTTTGTAAGTTACGTCATATCGAGCAATGCATGAAAGGGGTGAAAATTATGCTCAAATGAGTCCGGAGTCCGTGGAGATTGGAGTTACCCAAAATTCGCCCTTTCCGAAAAGGACCTTATCCAGATAACTCACCCTGACCGGGATTCGAACTCGGGACCTCTTCAACGTGAGGCAGACATGCTACCATCTACGCTACCGAGGTGAGCTTGGTATACTATATTTTAGTTTTGATATATTGGCGTGAATGCAAGAATGAATGAACATTAAATTTGTCATTATTATCTATACACAGTAACTAATGTATTCCATTCCTTTGCGCACAAAAGCTGCTGAGTTACCTTGGGGTCCAATAGATCCCAAAACAGCTATCTGCTTATCAGATATTGATTACTCTTTAATAATTATAAATACGCCAAACAATTCTCAGTAATTTTGAGTGAGTGACTGAGAGTGAGTGAGTAAGTGAGTGAGTGAGTGAGTGAGTGAGTGAGTGAGTGAGTGAGTGAGTGAGTGAGTGAGTGAGTGAGTGAGTGAGTGAGTGAGTGAGTGCGTGCGTGTTTTAGGGCCCGTCGACAGCGAGGTCATTTGGGCCCAGATAATTTTGATAATCAGTTTTCATAAGTCCTTTAGTTCCTACTTTATCCTATTTCTATGTTCTTTCTTAATATTACTGGTATTGTCTACAGCATTTCTCTACTAAATTGCATCATAATTTTATTTGTGGTTTACCTCCAAGAACTTTTGTTTCTTTATCTTCTTGTATATTATATTATAATATACAATCAATTATTGTATAGATACACGTTAATGTCAGAGGTTCTGCTCCCATTAGTCCTGGACCCGTAGGACCTCCTTCACCAGGTAGTTACCGAGCTGTCCCGAAAGGGCGCCCGGCGCATCCATGGGGCTTTCCATAGGGCAGGACCTAGAGACTAACAAGTCCCCCATCGGTCCTATGGACTCAAGACGGGATGGAATTGGATACGCCACTTACACGCGCCAAGTCCAAAATGGGAAGGCTACCGATATGACCTCGGTGGGGCCGCCTGGTGACCTAGCCTACCTTCTACTAGCTATGCTGGCTAGTACGCGGAATATTAATGGCTTCCCTCAACCCCGTCCGGAGACTACCGGATATCCCACGGGTATCTGGAACGACTGCCCCCTCGAGTCCAACCCAATCCGAACAACTCCCTATCAGGGAGGAGCTCGAATGTTCGGCTCGAGGTTCCTCTAGTAATGTCAGAGGTACCACTAGTGCTAGGGGTCCGCAGCGCCGGCACCACAGCAGCTGAAGTGGACGGATCCCCTTCTCTACGGGGTATTGTATAGATACAATTTTGATTTAATTTTCTATGTTTTATTTTTTACTTTTTATTTTTTGTTCTGCATTTCTTATGTCTTGGCCTCTAGATGCTATACCAAGACAAAGTATTACAATTTTATATTTACTCAAACATAACAATTATATTGACATTTACAAACATTTAGCAGAAAAGCTAACCTACACTTACCTATCTAATCTAACTGCTACAATTGTAGCTTACAATTTTCACAATCTAAACTACTAATCCTAATAAATCATCTATCCTTTTGTTCTTGTGTTGATGTTGTCTTCTTCTGTTGAATCCAAGAATGTCATCTTCTATTAAACCTAAGACTAGGTGAAGTTCCTCTTCTTCCTTTGGTTGTTGAAACTAGGTATCCCTATTCTGCTCTCGAAGTCGTTCAGATCTTCTTGGTGTGGAAGGTGGTTCACGATATCTATGTTGAATATTGTCTCTTACTCGTCGTTGCTGCTGTCTTTGTTGATAATATCCATCCATTACTATTGTTGAGACCATCTCCGCTGCCAAATCTAGTATTTTAAATTCTTCCCTCTTCCTAATGATGTTCCATATACATTTTCCTGCAAACTCTTTCCTCTCTTCTTCTAGCTGTTGTGTATTCTTTATACATTCAAATAAAGTATGTTCCGGAGTATCTTCTTCCATGCAGGTTGTGCACATGGTTTCATCTGCCTTTCCTATCTTTTTAAAATGTGTCTTGTACGGTCCAAGTCCTGAAATGCATTGTATTCCACTTCGTCTTGGTTGGGACTTCTTTAATTTTAACCTCTCATTTATTCTAGGAAAAATTTCGTGTGTCCTTCCTACATCAATTTGATCCCATTCATGTTGCCATTCTTCAATTAATACGTTCCTAATTTTTCTCCTCATCCTGCATGGAGTTCCCAATACATTTTCTATCTTAGTGAATTCTCTCCGCTTCATTCAAAAGTAGCCTGCCTTCTGTTTAATCAAGAAAACCAATGGCCATATTTCTACTATCAGTAATGATGCCGTTGTAGCTGTCGTTGATACTACTCCTGTGCAACGAAGTAAAGCCTGTCTTTGGTATTTCCGTAGAGCATCTATATTCTTCCTTAATTTTACCCTATGTGCCCATATTGACACTCCATACGCAATTATACCCACCATGAAACTCATATGATATGTATAAATTGTACTAGGAGAAAGTTTAAATATTATCGTAGCTATTGTAGATAGTTTCATAAATACTCCATTAGCTTATTGTATAGATACAGATTGCAAGATATAGATTTAGCATTTAGATTGTTCATTATAGATTATACAACAACAGATACAAATTTAAACGTTAAGTTCGTACCGCGAATGGGATTTATTAAGACTATTACATAATAAAAATGTAAAATGCTATATATGTAATAGTTATAATTTATGTAATAAATTATAATTATTTAAGTGATAATGTTGTTAAAGTTCAAATGATCTTTGTGTAAGTTTACATTACTAGATATACTAAATGAATGAAGAGCATTGAATCATTCAAGCAAGAAGAGTAGAGGATATTCCGCCTAGAGTAAGGTCGGGTCGAGGTGTGCCCAGTAGAAAAGGGAGTCCAGTCTTGCTCCGTTCTACCACATGCTAATGAAATATTGTATTCATAGGGAGGGGGCCCCCAAAGTCGAGACGCAGGAGGAGAAGGGGTTCTCGCCCTGTCCCACGGGAGCGACCGGACTGAAAAGGGGACTTCAGGACCTTCCTTCAATTACTATCCTAGCCTTCGTCACAGCTCCTTCCTGCAAGCAAAGGCTTTCTCTCGCAAATCGATTCTCTTGCGTTAAATGTTTCATCAGAGTGTTGCCTTCATTTAAGCCATTTTAAACACCATTTAATAAATAAAACCAGGCAATAGTAGCGAAAAACATCTGTAATTAAGAACAAATTCATGGAGAAGTTGAGCTTCTACTGTAATAATATAGAATTGTGAGTAAACTGCAATTATATGTCAAGAGAGTCTTATGCTTTATGCACATAGGGAAATATAGTTTATAACGAAAACTATTTCTGTAGGTAATATGAAATAAGATTTTCAAAAATCAGAGTAATAATAGGGTTAACCTGAAAAAGGTTTTTAAATTTAACAATAGCTCTTGAGATAGAAATTATTTGTTCATATTTTACAGCATCCCATCCTTTAAGCAAAGCTGTTAGGGGTATATATAGGTACATCTTGATAAATGGTAACTTAATATGTAACTTTTCCTTTCGACCATGTCTACGAGTTTCCCACATTTCATTACTTTTGAAACTGCTGTAAGTGCATCGCGAATTGAGCATCACCTTCAGTATAGACTATCCGGTTTGCTTAAAGGTATTCATACTTCAAGGTATTGTGCGGTCATAGACCTTGCAGAAGCTCAGTTCCTCTGCGTTATGTCTCATGTACCAAGCTTCGAGCAAAATAAACACGCATCGCTTGTATGTGCCACGCTTACTTACTGATTAATCTGAAAGCACACCATTCTTAAAGATTAAAATTACAAGTCCATATACCTATGAAACAAAAATATTGGTATAATGTTCTGCATTGCACTGTCCTCAATTACCAAGATACTACTAACAGCCTGTATAGTCATAATGTTACTGCAAGTCTTGCCGAAATCCAGGGATTCAATTTTCGGTTCCACCAAGGAATAAGGCAACAAGCTGATTTGGTTACATCTGTGTTGTTTTTAGTTTCGTTTCTTCATTTCTATTTTGCTGTTTCGTAGGTTTTGTTTTATGGGTGTCAGAAATTGCGGGCTGAATTTCACCATTCTAGGTATATCATTCCAATAGTATATATGTACTTCTAACTCCAATTGTGATGAAATAACTACATTTTAAGAGGACTAAATTAAGGCTAATTTGCCAGAGAAGCACTCCTGTCGTTCAAACCAAGGGTGACCTAGACGTACTCTCTGCCTACCACAAGGAGGCTAGCGGGGAATGAAGGAGAGAGGAGCTTGACCTGTTTATATGCTCTATAAATGGATCTGTTCACTACGAAATTAGTATGTGAATGTGCATATGATTCGCCCATGCTGCCAGATCTAATGCTCGTTTTAGTAACTGCAGGTATGTCAGAACGCTTTGAACCTAGCATCCATAGGAAGGATGGAAGGCGAGCATAAACAGCAAAAGCGATTACGTTACACATTCCTCTATCTTGCCTTCTTATGCTGGGTCGACAGTACATGCCTTTATTAAAAATATAGAAGTATATGATGTCCAAATACTCTTGAAAATGTGTATATGTTACGTACATATTTTGCTGCATTCCTATTAAAATCTCTTTATAATCTGTTTATTAAGCTTCGTTACAACTATTTTCAGTTAAAACAGCGAGATAAAGAGAAAAATCATTATTTATTTTAAAAGAAAATATTTTACGATTATTTCATTTAAGTTAGTCAAGGTTTCACGGATGATCAGCCGTGTCAGGTTTATAAATGTCGAGCTTTCGTCTATTGTAGACTCCATGGCCTTCTTCAGGATCTGAATGAAATGACTAAACCCTTCTCTCTGTATATACAACAGAGTAGAGTATATATATACAGTACAGAAGAGATCAGTCATTTCATTCAGATCCTGAAGAAGGCCATGGGGTCTACAATGGCCGAATGCTTGACATTTATAAACCTGACACGGCTGATCTCCCGTGAAACCTTGATTAATAACGCTCGCCGTGAAAGCTTCAGGTCTTACATGCACTGAAGTTATCTACCAGAATTTAATAGGAGATGAAATTAGACAACATTTTTAACGAACTGATAATGACACCATAACATTTACTGCAAACCAACATTTCTGCTAGATAATATCAATTATTCAGAAACAAAATTCACCAAATAATTATGAATGCGTGTCAGATATTCTCATCTCAAACTTAATATCCTGTTATCTTGTTATATTAATTTCAGATCAAAATAAACCTTCAGAAAAGAAATGTTACCCTACTTTTGGTTTAACATGCTATATTTATTTATCTTATCAAAGTCTGTTTAACTGTCAAACCTAAGAATGATTTTAAACGGCAGGCAGAACTGCAAATAGACTGAAGTGATAGACTGAAGTAATATATAAAATGTCGTTGATTGCATGTACAATTTATGATGGCTTGGTTCTGCAGTTAAAAGTAGAAAAATTAGTGATTATAAAGCTTTAATTTAGTATATTTCATTAATTTTCCCCAACAGAATCTTGGAGAATGCGGATATTGATTTCATGGTTTTACTTTGTTGAAATAAATGGCCGTTGTGTTTGAGAAAGAAAATATCTTTGTGATACCAATTGGAAGTAGCGCAAAGGTTAAATTGATGAGTTCTTGTCTCAATACAGTAAGAGCAGTGAATTAATATTACCTTACATTTTAAAACTATTAGTACGATAGTTTAAGAAAGCATAGATGATTTTGAAAATATACTTAAAATCTTTGCGTTCCTCTGGTGGAATTGAATTGAAATATCATAATACGGATTTCGTAAATATCCTCAATAACTGAATAGCTTATTACTAAATATTTTGTATCCTTTGACTTCACTGCAACAGAGATTTAAGAGTATCTCACTAATTATCCTAGTGCGAAATACATCACTATGCCGCTGTTGCTGTTCATGTACATGCAGAGCCAACTAAGGGTACCAGATTTACGCGCCATCTCAATGCTGTTGTAATTATCACCATAAAGCTGACTTTACGAGCAACTGCGAGAGCTGCCGTCGTAAACGAATACCCCAATGTATACCACAACGAGGCATAGGCAACGTCGTGCTAAGTAGGTGATATAAAATCACTACTACGATTCGCATAAGGTGAACAGATTAATAAAAAACACTTCGTTCCTTGTCTGGCTAAACAGTGATCAGCAGAAGATATCTATCAAGGCCCAAATACATCAGACATGTCGCGAGTCAATACCACATTTTACAATTTTATACAGTTCAGGTGGTACTAAAGTTTCACAGGAACACCTATCTCTAGAAAAATGTATTGTACTATAGTCACAGAAACTGTGTGGTGAAACGAGGGCTAATTTTTTTGTAATAGTGACATATTCATGTTTCTTACCGTTTACACGCTCTTCCTCATTCATTTGAAATGAAGAGCGCTTTACAGGTAATCACACAGGATATCATATTTACATTGTATCTCTCGTATAAAGATCTTAAAATAATGGTGTTTTAGTGCAAATCGTGTCTGCCATTTTACAACTTCAATAATGTAAAAGATGTTTTGGGATAGGAAAATTACTTCATTTTGCGGTTTAGGAAGATACTGGACTTAAAGAACAAATTTACTACTTAACCGACCTTAGCTTTTGAGTAATGTTGTCCATACACACCCGTACACTCACATACACAAACACTGAACTCCTGCTTAAAGTCCTTCTTATTTGTATCCAGAGTGCCCCAAAACGTGGTTACCGATGAAATCACGATTTTGAAATTTTGATCTCCTTAGCAGCGGAAAAAGGTATATAAACAAATAAATGAATAAGAATAGCAACTTTCAAGTTGAGAAACCCAAGCAACAGTAATAAGAAATACAGCAGAAATGCTTAAGCCCATACATACTATTTCAAGGCAATTGAATATAACAAACGTATGTGTATTTTTTGTAGTAACGTTTTGTTTACCTATTTTGTTTACCAGTTATGCAAAAGACTTTCATGATAAAAAAGGAACTCTTAAGCAATTTCCATATAATGCAAGACATATGGTTCGTTCTTCTTGCTGGTATTTTAAAATCACCTATAGTATTACATCAAAATCATAAGAATAAATTTTGAGAAATTTAAAAATAAATAAATTTGATTAATATGAGGGTGACAGATATTTTTTTAATTTATTTAAGGTCGCGACCATCTTAACAAAATAATACAATTACTAACATATATAAAAATTTACATTAAATATACAGGATTACAATCAAACCCATAAAATATACACATTAATAACATTAATTAGGGCTCGCACATCCCCATCTCCGTTCCGACATGGACGTTGTGATCGGTGTCCCCTAGGTTAAGCAGCCACACTGGCACCTCCTCTCGGCACGGCAACAATGCCCTTCGTTCGCTGTTCTTCCAGTCGCGCCGTTACCATCACCTCCTTTCTCGCGGGGACAACAACGTCTTCCTTCAAGATGACCCTGCAGATTCCAAGGCGTTCTTCGGGTTGCCGGAGTATGACCTCTTCTCCATTGTGCCTCGTGGCTCCTGTGGGCATCCAGTCACCTCAGCCACCACCGCGACGAACACCCACTGACGCACGGCACTCCATCCCAAGGTCAACTGCAGCAGGGCCTCCCTCTCCACGGGCAAGGTGTCGCCCGATGCCGTCACAACTGGTATCATCGGCTTGGTTTCCTCGACGGCAAACCCTTGGCCACGTCAGGTCTGATGATGGTCATGGCTGCCCCGTTGTCTACGAGTATGCGGCACGGCTTCGCCCTGACCCAACCGTCCGCGATAAGGCTGTCATCCATACGCTGACGGCGTGCAGTGTCACTCGACGGGATGGTGGTGATGGCGCCGACGTGCTCCTCGTCACGCCGGGCCTTACTCGTTCTTCCGGCTGCTCCTGCTGGTGTCAGTCATCTTCGAGGTCATCGTCGCGGCCAAGTTGCTATTTGCAGCTTCCGTCTTCGTTGTTAATTCGGCCTTCATTTCTTCCATCTTCTCGGTGATGTCGTTGTCCCACTCCTGACACCAATTGTGACTTTGTGGGTTCGTAGAATTAAAAGTCCAATTTGTCGAAATTCTAAGTGTTCTTTATTTGCGTAGAAATATACTGTTCAATTCTCACGGAACAACATTACGTCACATACACACCACAATCTAGCAGGGTCGATGACAGTAACAAACAGTGTTCTGATTACATCAGCTCTCGTTACAACACTCTACAGCTGTTTACTGCTTACGACTCACGACTGACACTTGGCGAGCCTTCGCCTTCTTAAAGACCTCATTGATAAATTCTATATATTTTTGGAATAAAAAAGAAACCTTCCAGAAGCGTAACTTAATCTATGCCGGCAAGTCCCTTATCTCAGCTATCTTTATTGGCCGGCTCTTTGTGTACACTAACCGCGCTATCGTAGATACGGCTTCGCAACAATATTCATAATATTCGATGGTCTCATCAAAGTTTTCGGTACTGTCATTTACAGGTTCGTCAGGTAATGAATCTTTTTTCATTTTAAAGGTTTTAAATTCGTCCTCATGATTAGCATCGGATGATGTAGATGCAAATGAATCTGCTAAGATGCTAGTTACTGACTGTGAATTGGTGGTAGTTGTTTTTGAGTCAGGGTCTTTCAAAACGATTTCTGAGTTATATTTAATCCTGCCTCTAATTATCTGGATATTTCCCCACACTGTCTTCTGAGGGGTTTGATAATTTAAGGATGCGACAAAATTCAGCTATGGATCCTTTTTTCTTTGTTTAACAGTTTTTCTTGCTTTAGTCTAGCTTGGAGATATTTAAGCTTATTTTCTTCAATAGGACGGCGGTTGTATTGGTAATATGCTTTATTCTTAAAATTAATAGTTTTTTGGCATTCACTGTTCCATGAAGCGGTCCTTGCCCGTTAGGTACCTCGTTGAGCCCTCCCGGTACTCAACACCTCATATGAGAAGATAGGTGATGGGTGAGGATTGCGAATGGGAGGTTTCCAACAGGTCGGGGATTTTCTCAGGGTAGATCTGCATGAATTATCTCCTTTTGGGTTTCAGGGGGTGGGTGCATCCGGACAGGGTATGGGTATTATAATTTAGAAGACACCACGACCGTTGAATGTGAAGTTTATTTATATAAGTAGTCCTCTCCACTCGTCACCGTTATCTTGGTGTTATGTATGTACCTGTGTACACCTGGTTTGTGAAATTCGAGGGCATTGCTTCGTGCATTCGCGAACACGGACTTTGACGTATTTTCAGTATTTGTGGACCCATTCACTCGCCGACACAGAGTGTTCGCACACACGGACTTTGGTGAATTTTCATTACTAGTCGCTCCCTTAACTCCCCGAAACAGAGTGTTTTTTCTAGCGACGATCAAACGTCGTCCTTGCCCAAATTTCCCCTTCCTTTCGCCAAACTTTGGACACTTTAGAGGTCATGTGACCTGTTACTTGTTTCTGATAGGTCGTATTTCACCCCTACTCTTAAATCTAAAAGCAATTTCTCGTGTCTGAAACGTGTATTCTATGCGATTTTCACTTTCCCACCGTCAAGCTAATTAATTCATAAACACGTCTAAAAATGTGTAACTTAAATCCCGGGGTCCATTCTATCATCACTTAGCACGTACCGGTCAAGGCATGACTGGGGACGAGGGTCTAACCTTGGACAATGCCACCTTTGTCGGCGGAAACTCAAAGAAAGTACCTGTGAGGAAGGTGTTCATTCAACCTCGCTGTTTGGGTTCTCGAGTTTTCGATAATATATATCGGGATTGTTATGACAATGTTATCCCTAACAGGGGCGGTATCATCCACCAAGGAACTGTTTTCTTGTATGGGGCTATTGTAGGTATAGAAATATTTGCAAATTTTAGAATAAGTTCATTGAAGTTCTTAATTATTTCATTAATACTAGTGTGAATAAATTCAGTGGCAGGTATCAGCTGGGTTATTTCTTTGGCTATAAAACTCTTAAATATGTCCCAATTAGCCTTTTTAAAATTAAATTTTGGCGTGAATGTGGTTTTCTGAGGACTGTCACTCAGTTGAGTAAGAATAATAGGAAAGTGATCACTATTTTCTTAAGGTTCTTTATAAATGAAGTATTCAAACAAATCTGGTATGTTTGGTGAGCACAAACTTAGGTCTATGGAGCTGAGTGTTCCATAAGCTAGACTGAAATGAGTAGGCTCCAGTGAATTGAGTAGAATTAGGTCTAAATCGTTTATAACTATAATTATAACTATAGATATATATTACATATACATAGTTCTGTCAAAAGAACGGAAAGTGCAGTGGCCTGTAAAGTAGTATTGAGCGAGATAGCACGTTGCGGCAGTTTCTTTAACATAGGTGACTACTCCACCGCTGGCATGTGTACATTCTTCTCGATTTTTATTATAAGCGTTGTAACCTTTTAATCGAGTAACATAATCATGTTTAAAAATTTATCTTGTGCACAAACAGCTACTGGGTTATGTTTATTAAGTAAGAGTTGAAGGTGTTCCAGTTGAGAATGAAATCCATTTACCTCTGGTCCATTGTAATATGTTGTGTCCCATTATATGCTATGGTTTTTATTTTTAAGGTTTACTATATGTAGGGCTTCATTTAGATGGTGATAGCAAAAACTTCTACTACAAAACCATAAAAATGTTTAAGAAACTGTTTTTTCTATTTATTTCGGAAAGCAGTTTCTTTCCTATACAGGTGTTTCGATTTTTCACTGTTCTATTGGTAAATAAAGGATGAAGCTTTTTTAATGTATCCAGGAGTCCTTTCAAGTCATCAGTGTAGCTAAGCAAAACTGATATTATATCAGATGCTCCAGCTGTATTTTCAAAAAAAGCTAATTGGTGGTAATTTAAAACGTAGTAATCGGGTCTTTCTACCATAGCACTTTTTATTACGGGTATCTGGTCATTTATGAGCGAGAGAGTGTCAGTCTTTTTGGTTTTTTGTGTATATGTTTGGTTACTAGGTTCGGTTTTTTCTGTCTCATCTAAAGACGCTTTCGTCATCATCGGTTGCAGATTCAGTATGCTTACTGGATGTTGAAATAGGTCGGTTCTTGGACCCTGTTTTAAGGTATAGCCATAAAGGAGGAAAGTTGAATTCTGTGCTAAGTTGTGACAATGGTGTGGCAATGAAGGAGGTTCAGAGAGGGAGGTGCCATTTTCTTGAATAGAAACAGTTTCTAGTGACACATTTTCTGTGTTTTCTGTGCCAGTTTCAATCATTTCTGCGTTGTCTTTAGTTTTGCACATTTACCGGCATTATTGCGGTTTGTTTACTAACTCTTTTAGATGAGCAGGTAACCATCTTAGCATTTATTACATCTGACGACTTGCACTGTTTAGCTAAATGTCCTTCCTATTTACATAAAAAACAGGTAGGAACATCGGAAGAAAGGTATATCCAATAGGATGTATCCTCATGGTTTATTTGTAAGATTTCAGGTAGCTTGGCAAAGTCGTCATGTTTTACATACACTTGTCGGCGAAAGCTCATGATGTGTGTATATCCAGGAATAGTTATTCCCACTCTGATATACGATATGGATCATACAGGCTTAATTTCATGGGCCAGAAGGTGTTCTTCAATAACATGATTGGGAATAACAGGGCACACATTAGGGAGTATCGCTCTTTTATTTTTAGTGAGAAGCGACCTAATTTCCAACTGCAAGTTATTCACCTTTATTTTTGGGTGTTTAGATACCAGTTCATCTACTAGTTTTTTATTGGCGAGGTAGATACAGATTCTGCAGTTCAATATTCGAGATACAAATCGAATTTTGCTGGGGTTGCTAAGGTTACCTATTGCTGTTACATATTTTTTAAGTGTTATGCCGCCGTGGGTTTCGATTATTATGGCTTGTTCTTTATTGGGTCCCGTTTGGGTTATATCTGAATAACTGGGAGCTGAGTTATACATTATGTGGTTATTCACATTGCTTTTTTTTCAGCACCTTGTTTTGGTAGGCCTGTGGCCGCCATAGAAGAGCAAAACTGTTGATTTTAAGTGAATATTGATGCGCACTTGTTTAATCAACAACTGGTATTTATTTCCACTAACCTCAGCCCTAACGCTCATATAACTTTAATGAATAACTACTGAAATATAATTGTAATAAGGTTACCTTTATTTACACAGCAACTGCAATAGACGTTCTTGTATAATTGATAGAATAACTACATATAACACTGTTGTTCTTGAAATATAACTCTTAGAACAGGAGCAATGCAATTTCTGATAAGCCAAGGCCACGACCTTCACTTGTTCCGTGGTGACAGATCTTGTAAAGATCTTTGACAGCTTCAGGTCTTATTTAAATCTTGTAAATATTCATAAGAGATCTTCGGAAACTTCGACTTTAAACTTGGTGTTGACCGAATTCTAATTTTGAGTTTTGTTGGTTACAGGCACTCACACAAACGCATACACACATACATACACGGGCATTATTCTAAAAATGGAGTTTCAAAACATATATTTCCACTTTCAGATGGGATGCAATACTCTTTCTAAGGTTCAGAGAGTGTGGAGTTGGCTGTGTAAAGAATATAGTGGCGTTCCGGTGAGAGTTACGTCACATTTATAAGCCAAATAATGTGAATCGCGACCGAATCTAACTTTGAGTCTGTATCAAAGTGGACAGGATAATCAAATCTGGACAAAGGATCATCATGAGCACTAGAGATTGCGTTTGTTCTTTCCACAATAAGTAATCACAAAAGTAAACCAATCGGCTTTGTTCTACTGGATTATTTACTTATGTACCTGCGTAAAGGATTGTAGTGTAGGTTATATGCAATATCCAGAAAATGTTTCTTCTCTTTGAACAAATTGTTTCCTTTTAAGCTACGTGTTTAGGAAGCAGAGATGATAAAAATTAGTTATTATTACTCTTAAATTGTCAAGGATACACCTGTAACTTTAGATCTATTATCAATAAGAGCGCATGTTTAATTTTTTCACCACTGATCAACCTGTGGATTCTTGATTTATTGGCTGAGCACATAAAAGTTCCCATTATCTTTCACACTCAGGTTGTTTGGTTATTAAACTGTATTAAAATTGCTTAAAAGAGAATCAGGAGATGATGAAGTGCTTTCCAGAAGGGCTACTGATAAAAAGAAAAAACGCGGTGGGGTGATTTAATGTATTCTAATGAATTGTAATTGATGCTACCAAATTATTCCATGAGCAGAAGAAGTAAAATAAAGAAGACCCGAGTCGATTTTACGAGGGAAGCTAAAGAATATCTTACTGGATGGTTAATTTTGATTAGTTGAATAATGTGGTGATTTGATTGCTTAATAAATAGGCAGTCCGTTGCGATCATTAAAACGGAGAGGGGAAGGAATAACATGTAGTTGAAGGAGGGGGAACATTTTTGTGTTAAGTCAGTGAAGTGTGGGAGAAAATTTCTGAAAAGAAAAAGTTAGAAAGCTCACTCATGTGTTCTCAAGGGTTTCGGAAATAAGTACCATGTTGCCTGTGCGGCAAATTTATGTTCACCAACCATTTAAATCGCGAAAAAATATTTACATTACAGGCTGAGCTTTCTCAATCATTCTCCCTTGTTAATTATACGGCACAAAAAGGGGAGGGGGAGAAAAGACTTATTAATACTTCAATTTCAACTGAAGTCCAGTGTTGAGCAATGGAGAGGAAGGAAAAATAGAATTTTGATAAATAAAATTGGTTCTTTATTTTTATAATTTTCGTCCTCCAACATTTAGTCATATCGGACGATGAATTAAATGGGTGAAATGATGCTCAGTGCGTTCGGGGTCCACGGAGCTTAGAGTTACCCGACATTCGTCTTTCAGGATAAGGGAAAACCCTGGAAAAAACGTTATCCAGGTAACTCACCATGACCGAGATTCGAACTCGGGACCTCTTGAACGTAAGGCAGACACGCTACAATCTACGCTACCGAGGCGGGCAGAGGATAAATTAGTTTTATGAATTACTCGGCAATAAATATACAGGGTACATGCAGGCATACTCAATTAACCTTAGAATAAACACCATTTGTTTCTCAATATACTATTGTTTTAACGTTTTGGAAATAAATTCTAATGTGATCTGATATAGTTTTAAATAAACTGACTTTATTACATTCATTTGATTTGTAGGTGTAAGTATAAATTACTGTACACCTGGTCATTAATGCATATCGAGGAAATCAATTAAAACTGCATTATTCCGTTAACTTTATTTTCTAAATCAGAATATGTAAAATAATGAGCGAAATGTAGATAAGCGGAAAAGTGCTTTATTGGAGAAAGGGAAAAAACTGAATATACAGAACGGAATCGATCATTCTCTACCTTCAAGATTCCGCAACAACCTTAATACTTTTTGAGAAGTGCTTATGCAGGAATAAAACAAATTGCTGAAGGTTCTTCATCATGGTGTATCCAGTAGTAAATACGTCCAAATTTATATTGATGGCGAACTGGCGATGGATTATATAAATAAAATAAATAAAACAGCTTTCAGCTCAGTCGTAGCTGCTTCATCAACTAAATGAGTAAATATTAACAAATAGAAATGAAGTATAGCGTAAAGGGCATATGTGACACACTGTGGCCTGAGAGAATTATTGCGGCTACCAGCCCCACCGCAGTGAGTCTGCATGAGTCTGCATGCAGTGGACAGACAGACCACAAATTAGGATATAAGTCTTTAAAATTTCCTAACTGAAAGACACACACCGATATTTAATCTACCCAGAGAATGCGATGAAGTATTCGTTCCACCAAGTCACCCTCTAGTATCGGCGGGGAAATAAGTACACGTTCCTTGGAGCAAGTTGGTGGCTAACTGCAACACACTACGGACTTTAGAAATACATCTCAATGTTCGAACAACAAACGGAATAAATGGGATATGAGGCAAAGAAGATTATAATATTCCTAAAATCCAGAGAAAAGCATAAAAATCCAAAGCTCAGAGTTGTAGATGAATGATTATCGAACACAGGATCTTCCGCATGTAAACCTCAGGTTACTACGGAGCAAACTCACTCGGTAAAAGAAAGTAAAGATCCAACAGATTTAAATATTAAATGTGGTCGTAAACTTTACATGCCATATTACATACAAAATCTATGTGTTGCACTTACATGAACCTTTCTTTTACAAGCTGTCCTTACAAACGCTCATTTTATATACAATAACATAATATAATCCAGGCCAGCAGCCGGAGCCTGAGCCTGCTAACCCTACTGCCAACATCACGTCCCCAAAAGAGATCATCTAATTGATACGGGAAGGAGGTGTGGTCAGCATCTCGGCACCCCAACCAGAAAGTTACCTTCTTCGAACGGGATTCACTACCTATCGCAGCTTCTCAAATTCCTTCGATGCTGAGGAGGCATGGCTCCCATACCCGGAACCTAAAATCCGTACCCATTATCTATATAAGTTAATAGAGATAGATATTTGCAGAAATCATAATATGTCCTTGTAGGTACAATGAGAATGCGAAAACAGGCTTTAAGAGATAGTGAGTGTCTTTGTCAGTTGGTGGCTACGTGATGGTTTAAAATTACGTTTTATCTGCATGTACAGAAGAGAGAAAGGGCAGAAATAGTAACATTTTAGAAAACTATAAGAAGAGAAAAATTCAAACCAATAAGAAGGCATATGTCCGTATTTGATATATATTTAATGTTTTCGCTATATCCCCATTTTTTGTGTAGTACGATTTTCCACGGTTTACCAGTTGCTAAAGTTACCAAAAATGAAGAGAATTTCAAATTTCACTCACAGAAAATCTAAGATACAATTTTATAAGTCATGAAAATATCTTAAATGTATATTTTAATGGAAATTGTTATAGCTATGCTTTTTAAAAATCTAAATTTTCGAAAAAATGTTTATGTGAAGAGTAGTTTGTGGTGGGAAATTTTCCTGAAAATCTCTGTGTCTCATTCTAGAGCAACGCTGAACTGAAATACCAAGTTTGCTGTATAATAACAAAATTTTCGTTTTTTATTTATTCTATTCATAAATAACAGATAGAGAAAACACATAGGCTTATTTTTAATCTTTTATCAAATAAGGAAGTTTCAAATCAGGTACTTCATATGAAATCTATGAATCGAAATTTTGTGTAACTTACAGCATTTGTGCAGTTTACTATAAGTACATGATATGTAATGTAAAAATTAGATTATGTAACATAGTTCACAACGTACATACTGTAAAATAAATAAAATCCTTAGAGGTTTTCATTTTTGTAATTTGCGCCCTCAACGTTTAAGTCACTTTTTTTTTTTTTTGTGTGTGTTTTACGTCCTCCAACGTTAAGTCATGTCGGACGGTGAATGAATTGGGTGAAATGGTGCTCAAATGAGTCCAGGGTATATGGAGCTTGGAGTTACCTTAAATTCGTCTTGAAGGATAAGGGAAACACCGGAAAAACCTTTCCAGGTAACTCACCCTGACCGAGATTCGAACTCGGGACCTCTTGAACGTGACGCAGACATGCTACCATCTACGGCACCGAGGCGGGCGTTTAAGTCACATCTGACCGATATTCGAACTCGGGACTTCTTGCGCATGACACAATTAGGTTACGGCTATTACTTATGCTACCGTTTGGAAAGATAATAACATTGAATGCAGGACATTTCAATTCCCGCCAGGACTGAAAGTATGAGAAGCGGACAAAATAAAATCTCTGGAAAACGTAAGCATGTACCATGAAATATATACAGAGTTTCACCTAAACTTATGAACCATGGCGGATTGCTTATGATGCATACCTAGTGGTCCACATTCTGGAGGTCAAGGCTTCGTTGCCGACCTTCATGGTCCATGCATATTTTCGAGTCACTAGGCGAATGCTATGTAGGAGAAAATTACAACTTTCGTATTCACTTTTCCTCCGTTTCCTTCGCTTCTTAAATCACTTATCTTTAATCCTGATCGGCTATTTAAAGGTTATACGTTTCGGCATTTATGGCAGGGAAATCAGTGTCTCCTGGATCAAATAAAATCTTTATCTACCGAGTTCAACTAGAGATATGGAGAGTATTTGCAGGTTTTGCAAGCCACCACCGGGTAGTTTATATTAGTAACTAGCGAGACCTTTCCGTCTGCTGTCGTCGGGCCGCGCTTAATATCCTCTCATCTCATGTAGCATCCCCCCATGTAGCATCAATATTGAAAAAGATATGAGTGGGTTGCTCTGGGCGCTTTTTTTTCTCCTTATCGACTTACGTCCTCCAACCTTAAGTTACATCGCACGATGAATTAAATGGGTGAATTTTTTTTTCAAACGTGTTTAGCTCAAATAAGCTTAGTTACTCGAAATTTATTTTTCAGGATAAGGGAAAACCTTACCCAGATAAACTCACCCTGAACGAGATTCGAACCCATGATATTTTGAAATTGAGGCAGACACATTACCATCTACGCTACCGAGGCGGGCATTGCTCAGGGCGCTACTAATAAGAGAATGATTCGTAAAATACACAGAAACATTTCTGGAGCAGTTATATGTAACACGGTATAACAAATATAAATAAAATTGGAAGGCATATATAAATATCCGCACCATTTTTATTTTACTCGCCAAATTTAAAAAGAGAAAGCATGTAAATATTCCCATAATTTCACACAAAAATGAAGGCACGTGAGAAAGTATGTGATAGTCATATAGTTTCACACTTAAAAAGTGAAAACATATGAGGAAGTATGTGTGGGTAGTGCTATTGTTCCACACTTAACAACTGAAAACACGTGAGAAAGTTTGTGTGGATAGTCCTATAGTTTCACACTTAAAACGTGACATCACATGAGATAGTATGTGTGGGTAGTCCTATTATTCCACACTTAAAAAGTGACATCTCGTGCGATAATATGTGTGGGTAGTCCTATAGTTCTACACTTAAAAAGTGACATCACGTGAGAAAGTATGTGTGGGTAGTCCTATAGTTCTACACTTAAAAAGTGACATCTCGTGAGATAGTATGTGTGGGTAGTCCTATAGTTCTACACTTAAAGAGTGGCATCACGTGAGATAGTATGTGTGGGTAGTCCTATAGTTCTACACTTAAAAAGTGACATCACGTGAGATAGTATGTGTGGGTAGTCCTATAGTTCTACACTTAAAAAGTGACATCACGTGAGATAGTATGTGTGGGTAGTCCTATAGTTCTACACTTAAAAAGTGACATCACGTGAGATAGTATGTGCGGGTAGTCCTATAGTTCTACACTTAAAAAGTGACATCACGTGAGATAGTATGTGTGGGTAGTCCTATAGTTCTACACTTAAAAAGTGACATCTCGTGCGATAATATGTGTGGGTAGTCCTATAGTTCTACAGTTAAAAAGTGACATCACGTGAGATAGTATGTGTGGGTAGTCCTATAGTTCTACACTTAAAAAGTGACATTTCGTGCGATAGTATGTGTGGGTAGTCCTATAGTTCTACACTTAAAAAGTGACATCACGTGAGATAGTATGTGGGGGTAGTCCTATAGTTCTACACTTAAAAAGTGACATCACGTGAGATAGTATGTGTGGGTAGTCCTATTGTTCTACACTTAAAAAGTGACAGCTAGTGCGATAGTATGTGGGGGTAGTCCTATAGTTCTACACTTAAAAAGTGACATCACGTGAGATAGTATGTGTGGGTAGTCCTATAGTTTCACACTTAAAAAGTGACATCACGTGCGATAGTATGTGTGGGTAGTCCTATAGTTTCACACTTAAAAAGTGACATCACGTGAGATAGTATGTGTGGGTAGTCCTATAGTTTCACACTTAAAAAGTGACATCACGAGAGATAGTATGTGTGGATAGTCCTATAGTTTCACACATAAAAAATGACATCACGTGAGATAGTATGTGTGGGTAGTCCTATAGTTCTACACTTAAAAAGTGACATCACGTGCGATAGTATGTGTGGGTAGTCCTATTGTTCTACACTTAAAAAGTGACATCTCGTGCGATACTATGTGTGGGTAGTCCTATAGTTCTACACTTAAAAAGTGACATCACGTGAGATAGTATGTGTGGGTAGTCCTATAGTTCTAGACTTAAAAAGTGACATCTCGTGAGAAAGTATGTGTGGGTAGTCCTATTGTTCTACACTTAAAAAGTGACATCTCGTGCGATACTATGTGTGGGTAGTCCTATAGTTTCACACTTAAAAAGTGACATCACGTGAGATAGTATATGTGGGTAGTCCTATAGTTCTACACTTAAAAAGTGACATCACGTGAGATAGTATGTGTGGGTAGTCCTATTGTTCTACACTTAAAAAGTGACATCTCGTGCGATAGTATGTGTGGGTAGTCCTATAGTTCTACACTTAAAAAGTGACATCACGTGAGATAGTATGTGTGGGTAGTCCTATAGTTTCACACTTAAAAAGTGACATCACGTGCGATAGTATGTGTGGATAGTCCTATAGTTTCACACTTAAAAAGTGACATCACGTTAGATAGTATGTGTGGGTAGTCCTATAGTTCTACAGTTAAAAAGTGACATCTCGTGCGATAGTATGTGTGGGTAGTCCTATAGTTCTACAGTTAAAAAGTGACATCTTGTGCGATAGTATGTGTGGGTAGTCCTATAGTTCTACACTTAAAAAGTGACATCACGTGCGATAGTATGTGTGGGTAGTTCTATAGTTCTACACTTAAAAAGTGACATCACGTGCGATAGTATGTGTGGGTAGTCCTATAGTTCTACACTTAAAAAGTGACATCACGTGCGATAGTATGTGTGGGTAGTCCTATAGTTCTCCACTTAAAAAGTGACATCACGTGAGATAGTATGTGTGGGTAGTCCTATAGTTCTACACTTAAAAAGTGACATCACGTGAGATAGTATGTGTGGGTAGTCCTATTGTTCTACACTTAAAAAGTGACATCTCGTGCCATAGTATGTGTGGGTAGTCCTATAGTTCTACACTTAAAAAGTGACATCACGTGAGATAGTATGTGTGGGTAGTCCTATAGTTTCACACTTAAAAAGTGACATCAGGTGCGATAGTATGTGTGGGTAGTCCTATAGTTCTACACTTAAAAGATGACATCTCGTGCGATAGTATGTGTGGGTAGTCCTATAGTTCTACGCTTAAAAAGTGACATCACGTGAGATAGAATGTGTGGGTAGTCCTACAGTTTCACACTTAAAAAGTGACATCACGTGCGATAGTATGTGTGGATAGTCCTATAGTTTCACACTTTAAAAGTGACATCACGTGAGATAGTATGTGTGGGTAGTCCTATAGTTCTACAGTTAAAAAGTGACATCTCGTGCGATAGTATGTGTGGGTAGTCCTATAGTTCTACAGTTAAAAAGTGACATCTCGTGCGATAGTATGTGTGGGTAGTCCTATAGTTTCACACTTAAAAAGTGACATCACGTGAGATAGTATGTGTGGGTAGTCCTATATTTCTACAGTTAAAAAGTGACATCTCGTGCGATAGTATGTGTGGGTAGTCCTATAGTTCTACACTTAAAAAGTGACATCACGTGAGATAGTATGTGTGGGTAGTCCTATAGTTCTACACTTAAAAAGTGACATCTCGTGAGATAGTATGTGTGGGTAGTCCTATAGTTCTACACTTAAAAAGTGACATCTCGTGCGATAGTATGTGTGGGTGGTCCTATAGTTCTACACTTAAAAAGTGACATCACGTGAGATAGTATGTGTGGGTAGTCCTATAGTTCTACACTTAAAAAGTGACATCTCGTGCGATAGTATGTGTGGGTAGTCCTATAGTTCTACACTTAAAAAGTGACATCACGTGAGATAGTATGTGTGGGTGGTCCTATAGTTCTACACTTAAAAAGTGACATCACGTGAGATAGTATGTGGGGGTAGTCCTATAGTTCTACACTTAAAAAGTGACATCACGTGAGATAGTATGTGTGGGTAGTCCTATAGTTCTACACTTAAAAAGTGACATCTCGTGCGATAGTATGTGTGGGTAGTCCTATAGTTCTACACTTAAAAAGTGACATCTCGTGCGATAGTATGTGTGGGTGGTCCTATAGTTCTACACTTAAAAAGTGACATCACGTGAGATAGTATGTGTGGGTGGTCCTATAGTTCTACACTTAAAAAGTGACATCTCGTGCGATAGTATGTGGGGGTAGTCCTATAGTTCTACACTTAAAAAGAGACATCACGTGAGATAGTATGTGTGGGTAGTCCTATAGTTCTACACTTAAAAAGTGACATCTCGTGAGATAGTATGTGTGGGTAGTCCTATAGTACTACACTTAAAAAGTGACATCTCGTGCGATAGTATGTGTGGGTGGTCCTATAGTTCTACACTTAAAAAGTGACATCACGTGAGATAGTATGTGTGGGTGGTCCTATAGTTCTACACTTAAAAAGTGACATCACGTGCCATAGTATGTGTGGGTAGTCCTATAGTTCTACACTTAAAAAGTGACATCACGTGCGATAGCATGTGTGGGTAGTCCTATAGTTCTACACTTAAAAAGGGACATCACGTGCCATAGTATGTGTGGGTAGTCCTATAGTTCTACACTTAAAAAGTGACATCTCGTGCGATAGTATGTGTGGGTAGTCCTATAGTTCTACACTTAAAAAGTGACATAACGTGAGATAGTATGTGTGGGTAGTCCTATAGTTCTACACTTAAAAAGTGACATCTCGTGCGATAGTATGTGTGGGTAGTCCTATAGTTCTACACTTAAAAAGTGACATCACGTGAGATAGTATGTGTGGGTAGTCCTATAGTTCTACACTTAAAAAGTGACATCTCATGAGATAGTATGTGTGGGTAGTCCTATAGTTCTACACTTAAAAAGTGACATCTCGTGCGATAGTATGAGTGGGTGGTCCTATAGTTCTACACTTAAAAAGTGACATCACGTGAGATAGTATGTGTGGGTAGTCCTATAGTTCTACACTTAAAAAGTGACATCTCGTGCGATAGTATGTGTGGGTAGTCCTTTAGTTCTACACTTAAAAAGTGACATCACGTGAGATAGTATGTGTGGGTGGTCCTATAGTTCTACACTTAAAAAGTGACATCACGTGAGATAGTATGTGGGGGTAGTCCTATAGTTCTACACTTAAAAAGTGACATCACGCGAGATAGTATGTGTGGGTAGTCCTATAGTTCTACACTTAAAAAGTGACATCTCGTGCGATAGTATGTGTGGGTAGTCCTATAGTTCTACACTTAAAAAGTGACATCTCGTGCGATAGTATGTGTGGGTGGTCCTATAGTTCTACAATTAAAAAGTGACATCACGTGAGATAGTATGTGTGGGTGGTCCTATAGTTCTACACTTAAAAAGTGACATCTCGTGCGATAGTATGTGGGGGTAGTCCTATAGTTCTACACTTAAAAAGAGACATCACGTGAGATAGTATGTGTGGGTAGTCCTATAGTTCTACACTTAAAAAGTGACATCTCATGAGATAGTATGTGTGGGTAGTCCTATAGTACTACACTTAAAAAGTGACATCTCGTGCGATAGTATGTGTGGGTGGTCCTATAGTTCTACACTTAAAAAGTGACATCACGTGAGATAGTATGTGTGGGTGGTCCTATAGTTCTACACTTAAAAAGTGACATCACGTGCGATAGTATGTGTGGGTAGTCCTATAGTTCTACACTTAAAAAGTGACATCACGTGCGATAGTATGTGTGGGTAGTCCTATAGTTCTACACTTAAAAAGTGGCATCACGTGCGATAGTATGTGTGGGTAGTCCTATAGTTCTACACTTAAAAAGTGACATCACGTGAGATAGTATGTGTGGGTAGTCCTATAGTTCTACACTTAAAAAGTGACATCACGTGAGATGGTATGTGTGGGTGGTCCTATAGTTCTACACTTAAAAAGTGACATCACGTGCGATAGTATGTGTGGGTAGTTCTATAGTTCTACACTTAAAAATTGACATCACGTGCGATAGTATGTGTGGGTAGTCCTATAGTTCTACACTTAAAAAGTGACATCACGTGCGATAGTATGTGTGGGTAGTCCTATAGTTCTCCACTTAAAAAGTGACATCACGTGAGATAGTATGTGTGGGTAGTCCTATAGTTCTACACTTAAAAAGTGACATCACGTGAGATAGTATGTGTGGTTAGTCCTATTGTTCTACACTTAAAAAGTGACATCTCGTGCCATAGTATGTGTGGGTAGTCCTATAGTTCTACACTTAAAAAGTGACATCACGTGAGATAGTATGTGTGGGTAGTCCTATAGTTTCACACCTAAAAAGTGACATCAGGTGCGATAGTATGTGTGGGTAGTCCTATAGTTCTACACTTAAAAGATGACATCTCGTGCGATAGTATGTGTGGGTAGTCCTATAGTTCTACGCTTAAAAAGTGACATCACGTGAGATAGAATGTGTGGGTAGTCCTACAGTTTCACACTTAAAAAGTGACATCACGTGCGATAGTATGTGTGGATAGTCCTATAGTTTCACACCTTAAAAGTGACATCACGTGAGATAGTATGTGTGGGTAGTCCTATAGTTCTACAGTTAAAAAGTGACATCTCGTGCGATAGTATGTGTGGGTAGTCCTATAGTTCTACAGTTAAAAAGTGACATCTCGTGCGATAGTATGTGTGGGTAGTCCTATAGTTTCACACTTAAAAAGTGACATCACGTGAGATAGTATGTGTGGGTAGTCCTATATTTCTACAGTTAAAAAGTGACATCTCGTGCGATAGTATGTGTGGGTAGTCCTATAGTTCTACACTTAAAAAGTGACATCACGTGAGATAGTATGTGTGGGTAGTCCTATAGTTCTTCACTTAAAAAGTGACATCTCGTGAGATAGTATGTGTGGGTAGTCCTATAGTTCTACACTTAAAAAGTGACATCTCGTGCGATAGTATGTGTGGGTGGTCCTATAGTTCTACACTTAAAAAGTGACATCACGTGAGATAGTATGTGTGGGTAGTCCTATAGTTCTACACTTAAAAAGTGACATCTCGTGCGATAGTATGTGTGGGTAGTCCTATAGTTCTACACTTAAAAAGTGACATCACGTGAGATAGTATGTGTGGGTGGTCCTATAGTTCTACACTTAAAAAGTGACATCACGTGAGATAGTATGTGGGGGTAGTCCTATAGTTCTACACTTAAAAAGTGACATCACGTGAGATAGTATGTGTGGGTAGTCCTATAGTTCTACACTTAAAAAGTGACATCACGTGAGATAGTATGTGTGGGTAGTCCTATAGTACTACACTTAAAAAGTGACATCTCGTGAGATAGTATGTGTGGGTAGTCCTATAGTTCTACACTTAAAAAGTGACATCACGTGAGATAGTATGTGTGGGTAGTCCTATAGTACTACACTTAAAAAGTGACATCACGTGAGATAGTATGTGTGGGTAGTCCTATAGTTCTACACTTAAAAAGTGACATCACGTGAGATAGTATGTGTGGGTGGTCCTATAGTTCTACACTTAAAAAGTGACATCACGTGCCATAGTATGTGTGGGTAGTCCTATAGTTCTACACTTAAAAAGTGACATCACATGCGATAGTATGTGTGGGTAGTCCTATAGATCTACACTTAAAAAGTGACATCACGTGCCATAGTATGTGTGGGTAGTCCTATAGTTCTACACTTAAAAAGTGACATCTCGTGCGATAGTATGTGTGGGTAGTCCTATAGTTCTACACTTAAAAAGTGACATAACGTGAGATAGTATGTGTGGGTAGTCCTATAGTTCTACACTTAAAAAGTGACATCTCGTGCGATAGTATGTGTGGGTAGTCCTATAGTTCTACGCTTAAAAAGTGACATCACGTGAGATAGTATGTGTGGGTAGTCCTATAGTTTCACACTTAAAAAGTGACATCTCGTACGATAGTATGTGTGGGTAGTCCTATAGTTCTACACTTAAAAAGTGACATCATGTGAGATAGTATGTGTGGGTAGTCCTATAGTTCTACACTTAAAAAGTGACATCACGTGCGATAGTATGTGTGGGTAGTCCTATAGTTCTACACTTAAAAAGTGACATCTCGTGCGATAGTATGTGTGGGTAGTCCTATAGTTCTACACTTAAAGAGTGACATCACGTGAGATAGTATGTGTGGGTAGTCCTATAGTTCTACACTTAAAAAGTGACATCACGTGAGATAGTATGTGTGGGTAGTCCTATAGTTCTACACTTAAAAAGTGACATCTCGTGCGATAGTATATGTGGGTAGTCCTATAGTTCTACGCTTAAAAAGTGACATCACCTGAGATAGTATGTGTGGGTAGTCCTATAGTTTCACACTTAAAAGTGACATCACGTGCGATAGTATGTGTGGATAGTCCTATAGTTTCACACTTAAAAAGTGACATCACGTGAGATAGTATGTGTGGGTAGTCCTATAGTTCTACAGTTAAAAAGTGACATCTCGTGCGATAGTATGTGTGGGTAGTCCTATAGTTCTACAGTTAAAAAGTGACATCTCGTGCGATAGTATGTGTGGGTAGTCCTATAGTTTCACACTTAAAAAGTGACATCACGTGAGATAGTATGTGTGGGTAGTCCTATAGTTCTACAGTTAAAAAGAGACATCTCGTGCGATAGTATGTGTGGGTAGTCCTATAGTTCTACACTTAAAAAGTGACATCACGTGAGATAGTATGTGTGGGTAGTCCTATAGTTCTACACTTAAAAAGTGACATCTCGTGAGATAGTATGTTCGGGTAGTCCTATAGTTCTACACTTAAAAAGTGACATCTCGTGCGATAGTATGTGTGGGTGGTCCTATAGTTCTACACTTAAAAAGTGACATCACGTGAGATAGTATGTGTGGGTAGTCCTATAGTTCTACACTTAAAAAGTGACATCTCGTGCGATAGTATGTGTGGGTAGTCCTATAGTTCTACACTTAAAAAGTGACATCACGTGAGATAGTATGTGTGGGTGGTCCTATAGTTCTACACTTAAAAAGTGACATCACGTGAGATAGTATGTGGGGGTAGTCCTATAGTTCTACACTTAAAAAGTGACATCACGTGAGATAGTATGTGTGGGTAGTCCTATAGTTCTACACTTAAAAAGTGACATCTCGTGCGATAGTATGTGTGGGTAGTCCTATAGTTCTACACTTAAAAAGTGACATCTCGTGCGATAGTATGTGTGGGTGGTCCTATAGTTCTACACTTAAAAAGTGACATCACGTGAGATAGTATGTGTGGGTGGTCCTATAGTTCTACACTTAAAAAGTGACATCTCGTGCGATAGTATGTGGGGTTAGTCCTATAGTTCTACACTTAAAAAGTGACATCAAGTGAGATAGTATGTGTGGGTAGTCCTATAGTTCTACACTTAAAAAGTGACATCTCGTGAGATAGTATGTGTGGGTAGTCCTATAGTTCTACACTTAAAAAGTGACATCTCGTGCGATAGTATGTGTGGGTGGTCCTATAGTTCTACACTTAAAAAGTGACATCACGTGAGATAGTATGTGTGGGTGGTCCTATAGTTCTACACTTAAAAAGTGACATCACGTGCGATAGTATGTGTGGGTAGTCCTATAGTTCTACACTTAAAAAGTGACATCACGTGCGATAGTATGTGTGGGTAGTCCTATAGTTCTACACTTAAAAAGTGACATCTCGTGCGATAGTATGTGTGGGTAGTCCCATAGTTCTACACTTAAAAAGTGACATCACGTGAGATAGTATGTGTGGGTAGTCCTATAGTTCTACACTTAAAAAGTGACATCTCGTGCGATAGTATGTGTGGGTAGTCCTATAGTTCTACGCTTAAAAAGTGACATCACGTGAGATAGTATGTGTGGGTAGTCCTATAGTTTCATACTTAAAAAGTGACATCACGTGCGATAGTATCTGTGGATAGTCCTATAGTTTCATACTTAAAAAGTGACATCACGTGAGATAGTATGTGTGGGTAGTCCTATAGTTCTACACTTAAAAAGTGACATCACGTGAGATAGTATGTGTGGGTAGTCCTATAGTTCTACACTTAAAAAGTGACATCAAGTGAGATAGTATGTGTGGGTAGTCCTATAGTTCTACACTTAAAAAGTGACATCACGTGAGATAGTATGTGTGGGTAGTCCTATAGTTTCATACTTAAAAAGTGACATCATGTGTGATAGTATGTGTGGGTAGCCCTATAGTTCTACACTTAAAAAGTGACATTTCGTGCGATAGTATGTGTGGGTAGTCCTATAGTTCTACACTTAAAAAGTGACATCTCGTGAGATAGTATGTGTGGGTAGTCCTATAGTTTCACACTTAAAAAGTGACATCACGTGCGATAGTATGTTTGGGTAGTCCTATAGTTTCACACTTAAAAAGTGACATCACGTGCGATAGTATGTGTGGGTAGTCCTATAGTTTCACACTTAAAAAGTGACATCTCGTGAGATAGTATGTGTGGGTAGTCCTATAGTTTCACACTTAAAAAGTGACATCACGTGCGATAGTATGTGTGGGTAGTCCTAGTTCTACACTTAAAAAGTGACATTTCGTGCGATAGTATGTGTGGGTAGTCCTATAGTTTCACACTTAAAAAGTGACATCTCGTGAGATAGTATGTGTGGGTAGTCCTATAGTTTCACACTTAAAAAGTGACATCTCGTGAGATAGTATGTGTGGGTAGTCCTATAGTTTCACACTTAAAAAGTGACATCACGTGCGATAGTATGTGTGGGTAGTCCTATAGTTCTACACTTAAAAAGTGACATTTCGTGCGATAGTATGTGTGGGTAGTCCTATAGTTCTACACTTAAAAAGTGACATCACGTGAGATAGTATGTGTGGGTAGTCGTATAGTTTCGCACTTAAAAAGTGACATCACGTGCGATAGTATGTGTGGGTAGTCCTATAGTTCTACACTTAAAAAGTGACATTTCGTGCGATAGTATGTGTGGGTAGTCCTATAGTTCTACACTTAAAAAGTGACATCACGTGCGATAGTATGTGTGGGTAGTCCTATAGTTCTACACTTAAAAAGTGACATTTCGTGCGATAGTATGTGTGGGTAGTCCTATAGTTCTACGCTTAAAAAGTGACATCACGTGAGATAGTATGTGTGGGTAGTCCTATAGTTTCACACTTAAAAAGTGACATCACGTGCGATAGTATGTGTGGATAGTCCTATAGTTTCATACTTAAAAAGTGACATCACGTGAGATAGTATGTGTGGGTAGTCCTATAGTTCTACACTTAAAAAGTGACATTTCGTGCGATAGTATGTGTGGGTAGTCCTATAGTTTCATACTTAAAAAGTGACATCACGTGAGATAGTATGTGTGGGTAGTCCTATAGTTCTACACTTAAAAAGTGACATTTCGTGCGATAGTATGTGTGGGTAGTCCTATAGTTTCATACTTAAAAAGTGACATCACGTGAGATAGTATGTGTGGGTAGTCCTATAGTTCTACACTTAAAAAGTGACATCACGTGCGATAGTATGTGTGGATAGTCCTATAGTTTCATACTTAAAAAGTGACATCACGTGAGATAGTATGTGTGGGTAGTCCTATAGTTCTACACTTAAAAGGTGACATCATGTGAGATAGTATGTGTGGGTAGTCCTATAGTTCTACACTTAAAAAGTGACATCACGTGCGATAGTATGTGTGGGTAGTCCTATAGTTCTACACTTAAAAAGTGACATCTCGTGCGATAGTATGTGTGGGTAGTCCTATAGTTCTACACTTAAAAAGTGACATCACGTGAGATAGTATGTTTGGGTAGTCCTATAGTTCTACACTTAAAAAGTGACATCACGTGCGATAGTATGTGTGGGTAGTCCTATAGTTCTACACTTAAAAAGTGACATCACGTGAGATAGTATGTGTGGGTAGTCCTATAGTTCTACACTTAAAAAGTGACATCACGTGCGATAGTATGTGTGGGTAGTCCTATAGTTTCACACTTAAAAAGTGACATCACTTGAGATAGTATGTGTGGGTAGTCCTATAGTTCTACACTTAAAAAGTGACATCACGTGAGATAGTATGTGTGGGTAGTCCTATAGTTTCACACTTAAAAAGTGACATCACGTGAGATAGTATGTGTGGGTAGTCCTATAATTCCACACTTAAAAAGTGACATCTCGTGCGATAGTATGTGTGGGTAATCCTATAGTTCTACACTCAAAAAGTGAATATCACGTGAGAAAGTAGGTGTGGATAGTCCTACAGTTTCACACTTAAAAAGTGACACCACGTGAGAAATTATGTGTAGATAGTGCTATAGTTGCACATTGCAGAAGTGACATCACGTGTGAAGGTTTGTGTGGATAGTCCTACAGTTTCAGCAGTCATTATTACCGTAAGGTACTCATACATAGCACTTAATATAATCACGTACTACTGTTGGTAGACAAAGGCATGAACGTTTGTTAAAACAGATAGGCGGTGGAAGGAAGTAGTTCAATAATTCGAAAGACCAACAGAGAATTAAAATCTAGTACAAACTTTCTTCTTGTAGGTTGGAATAAAAACGGTTCTGTTACATTTATGTGTTCTTCCTCTAGCGTCTATATTTACTAATGCTTATATAAGTAACTCCTACGAATACTTATTACTTTCTGTACCATATAGGTACCTAGTAGCATCCTCTCAAACATTCCTTTTTTTATTCAATGATCGATCAGCAGTACATGCTTTACAGATCCTTGTTGGCTAATTGAATCTCTATGAACTATGTAATAACATGTAAGGAAAACCAAGTTGGCTCCTATTATCTTCTTAATACTGTGAAACAAGAGAAAAATAAGTTAATTAAAACAAACAAGTAATCAAAGAGATAAGAACAACAGTCATTGTGAAACAATATTCATAGTTTTTTTTTCAATCAGAGTCCCTAAGGAGGAGATCCTGTGGGAGTCGTCTCTTCAGGCGCGTGGGCTGGCGGGTTCGTACGCCGATGTCGTACATCACAGCTCCTGGAACATCTGGCAGGTTTGAAAAGAAGCGGGAGGCGATCTGACGTATGTACTGGTGAAGAGGAAGGAGACCAAGTTCTTTATGCAGTTGTTGATTTATTACGTACCAAGGGGCATCCGTGGCGATGCGCATAAATCGATTTTGCAGGACCTGTAGCTTTCGGAGATGAGTGTTGCTAGCCGAACCCCATACCTGGGAAGCATATGTGATAAGTGGCCGGACAAGAGATTTTTAGAGAAGCAGAGAGCATTGAATCCCAAGAGGAGTGTGTCTGTGAAGTAGCGGGCCAGGTTTTGAAAGTCGTCCTGATGCCAACGAGATGAGTTGATCAATATGGGCTCGCCAAGTAAGTCTAGTGTCCAGCATTACTCCAAGGTATTTGACGGAGGTGGTAGGAGGTAGCCAGGGAATTGATTCATGCTTAATATGCAATTCGGGAGAGTTGGAGATGCGATGTAAGCTAAAAATCTTAGCTGCGGTCTTTTGAGTGTTTAGACGTATGCGCCAAGTATCGAGCCATTCAACGAGGCAGTCAAGAGAGGTTTGTAGCGTGTGAATAGTTGTAGGAAGATCTGTGCCGTAAAAATATAAAACAGTATCATCAGCGTATAAGGCTATGGAGGTAGGAGCCAAGTCAGGAAGATCATAGGTATAGATACTAAATAATATTGGCGCCAATATGGATCCCTGATAGAAAACTGATCTGATAGAAAACTACAAATGGTAGTGAGCAGATACTGTGGAAGTCCAATGCTATACAGTTTGAAGATTAACCCCTCATGCCAAACTTTATCAAAGGCATGTGCTACGTCGAGGAACAGGGCGGTTGTGTACTTTCGTTGCTCAAAACCATGAATTACTGTTTGTGTTAAACGTAGTAGTTGGTGAGAGGTAGAATGTCTAGAACGAAATCCAAATTGGAAGGGTGGAATGATATGGTTTTCAGTGGTATATTTAAGGAGACGACGAAGGAGAATCTTTTCAAAGAGTTTGGACAAGGTAGGCAGCAAACTTATCGGACGATAGCTGTCGGGGAGATTTTTAGGTTTATTAGGTTTGTGAAACACAATAATTTGAGCCAATTTCCAGGAGTGAGGAAAAAAGCCAAGTCGAAGACAAGCGTTCAGGATTGAAGACAAATGTGCCAGGGCCTTCTTTGTCAGGTTTTTTAACACAATATTGGGAATCAAGTCGTGTCCCGGTGATTTCTTAAGAGGAAGAGAGCGAATTAAATGCCTAAGTTCAGCAGGACTAGTGAAGGAGATTCTGCAGGGAACAGTTGGTTGGTGTCGAAAAGCGTCAAGCCGCTGTTCTATACTTGGGGTGGTGGCATGAGGTGCGTTTGGTGTGAACGTGCCTTCAAAGTGGTCTGCAAGAACTTCACATTTAGCTTTGACCTCCGTAACAAGAGTGTCAGTGGTACGCAGAGCTGGTATAATAGTTGGCTCTCGCAGAAGTCGTCGAGTGGCATCCCAGAGCGTGTGGTCATGCGGAGAGATGCTCGTCAGTTGTCGTTTGTAGGTCTCAAGGCGATGACGGTCCAATTCGACTTTTACTAGCCGGTTCAATCCATTAAGCTTCCTACGCAGCCAAGGTCGGCGTTCCCTTTGCCACTGACGTCGGATCCTGTGTTTTTCATGTATAAGCTGAAGAATGGGCGCAGGTAAGGAAGAAGCAATAGGAGTCCGCTTGAAGCAGGTAGTTGAATTTCGCACACAGTGGCATATAGTGTCTGTAAGGTGTTTAATGGCAGCATCTATGTCAGCTTCAGAGCTAAGTGAGTAAGTGTGGAGCGCTGAATCCAACTGAGCATGGAACTTATCCCATTGAACATAGCCATTAATAAGTCGTGGTGCTGAGGGAAATATGTTCGGGGTGAGTTGAAAGGTAATTAAGACCGGGCAGTGGTCAGAGTCAAGTTCCGCTAGTGTAGACATATACGCTGGAAGAGGGAGATTCTTGTGAATGCCAATGTCGAGAATGTCAGGAGTATTAAGAGGATTGGTAGGATAATACGTGGGATCTGTAGGTGCCAAGACGGATAAGCCGCAGGTGTTCAAAATGTGGTAAAGGCGTCGGCCATTGGGATTAGTAGAGTAGCAGCCCCATGACGAGTGTTTGCACTTTAGATCTCCGAGAACAAGGGTGCTGCTGTTGGCAGGAAAAAGCAGGGAGAAATAGGTAGTATTTAGTTTCCGGTTAGGAGACTTATAGGCGCTGATAACAGTGAGATCATTACCATCGGTTGTAGGGAGTTTAATTGCTACCACTTCAACGTCGGGAACGCCAGGTAAAAATATAGAGTGGTGAGTAATGTTACGTCGGATCACAATAGCTACACCTCCAGATGCTCTTGGAGCAATCCGATCCTGTCGATGGACTGTGTATCCAGGAACAGTAAAGGTTTCCTTAGGGAGTAAGTGAGTCTCACTGATACAGGCGATGTCAATATTATGCATCGTAAGAAAATGAATGAAAGAAGCGCGTTTAGCGCGTAGTCCATTAGAATTCCAATTTAGAATAGTGAGCCGTCTAAGAGTTAGCAGATTACGGGTTGCCATCATGAGGTACTTGAGAGAAGAAGAGTGAGCGAGCATATTCGGTTAATTGTGGCAGAAACGGGGTAACAAAGACGCGGAATAGCGAACAAAATTTGCTAATGAGGTCAGTGAGAAACGACCAGAAGGAAGACGATGCGCTAGATTCCTGATTTAGTGAAGGGGGAGAAGACGAAGAACAAGGTTGATGACGAGGAGAGGAAGTAGTAGAAGAAGAAGAAGCAGCAGCAGCAGCAGCAGCAGAGGACCTCACTGCCTGAGAATAGGAACGCTGTTCCGAGGTAGGAGGTGATTCTTGTTGCGGAGACTGATGCGGGCGAGGTTGCCTGGATTGGGAGTGTTGTGATGACTGCTGCGGGTGTATTGGTTGGGGTTGCTGACCTGGTCGCATCTGTGAAGCTGCTGCTAGACGGAGAGCACCTTGTCCTTGAGGTCGCTGGGAGATGCGTTGTTTCAATTCCAGATAATGGGGGCAACCCCGATAATTTGCCGGGTGATCTTGACCACAGTTGACAAATTGAGCAGGCGTAGTAGGTAACTTACTGCACTTAGAGAAATGGTGATCACCAGTACATCGTACAGAGCGAGGAGTCAGCTGACAGTAATTTTTGGTGTGGCCATATTGCTGACATCGAGTGCACTGCGGCAGGTCGGTGTTACGACGTCTGTGTTCAACTGATACAACACTGTACATCAGACGTGTGAGATTAAGTATTTCCCTACCTCCATCGGTATTTTCTAGCTCTATGGCACATATCGGAATAGGTTGTTTGTTTCTTCCTAGCAGACGTGTAACCTTTTTGACAGGAAACTTAAGGGCGATGAGTTCATCATAAATTTCCTTATCGCTGAGGGAACAAGGCAGATTGCGGATAATCACTGAGAAAAGTTTGTCAGCTGGGTTCCTGAAAGTGTAAAACTCTTGATTTATTGAAGTAAAGTAGGATGTCAGACGACGGAAATCGGTTGAAGTAGAGGCAGACACTTTGATAAGAGCACCTCGGAGCTCAGTATGAAAATCTGAGAGTACACACTTTTTAATATCCTGAAGGAACAGTTGGTAATTCTGAACATTGCGCACACAAATTGGTGGAACTTTCTCCTTGGGTGTGGTGTTAGGAGCTGAATCTGTCTGGTCAGAGCTTTCAGATAAAGCATGGAATCGGTTGGATGTTGGGATAGCGTAAGCATAACGGGAGGTATTAGACTGTTCAGAAGATGGTGCCATACAAAGGCGTTTACTTTGAGTTTCGCAGTGAGAAGGCGGCCAGCGCTGCTCTCGACTGTTGCGATTGCCCAATTTGACTATGTCAATGTCCATGTTAGCATCATGCGGTACACTAGAATCGAGTGAGTGAGTTGGCTGTGTCAGCTGAAGCTGAGGTGGCCGAAGAACTGATTTACTTACACTGTGAACAGTAGTTATACCAGAGCTCGTAGAAGGTGATGAAACGAAGTCTGTGGATTTTGTGGAGGATAAGATGACATAATTTCTAGTGTGGACCTGCTCTCCATCTGTTCTGACGATGAAGACTGTAATGTTGATGATTCGGAGGTAATATCCATATTGTTAACCACATTTAAAGATGTGCGAACTAACTGGCCAGTATCCTGTGCCGCGTAGGCCATGACAGCTGATGAAATTACTAATAAAAACTAGTAGAAATATGTAGGATAGTCACTCGCAAAACAGCACTATTTGACTGTAAACGGAACACAAATAACAACCACGCACTCGCATGGAGAACGAAGCAAAGATTAGTTGAGGCTATAAATGAACTTCGTTCTTTTACGCACTGACACCACCACAATTCTGGATTATACTTAGCCACTGGTAACACTATTAGTTTGTGTTAAACAATGGCGTTTCAGCTTTCTAAATAAGTTCACAATCACTGATAAATTATAAAAATGTCAAGAGACTCGGTAACACGCAAATTACACAAAGTCAAGTTCAAACATTCCTAATCGAGATTTTACCAGCGACACAGATTTGGAGATTCTGTGAAGGAAAAGAAGGTTGTAGAAATAAATCACTCTGTGAATCATGTAACTCCTAAAAATGTCGGTATACCACACTTGGTATTTGGTATTTGGGTATTTGGGTTCGGCGTCTTTCAAAGATGCCACATTACGACTTTAAAAAAAAGAAAAAAACTCCACAGCTTACATTAGCCTTTAGAAGGGACAATTTTGAAACTTTTTTGAATTCCTCAGAAAATGGATCAAACTTTTTTGATTAAACTACATGTCTAAGGTATTTTGATAGCAAATAAAATGTATATCTTGTATCCCTGGACTCTCCTCTTAAGGTCTCTTCATTCTGGATATACTTTCAATATCTGGTAAACCGTAAGAGGTGGACAGTCCTTACCACACAAAAATGCAGATCCCGGTAAAATACAGAATCTATATCAAACATCATTTTTAAGTTTGAACCGTTTTCGAGATAGTCCTTACATTCCTTACCTTCCTCCCTTCTTCTCCTTCTTTTGTAATTTTCCTTTATGTGTCCTGAATATGTAAAGAGAATGGGACTTCAATGTCATTACATACCGATAGCTATTTAAACATGTGACTATTAATTGCCCATGTATCCTCTTATTCTCACTGTATCTATAAGGAAATGTGTAATTAAACTTTCTGAAATCATTTATCTTGATCAACTTGAAGTAGTTAGTGGACAAAGCAGTTTTATGAATAGAATGTTTAAAAATGAGGAAAATGACCAGACTTTTAGAACATTGTAATATTTTAGTTGTTATCTCCGATAGATATATCTGTTACATTTGTCACTTCGATCTACTTTCTGTTATTTGTATCTGTCTGTAATAATCGAAGTTCATTAATTTTACAAGATATACTATTTATTCCTCCTTGCACTCATAGTTAGTTGATGATTGGCCTGGTATTCCTGTTTAATGTGTCATCTATGGTTATGTAGCTCATAGCTGTTTGTAGAAAGCTTTAACTCTATACTTTTACAGCATTACACTCTTAATATAAATCCAGATGGTTGACGGTTTCCTCAGATGGATGTTCTCCCTCCAGAACCTCTCTCCTAGTCAGTTCTTTCCCCATTTTGCGGGGAGAATTAACGCTTTGTTTGGCAGAGAATTACATTACGAAGACTAGCTTGATAATTGCAATAACGAGGAAGGAGTCCATAAAGAAAATAAAAAAATTGAAAGAGTAAAGGAAAATTAAGCCGTTCTAAATAAAGGCTTCAGAAAAGTTCTTTCCATCGGGTTTATTGAATTAGGTTCTTTACCATTTTTATTGATAGGAAAATACAATGTGGCTTTAATAGCGAGGTCGGAGAGATGCTGCCTCCTGGACCACCTCTCACCCAACCTTTTGAGATTGAGTGCTTTAAAGAGGACGTCCCAGGCTATAAAACCAATTTAAACGCACTGCTAATCCATTGCAAAGTTTTTAAGAGGTCTATTTCCACAGTTATCATTTTCTTTGAAGTAAAATAATGATTTCTCCAGTGGACATGCGGGCGTTTACTGATTAATTTGGGTATATCAGAGGCAGACAAACAGGCAGTGAGGCAGTAAAGTGATGTCGAAGCCGATGTGTGTCCTTTTGACGCCGACTTCAAACTATCAACTGCTCTAATGGTGAACTGTGGGATATTTCTCCAGGGTAAAGATTGGCGCGTGCGAAGGTAAACAGCTCCAGTTAGGTTGATAGTTTTAATGTAGTCTAATAATGATCTATTTGAAGTAGGTTGCCGACTTTCAAGAGTAATAATTCTACTGTTTCCGAATCCTATTTCCTGAATTTGCAGCTAGTGAATTTATATGGGTTAACTTTGGTAGAATGAATACCTACTCCAAGGAATAACCATTTGTGTAATACATTACACATGCGAAGATTCGTTGCCGTTAGTCCTAAAATATATAAAATAAAATAAAAAATGAAAGCTATGTTTAAAGGTAACCACTAAATCCATTTAATCCGAGTGTGTACTGTAGACAGTAAAATAATTATCGATCACAGTAAATACTTCAGAAATATTAGAGTCAAACATTAAAAATATACACGCTCTTTCACTAAAGTGTCGCCTGTAAACTTCCATTCTTATATGCGTAATTTTTCGAACTTGTAGGCGCTAAAATCGAAGCTCTTTGGTCAATGAAACACTACTTCAACTGTAATACTCGCTGAAAATTAAGGATTTATTCCCCTTTTAACTTTCAGAATTTTTCTACATCGTTAGCAACATCATAGCTGAACAAACTGAATTCCAAAATTTGACGTAATACTATTCTGGTCGACTGAGTTTCATCGTAACTTGAATTAGTCCGCCTTGGTAGTGTGGGTGGTAGCGCGTCTGCCTCCCGTTCAAGAGGTCCCGAGTTCGAATCTCTGTCAGAGTGAGTTATCTGGATAAGGTTTGTTCCGGGGTTTTCCATTATCCCGAAAGACGAATGTCGGGTAACTCTAAGCTCTGTGGACCCTGGGCTCATTGAGCATCATTTCATTAATTTCCATTCTTCATCCCATATGACATAACGTTGGAGGACGCAAATGACAACAACAAAAAAGTAATTTTAACTACCTAATTTCTTTTAGGTGATAAAAATTCCATCGTCAATAAAAATTTAGACATTAATTCAAATAATTTTTGTTTATCTCCCTATCGGTTTTTTGTATAACTATAAAAGTTAGCCTTCCATAATTCTGTATCAAAAGTTTGACCTAGATATGGTCTACGTAGTTACATAGTTTCACGGTAAGGGCAGACAATTCCAAAAATATCACCATTACATTAGGATGAAAATATAACCTCTATTCCTGCTTTATGGCAGTGATCAAACTGTTTATTTTAATTATGCATTTAATACCGCTGTTAACCAAAATCTCTGAGACGTATTTGCGGTCGAGTTATCAGTATTTGTTCCATTATTTCAAATATGCCATTGCTTAGGATATTTTCTCTGGTTTGTATTAATGTTACCAAGCTTTATATATTTGCATATTTTTAAGTGATTTTAGAAATCACTGACTTTTGTGTTCATTTAAAAACACCTGGGTTTTTATTCTTGTAATAGATTCAGTATTGAAATAAATGTGATTTCCTGTTATTATCAGAGAAATTAGAATGGAGATAAATTAATGTCAGTTCAATCGCAATCTTAAAGCAGTACAAAATCGGTTTCAACAAACCAAGTAGCGCTACATCATACTTTCTTAGACTGTGCTGCCCTGAACATCCTTATTGCAAAGGTGCCCGCCAATAGCTACAGAACCCTTGTAGCGAGGACCTTAGGTGGGACGTTGTTATCTGCCTCCTTAAGATTACTAAGCGCTATCTTGTAATGTATATATTTTCATATGAATTTTAACATAGATTTCATAGATACTATCGGACTAAAATATACAATGTCATAGCCTGGTTTTCATTTGACTACCGTCCTTACCAACTACAGTTGAAATTTTCAGTCTGATTCTGCATTTCCAACTTTGGCCTAAACGCAGCTAGCGTGAAAGAATATATTTCTACAAAATAAGTTTCGGAAATATCGCCGAAAACAAAGTAAGGATATAGATGTTATAGACATATAAAATCTTATTTCTTTAATTTGAGATTTTCCTCAATACTAATGTTTACCTCCAGCCTAATAATTAGTTCGGAAATGAGTACACCTGGTATATATGGTCTTAAACTAAATTTGTAAGCTATTTCTCCAATTGTTTCGATCTTGTGTTCCCCTTCCAATGACCACAGTCTTCTCATTATGAGCTGTACATTTTGGAGCCAGGTAGTCACAGGTCGTCCTCTTCTTCTTCTTCTTCTTCTTCTTCTTCTTCTTCTTCTTCTTCTTCTTCTTCTTCTTTCTTCTTCTTCTTCTTCTTCTTCTTCTTCTTCTTCTTCTTCTTCTTCTTCTTCTTCTTCTTCTTCTTCTTCTTCTTCTTCTTCTTCTTCTTCTCTTCTTCTTCTTCTTCTTCTTCTTCTTCTTCTTCTTCTTCTTCTTCTTCTTCTTCTTCTCTTCTTCTTCTTCTTCTTCTTCTTCTTCTTCTTCTTCTTCTTCTTCTTCTTCTTCTTCTTCTTCTTCTTCTTCT
Organism: Mantis religiosa; assembly: GCA_030765055.1. Taxonomy (NCBI): domain Eukaryota; kingdom Metazoa; phylum Arthropoda; class Insecta; order Mantodea; family Mantidae; genus Mantis; species Mantis religiosa. The sequence continues at coordinate 129,247,240 of CM060954.1, forward strand.
TCTTCTTCTTCTTCTTCTTCTTCTTCTTCTTCTTCTTCTTCTTCTTCTTCTTCTTCTTCCTTCTTCTTCTTCTTCTTCTTCTTCTTCTTCTTCTTCTCTTCTTCTTCTTCTTCTTCTTCTTCTTCTTCTTCTTCTTCTTCTTCTTCTTCTTCTTCTTTCTTCTTCTTCTTCTTCTTCTTCTTCTTCTTCTTCTTCTTCTTCTTCTTCTTCTTCTTCTTCTTCTTCTTCTTCTTCTTCTTCTTCTTCTTCTTCTTCTTCTTCTTCTTCTTCTTCTTCTTCTTCTTCTTCTTCTTCTTCTTCTTCTTCTTCTTCTTCTTCTTCTTCTTCTTCTTCTTTCTTCTTCTTCTTCTTCTTCTTCTTCTTCTCTTCTTCTTTCTTCTTCTTCTTCTTCTTCTCTTCTTCTTCTTCTTCTTCTTCTCTTCTTCTTCTTCTTCTTCTTCTTCTTCTTCTTCTTCTTCTTCTTCTTCTTCTTCTTCTTCTTCTCTTCTTCTTCTTCTTCTTCTTCTTCTTCTTCTTCTTCTTCTTCTTCTTCCTTCTTCTTCTTCTTCTTCTTCTTCTTCTTCTTCTTCTTCTTCTTCTTCTTCTTCTTCTTCTTCTTCTTCTTCTTCTTCTTCTTCTTCTTCTTCTTCTTCTTCTTCTTCTTCTTCTTCTTCTTCTTCTTCTTCTTCTTCTTCTTCTTCTTCTTCTTCTTCTTCTTCTTCTTCTTCTCTTCTTCTTCTTCTTCTTCTTCTTCTTCTTCTTCTTCTTCTTCTTCTTCTTCTTCTTCTTCTTCTTCTTCTTCTTCTTCTTCTTCTTCTTCTTTCTTCTTCTTCTTCTTCTTCTTCTTCTTCTTCTTCTTCTTCTTCTTCTTCTTCTTCTTCTTCTTCTTCTTCTTCTTCTTCTTCTTCTTCTTCTTCTTCTTTTCTTCTTCTCTTCTTCTTCTTCTTCTTCTTCTTCTTCTTCTTAAAATCTTAATATGGAAGGAAATCAATTAGTCTTATTTTATGTACATTATTGATAATTAATGTAATATGATTTGTGTGTTTCAGATTCTCCATAATTAATACGACGTAAATACTAAGAGTTTTAGAAACATATAAATAAAACCAAAAAGTTATATTGACTGCCAAATAAACCGGTAGAGCATACTAAGGTTTGTAACATTACTATTTCTTTCCGAACTTCAAAGTTACAGTCATTAGATACCGACTAACTGCCAACTTACCGAGTAGCAATCAGATAGAAGCATCTTAGATTCACATTCAAGAAGTCAGGGGTTCGATTTAACCAGGTTTAATCGGCAGACGAATTACTTTCATTTCATGCCTTTAAAGAAAGAACTTATTTATCTGGCATAATACTTCCTCTCTCTCTCTCACTCTCTCTCTCTCTCTCTCTCTCTCTCTCTCTCTCTCATCTCTCTCTCTCTCTCTCTCTCTCTCTCTCTCTCCTCTCTCTCTCTCTCTCTCTCTTACAGATATTCAGTGAATTTCGAAGGGCTATACAGGAATTCTCAATTTGAAAACGTTTATGCCTACCGTCGACAAACCAGCGGCTCTTATTTCATCTTCGCCCATTACAGACTGCTGGTTTAGTAGATGCAATGTCTATTCTTGGCTGCACTGTACAAATTTTGCACTTCTAAACGCCTACAGTACAAGTATTAGAAACTAGTGTAACATTAGAGGATATTTCAATTTAAGGCTCTTAGATAACTATAATCCACCAAGATGAATATTTATGAAAGCTGTATATTTTTATTTTCTATTCCACGAAATTACCGAAACTTCTCTTATGGTAATGGTTACCCAAAAATTAATTGTTCTTTCACACTTACCTTGTTTAGGACTAGGCTGAAAAGGTAGAATAAGATTGAAACATTTATCTGCAGTTTGTATGAGCATTCAGACGAGGCGACAGTTCTCTGGTTCAAAACCACCTATGGATTGAACTATTCAGTCCAGTTCTATGCATATAATCTACGTTAGGAATCAAACTTTAGTTTTCCATAAATATATCGAATTTCGAGATAACGTTTAAAAACCTTATACAGCTCTTATTTAAAGAAGGCACAACCATATACTACATCAGCACTCTGAACAATAAAGTTAATAAAGTCATCCAAGTACCACAAAATCTAAGAAAATGTGATTTAGCGTCTCATTCCATATATTTAGTTTGTTCAAAAATCTATTTTTCTTCGCGTCACTTTTGCTACTGAGCTGATGTCAGTATATCTCCGTGCTAATTTACACTGCAAAACTACAAAAACTTTAAAAACACCATTCTAATATAATGATAACAATATATTGTCTTAGTATTTGAGTTCCTCCTTACATATTTATGACTGGTACCATAGAGGTACCGGTTAGATTAGAGGTACCACAGCAAAGTTGCTGGATTTTAAGTGACGCATTTACTACTGTATACCCGCCACAAGAAGGCAAGAGACGATTGAAGGTGACAGGGGTTTGAACTGTTTATCTGCTCTGATTGTGAATCTGTTTACTAGGAAATGAGTGTATGACAGTGCATGCTGCCAGATCTACTATTCGATACAGTAACTGCAGTCAAAGGTAGGGTGAGTTATGTGACAACACTTTAGGTGTTTTAAACGAATCTAGCATCCTTGCCACACTGGGAAGGCGAGCATAAACATCGCTGGGAACAGCCAAAGTGATTACGTTACACATTCCTATACCTTGCCTTCTTGTTGTGGGTCCACAGTAATAATTGAATAATTGCAGTTAGTCTAAGATGATGCCACATTTTTTGTCTTATAAATAAAGCCACCCACTTCAATAAATGTGTAGGAAAATTATTCAGCATGAGGAATCTCTAGAAAATTTTGGATTAGTTTAAATATGCTAAGTTTCATAACCTGAAATACCTAATGGATTAGGCTGCCTTACAAAACAAGCTATTTCACATTTTTTCAAGAAATACACCTTTCACCACAAACGCTACAAATGATGTAATATTCATTTTCAGTGAATGAGACCAATAAAAGCAAAAGTTATTGGATTTCTAAATATGCATTACATTGTGGTAATGAATATGACGTTACTTTGGCACAGATGTTCCGTCAAAGTATAAAAATACGAATTTGCAGATAGTGTGGCCAGTTTAATATCGGTTCAAGTTAAAACCTATAATTAAGAGACGGTAACGATATATGAATATTAGAGGTAAGCACCGTAATGGGATTCGTGCTATTCATATGCGAATTTCTCTCCCCTGAAAAGTCAGCAAATGGCATTAAGGGTCAAAGAGCTTTAGACTCCGTGCTTGTTCGCCACCAATGTATAGCGGACAGAAATATACAATTTGTTTTGAAACACCGAACAAATATAGCCGTTTCGTAGTTTATAACTTAACTAGTCCAAATTTCGGTGTCGCAGATTTGAAATTTTCTTAAATATAATTTTAGGCAGCCTTAAGTATAACATTATTTTTGTGATTAGGCAGCGTAGGAACCACTAATGTGCGAACCACAAAAGTTGTTACTGGGACGTATCGGCCACGAAAACAAAATCATTGCTCCTTACTCGTTATCGTGACCCTAACTTCCCCTTCAGGTAATGGGGCAAAGGGCAGTTTACTTGTGAAAAAGTCGACACTCAGTTCCAAGGTTCCTCATTTTGCTATGATCTTAATTTGTAAAGTACTTTCAACCAATTACTGTAAGATCAACAGCTTCCTTTTCAATTACAATTAAACACAGTGAAATAAAGTTCTTGTTTCATTGCATAAGATATTTAGTTTTGGTTAACTTTATCTACAATTCTTTGATATTGTTCTCTGTACTTTTTATCATTGAATGCTTCCATCCTCAATCTCACTAACATTAACATCCCTCTAAAAGATTTAAGTTGCATATGTCCACCACCTTATTGCCGTCATCGACTGTTATAAGGGAATACTGGAACACGTTAAACACCCGTAATCAAATAACTAAAGAATAGCTCCTTTATTGTGGTTTCATAAGCCAAAAAATTCTTAATAGTAGCAAAATACTGTGGAGTATGTTGGTATGTTTACAAATAGCTACAGCAAGTGACACAGCGTGACACCTACCTGCAAATTTCGATAGCGTTAAGCAGTGGCGTTGTTCATGTAACTGTCGAATTCACATTTGTTCTGGAGCGTTTTTATGCGGCTATATTGGCGGTATAAACTATCTATATATGTTATACAGAGGCTGAGCAACTACTTCTATATATTTTTTCGGTGTCGTTTGAAACACTCTGTATGCAATGAAAGCAGAATTGATGTAAGTCACACATCTACCGCAACTGCTGGTTAAACTGGTTCACGTTTGTCCCTACTACATTTACAGGCATAAACAGAGGTGCAGATCATGGGAACGGCAGACTATGAACTGACTCACAGTTGCCCCATTAAACAATTCAAACTTTAACTCAATACTGTAAAAGCTTATACATAACACAATATTTAAAAATATGCGTTTTCTTAAAGTCAACACAGGGGAAGAGAAATGGAAAAGAGCGTCACAATCATTAACTATAAAAGTTACTCTATTACATTAGCAACCTTCCTGAAGCAACAATCTCAATAGTATCAGGGTAACAAGGTTCCCGAAAACATTAAAATTAACTGTGAGGCTAGCTAGTAACTGCACCACAATAATAATTTACCAAAGCGAAAATAACTGAGCAGAATAATTACATGATTGACACTTTAAAAACCTCTGAATTCACATATGATATTGGGGTAAGCAGAACAGTTACATTTCGTCCCCTCCCCCATTTAACGATGTGAAAGTACAGCAAGCTAGCTAGCAGTCACGCCTTTAAACCCAGAAACTTGAAAAGGTAAAACCACAATAAAACTTCTAGTCCTGGAACTGGTAGTATTTAGTTCATAAAAGAAAACAAAGTTCCACAGGAGGTGATCAGAAAGATCACAAGGACAAATTTACATAAAGCCTAAAGGCGTAAACGGAGCACTTGTCTAAGGACATTAACCGGCCAAAGTCAAACACCGGCTGTCGACTGTCCTCGCGATTCGACACCGCCTTCAAAAGGAAGGCCTCGGTGACCACAGCGAACAAAGGAAGCAGCGGTGGGATTCCGAAGCGACACCCGCGTCTCGAAGTGGGAGGACAAGAAATTATAAATGCCGGGAAAAATAAGGCACAATCTTAATCGGGTATACATGCTTTGAGATTGCCTAAACAATATAGTGTGTGTGCTGTGCGTGTATGTGAACATAGCTGCCATAAAAAAGAAAGCGGTCAGGAAAAAACACTTGGCTGAACTAGTAACCGGAAGATTTTCAAGAAAATAATAAAACTCTATCTCAATTTAACAATTATAATCAAAATATATTGTTATTTTTATTTTTCTCAAAAGTGACCCTCAAAACTTAATATTATCACCTGTTTAACATGGTTCTCGTTTGACTAATAATGTATTTAAATGTATTTATTATCAATTATAATTTGTAGGTAGAGATTTTGTAGCGTCATCAAAATATGTCTTATGATCTATTTTCTTTCACGCAAGTGCTGGTTGCCACGAACAGATCTGCTTTCAATTTGCTTTCCGACTTGATGTAACTATGTACGTATTCTTTAATTTTAATAATCACAACTGGGTAATCGTAATGTCTATAAAATACTCAATTTTGGGGTGAAAACAGCGGAGCAGCAATATGACAGCTTTTCATGAGCGGGGAAAGCATTGTTCACATCGAAATTTCGTTTTCTTCGAAAGCATCCCTTCTATTATTGTCATAACCACCTTAATGGTTCTTATATAGTAGACCACTAATTGCTTACTTATTTTTATTGTATTTAAATATTACCTATGACTTCTATGGTATTATCGAGATCTTTTTCTTCCGGAATAAGTGACGGTATTTATAACATTATGCAGTATCGGTTGACTTTTTCATGAAATACACTCAAATTCACTCTCCTTTTTACGGGTTTTGGGCAGGGTAGATATTAACACTCTTAAATACAAATTGTTCGCTGCAGATGGAAATAAAACCCAGAAATTAGAATAAAAAGCTGCAACTCGGACCAGGGAGGGAGTCAAAATTTCCATTAACACTTCCTCCGGTAGGTCGATTGCCGGTTTCCGAACCGACTGCTGGAACCGTCTCCGAACCACAGTACGGCGGAATGTTCGTTGTCCTAGCCTGCCGGGGGAGGTTTCCATATAAGGAAAATGTAGGGACCCTGCCCTCTGCACTGTAACGGCTCCTTGGGACGGCCGTCCTTGTCTCCTCTCACCTAGTCCTTCCTCCAGGGGTTGCCGCACTTGGGGACATCAGGTACAATAGACCAAGACTGGTCGCAGTGCCGAATCCTCTCCGATTATTACTTTAGTTTTATCGCAACTTTCTACTTTAGTTGTGGCTTAAAAGCTTAATCTCACAAATTATTCACACTTCCAGGTTCTATGGAAGAGAGAGAAAAATCAGATTTTCTATGGAACTGAGAATAGAAGTCAGGGCCCTTGAATGATGAGGTAATATATTAACCACAGACACTAAAGTAACTTGTTTGGTTCTAGATTATTCACATGGAACATTTTAATAAGAGAGGTGAGCAGAATAAAAAGATTATTTGTGAGACTATCACTGATAAAATGGATGAGAAACTTATCACGAGTAGAGAAATCGCTTAAGATCTTGTTTATAGCTGGCTTAGACGTTTGGAAAACGTTTGGAAAAGTCAGATGTAAGGAATTTAGATTCTAATTTTATAATGCATACATTTAAATAATTAATTGAAGTATATGCTGCAGAAAAATAGCATACCTCTTATCGGACATACAAAGTATCCTATATATATTTGGCTGAACTTTCTTCCCACGAGGAGTTGTCTTTTGTTCCATTCATGCGGGTAAAGTCGAGTCTTGAAGGATAGCTGTTTGAAAGAAGTGAACCTCACAAACTGCTCCAGTGGTATTTAATTAGGACAATCCCTATCAAAATACTCTTCCTCCACAGAAGATAAATTATTTTGTCTTCAAAGCTTTCACATTATTCATATAGTGAATCAACCTAGCGATTACAATGCTTTACAAAGTTTGCTCATATACTAATAAATTCTAATGAGTGTGTCATTTCATTAAATTATGATAGATAACTTTGGACGAAATCTGTACCCTAAATTTGGTTATAACAAAACGAATTCTGTGTGCATTATAAGCTGAGTAATTTTCACAAACATGTGTCAGGTTTGCTGGAGGATACTTCCTATTTCTCTCAAAAAAGAAAAGTACCACTTGAAAGCCTCAAAAACAAGATTTCCTATGACAATGGAAATCGACTTCAGACCACCGCGACTGCTGGAGTCGTAATTAAGACAAAAGAAACAAAAGTTTACATTGAGAGGGCTGCAAAGCAAGCAGAGTAAAAAGGGCGAGTCCTAACGATGGAGAGGATAATCCAATTACTAGGAAAATAATTCAAACTACTTAGAAAGAACATAATAGTAATAATAATATTAAATACAATATAGCAGGGAATGCCGTTATTTCAAAGTGGATGGAGAAGGGAAAATGTCTTGCTGAAAGGCTCAATAAAGAAACGAGGGGTAACCAGAAGATTGGGGTCCCACTTCCATTTCGATCTTACGTGGCTTTGTCCCTCTGGTTTCTAAGTGACAAGTTATATTTCCAAACTTTGAGAAACAAGTAAATCAAGATATATTTGCTTATGCATAGCACAGTACATGTAAGATCGCAGGAGCGAAATTACCAGAGAACATAACATGAGGTAGCTCTCATAAGTATGACTGCATTATATATCTATATATAACATAGTAAATATAATAAATCAGTATTTAGAAAATGTCAGTTAAAATGTCATCAAATATATCACTTGTACATATTTGCTTTCGTGTACATAAACCGATTCATAAGTATACACCTTAAACATGTTGAACGGATTATATCACTTCTAACAGAGGATGCAGAACTGGACAAACATTCAACAGTTACTGTGATTTTAATCCACATATTCTCTTTGACATTTTTAAACCTTTTTTCTGAGATTTCTACAGAACTAGCTAATGGCAAGTTAAACGATTAAGATCAGTCCTTACTGCATATAGCACCATAAGCGTGGGAGCTATGGTCAGTAGCTATTAGCCACGTCTGGGTACAGTGCGATCCATATGAACCAATAATGGGGCACACGTGCAACTGAGAATATAATACACAATTGGGAGATTATATGAAACTATTTACCTCTCAGAGAAAATGTTGGAATTGTCCTCCACCATGTTTGCATTCGTCTAACCGTATTCTCTGAAGTGTTACGGAGAGTATCCTCGCCAATGTTACTTATTTCGGTTCAAATGGATTCCCTGAGAACATCATTTGTCCTTGGCATATTCCGGTACACTCTCCAGTTTCTTTGATAATCGAATAATCTCAAAAGGCCCGTGGTACCCCAGTTCCCCTAACTTAACCTCGCCGGAATTTTTCTTTTGCGGGTATCTAAAAAATAGAGTACAAGAATAGTCCAAGGACAATTGATGTTCTCAAGGAATCCTTTCGAACCGAAATAAGTAACATTGGCGAGGATAATATCCGTAAAACTTAAGAGAATATGGTAAGACGAATGCAAACATGTAAAGATGCTGGTGGAGGACAATTCCAATATTTTCTCTGAGATGTAAATAGTGTAATGTAATCTCCCAATTGTGTATTATATTCTCAGTTGCACGTGTATCCTATTATTGGTTCAAAAGTTACGGTCTATTGAAATGGTTCAGGTTTTTATGGGTCGCACTGTAGAATTTGAAAAACCTGCTTGTATTTCTTTTATCGCTCCCACAGTGACTATACATAACGCCGTACGTTACTCATCATAAGAAAAAAGAAATCCCCTTATATTCACTTTCAGCCGGGAAAGTGTACGTCTTTAGCTACCTGAATGGTTTTTACTGCATTTAGATAAACACACTAAATGAAATGTTAAGTCTTTTTACGACCTATTAGGTCCAACAGTTTTCAATATTAAAGCTCTACAATTTATACTTTAAGGAAAAGAATCCCTAGATCTTAATATTCAACAAAATGGGACCAAAAGGGTGGATAATAAAATTTGCTGTTCGTCCTGCTCCCACCCAGCAACAAAACATTTCGAATTTGCTGTGTATCTATGAATATTAATAAAAATAATATTGTGATATTAAGTTTTAAACATGTACATTGTGTAATTCTGGGTGTTACATAGATACAACTACTTTGCTTTACACAATATGTTTGCTATATTTGATAATAAAATTGATTAGATATATAAAGAGTAAATGTAGCAAAACATATTTATATAAGAGCTAATAAGAGGTTATCAAACGTTCTGCTAAAGCTCTCAGTACTTAGAGACAAGGATGACAACACAGGCGTCATGAATGGGATTCAGTACTGGAGGCTGGGACGTGGTCAACGCCCCAATCCCTACTGGCCGTATCTGCGGTGTTTCTTTCAGGGGAAGAATATCTCCATGACGATATCGGGATAGAATACGGGTCTCCCGCTTGGTTAAGCACAACCTTCGCGCTAGGGAGATGACCTTTCTTTATTTAGGTATACATACTTTATTTTTGCTTACTTGCTAATTACCATAATTATACCAATGCTGTTGGTATGTCGAAATTTCAACCTGCAGCATTTCTGTTATATACCAGTAAATTTACTGCTATAGGACTCTCCGTTTCAAAGCCTTCTGTCACATAGATGTGTGTGTGTTTGTGTGTGTGTGTGTGTGTGTGTGTGTGTGTGTGTGTGTGTGTTTGTGTGCTTGGTTAGTAAACAGATAGATAAACTGAATGATATCCATTCTTTGCTATCGTGATATTTATAGCAATGAAATATTTTATCATCATCTTATCATTACTTTATAATTTATTTTACATGCATTATGTGTAGCGTAACAACGTAAAAGAACAAAGCCATTCTAGAAAATACCTTGTACTGTGTCTCCAAAGTAATCGTATTTTAATGTCCAAGAATTGACATTTTTTATAGTTCTTAGTCACTTAGAGATTTTTTAAAACCTCTTAAAATATGTTGCTTGCTGTATGACTCGGGAGAGTGTGTCTGCCGCAGTTTAGATAGTTTCGAGTTCGAATCTGGGCAGGGTGAGTGATCTATTGGAATAATATTTTTCCTAAAGTTTACCTTATCCTGAAGAAATTAATCTTGGGTAACTGTAAGCTCTATCGACTCTGAGCTCATTTTAGCATAATTTTACCCATTTCATTCATAATCGGACATGACCTATGTTGAACGATGTTGAAAACAAAAGATCTGTTGAGCTGCTTTTATTGTTACCTTCTTTACCACGCGCGTAAGCACACGCACACGCTAACATTAATGTCCTGTGCATAATCTTGGTTTTAATATAAATTATGCATAATTTATTATTAATCAAGATAAAGCACCAGTTGTAGAAATTCAGTTGTGTTAGTCAAGAATGGGTATAATGCAAACATCTGAATATATTCATTTGGAGATGCTTAGGTTTTCACAGTCGGCGTTAATCCAATAAAATGTGTTATGCGGGCTCTTCTGACTCTAGCAACCCTGCCTGAGTCGAGTATTTCTGAAGATGCCCGGCGGAGAGACGGGCGAAATGTTAAGTGCTATGTATTTCAGCCAGTCGACCACGGCCAAAAAGCTCGGATAACACACTTCATTGGATACTTATTTGGAGTTCCCTTCATTATCTTGCATTATTTATACAAAAAACAACATGGCAAATTTTGCTAACATTACCATCGTCGATATTAATATTATGGAAGCAAAAGACAAGCATCTATAAAGTTGAAAAAGCGTACATACAATATGAACTTATGAGTCTGCTGAAGTACAGGATGTTGATGAAATACACCGAAAGAGTTTCAGCGATTGTAGGCGTGTCTAATATACGTAAGTAGAGATAGGCAATGCGAGGTCTGCGGCTAAACATAACGCAGTTAATTGTCTTAAACATAACTGTCATTAGATACTGATAAGTTGGTATTTAAACAAGTATTAGATTATTGTCTACGATAGCACTGCAAGTGTACACGAAGAACCTGCAAATAAAAATAGCTGAGATAAAGGACTTGCCGGCATTGATTAAGTTACGCTTCTGGGAGGTGATAGAATATTCGGTCTCTTTATTATTCCGGAAATATCTAGAATTTATCAATAAGGTGTTTAAGAAGGTGACGACTCACTAAGTGGTGTCGTAAACAGGAGAGTAAACAGCCGTGTAGTGTTGTAACGAGAGCTGTTATTGTGATCGACAATGGTGTAATCAGAACGCTGATGTAGATTGTGATTTGTGTATGTGATGTAATTCTGCTGCTACAAGGTGTATTTCTGCGCAAATAAAGAACAGTTAGAATTTCGGCAAATTGGGCTTTCAATTCTAGGAACCCACAAAGTCACAATTGGTGTCAGCAGTCGCCACCGACGTGCCCCTCACCACATCGGGCCTTACTCGTTCTTACGGCTTCTCTTGTTGGTATCGGCTGTCTCTCTCCATGTGTCCCGTATGGCCGCACCCGCAGCACACGCCACTAGGTCTTCGCTGGCGTCCCTCGGCTAGTCTTCTGTCTCCGGTGTAGCGGATACCCCTCGTTCTTGTCGTAGGGATAGCTGTCACCTTGGTCGCCTCCATCCTCAGTGCTGCCGTTAGCGCCTCCTGGACAGTTTTGTAATCGCCAAGCATCAGGCGCTGACGAATCTCAGTGTCTCCTACCCCGTCGACAAAGCTGTAGGCGGCTTCCCGGTATACGAACTCTGGTGGGAGGTCGACAAAGGCTTTCCAGGCGAGCTGCACCGTCTCCCCTAGGTGCTGTGACCTTTACTTCAGCTGGCTGCGGGACCCTGCGGCTAAGCACTGGTTTCCAAAGCGATTCTCCAGGGCCTCCCAGATGTCCTTGGGCGCCGCCGCTGTCCTGGCCGCGTTCAGAACTTCCTCGGCCCGTCCCTGGAGGCTGGCTATTAACTGTGTGGCCTCTTTCTCTGGTGACCATTTGTTGTGCTTGGCCACTGCGTCGAGCTGGCGGCGGAAGACTTCGAAAGTTGTCGCGCCGTCGTATTTAGGAGGTTTGACGCGTGCCGATGTTGTGTCGCGTCCCGGCGCGTTGACCTTCAAGTCCTTCAACCTCCTACCGACGATGTTCTCTACCATGGTGTTCAGGGACTTTGTGTTGCTGTCTGCCTTTTCCTCCAGGTTGTTAATACGGTTCGCAATGTCTTCTACATCTTCCACCATGGCGTTCAGAGACTTGGCGTTACTCTCGGCCTTTCCCTCCAGGTTGTTAAAGCGGTTCGCCAGGTCTTCGACGAGTTCGTCCACTTGGCCCATCCGCTTGCCCAGCTCCGTCAGTCATCCCTCACGCCGGCCAACTGTTTCTCAAATTTGGCGGCGAGAGCCTCGTTCGCCACCTTGATTTCCGTGGCCAGACTGTCGTTCGCTGCTCTCATTTCTGTGGTTAATTCGACCTTCATTGCAGTCAGATTGTGATTTGTCCTCTCCAACTTTGTGGCCAGATTGCCGCTTCTGTTTTCGCAGCGAGGTTGTTATTCGCCGCTTTCATTTCCGAGGTAAGTTCGGCCTTCATTTCCACCATCTTCTCCAAAATCTTTTCCAATGCAGCCTCCATGTCATGTTATGTCATGTTATGTCCCACTCCTATAGGGTAACACCCACCAACCAATTGGCCTTCTAGTGTCAACGGGGAATACTCTTTCAATTGAGCACGTACCCGTGCCATCTGTCGGCACCGGCATATACCACGAAACTTAGAAGTACGGCTGTAAAATGAACCAATAGAAGGTATATCATACAAAGTCAATCGAAGTAAATGGGAAGCTGCCCTGTATTCGTGTACTGTCCAGGAAATATACAAAAAGCCGCCGAGAATGGCACCCTAATGCGAGCTCTATTTCGTGAAAAAGTCATGTCACTTCTTAAAACGTTATAATTATTAAACGTACACTTTGCAAAAATTATCTAACTGTACAAAACTATATATTTTAACATATTCTGCATCGCTTCAAATGAATCACGTCCGCCATGTCTTTAATTATAAACAAAACTAACTTGTAAATTACCTGTACATCAATGTACTTGAACCACGAACCTAAGAAATTCTCTCTCGTTTATCCTCTGATTCTAAGCATTTCTATGCGACATTTTACTTTGTTTCCTGCCAGACTACCAGGAGTGACGATTACTGTACTCCTGCACAGTGAACTATCATCGCAGTATACCTGAATCTGCATGAGTTATTCCCTGAGCTGGGAAAAAGTAACAGGACAAAATGACATACAAAGCTGAAGGCTTACCAACAACAATGGGACAACATAATTAGTTTTAGTTTCAAAATTGAATCCAATAAATGGTTGACACAAAACACAAGCAACTTTATTTGCTGTATGGACCACAATAAGAAATAAAAATATTTTCTGAGAAATCTAATAGATATAATGTTCCTCTTTGTAGATACAGGCCAAATCAGAACATAAGACTACTTTGTGAATTAATTATTCTTTCACACTGGCCGTATGTAGGCTAAAGTATGGAAAGATAGAGTCAGACTAAAAATTCAATCCCACATCCGGGATTTGAACCACGGATCTTCTGGTTGTCATCCAGCTGCTCTAACCCTTGAGCTACTATGGCCAACGGGCCGAGATGACATTTAATTCTCCAACTGACTCGTATTTTCCCGGTAAACCACTAGGAGTTCTCATAAACACATGAGACAACTACCTTAATGGCGACTTATAACATGTAAGTACTTTAAGGCTTGGGCTTTATAGTTCGGACTACTATTGGGTACAATTAATGTGAATTAATTGTTCTTTACACTGGCCGTGTGTAGGAAAGATATGGCATTGAATTTTTCAGTCTGACTATCTGTCCATAAGGCTACTTTGTTGTAAATTTGTTAAATCCGCCAAGTTCAAACCTTCAACTGAAAAACCAGCTAAAGGAAAAATAAAGGAGTGGCCCAATTTTCTAAAACCTTTAAACATTTTGGTACTTACTCTACCAGTAAAATGTGTAATGTTATCAGAAGTGTGAGAAAATAGCAATATGGCATCCACCTACTTTTGTACCAATTCTGAGCATATAGTTTATAGAACAATTTTATAGGCATTTTATTGCAATCCCAGGAGAACAAAGGGAAGAAAAGCCTTTATGATCTATTCTGCACATATACCAGTATTTAAATATACCATGGGAATCAAGCTCTTAACACAGAATTTATTTAAAGGACTAAGTTAAACAATATTGCTCAGGTACAATATTCAAGTTGTTAGACTGCTTTATTTTCAGTATTGTTTTTCATGCAGAGCAGAACCTTTTATAACGAATTTGATAGTTATTTCTATGAGTAACAAAATTAAAATAATAAACTTTTGTGCTTCACATGTTCTCTATATTTCCAAACGCATTTTCAGTTGCTTCACACTGAAGAAAGATTGTTCGAGAATTACACCAATTTCAGTTTCCGCATGTCTCTTACGGAGATAATTAAACATTGAAGTAATTATTACGGAAGCAAAAAGGCGTCTAACACATCCTTCCAACTGTAACTGACACCAACGTTAGTCAACGCCACTAAATGAATTTGATGCACATTTTTTTAAAGCATCAGTATGATACCTCTAGCTATTATAAACTACCCTGGAAAGTGTTTTAAAATAAGGTTTCGAATGTTCATTGGATTGTAATATAATTTACTCTTATACTTTTAAAGAAATTTGAGAAGCATTGGATTCCTTCCAAAACTAGATGACGAGATTTCATCGAAAGATATCTACGTTTTGAGACCATCTGAACAAGAAAGTATTTCCAGAAAATGTTCCATTTATGCGTTTTCACGAGTCTGTGTATCTGAACAGTATATCTCAGGAAAGTTATCTCTATCTTCCAAGAAAACCACATTCTTAAGTGAAAAAATGTTGAAAAGTTTGATTTTCTCCAAAATCGCTGAAAAGATTTCGATGAAGATATCATTTGCTTACGATATGAACATACCAAGTAAAATGTAACTATCTAGAATTTTATGGGAATAGCCTGAGAAGTTGAAAATTAATTGTTCTTTCACACTAGCCGTGTGTAAGACGTACTATGAAAGGGTAGAGCCAGAATGAAAATTTCAATGCCATAGCCGGGATTTGAAACACGGATCTTCTGGTTTCCATCCAGCCGCTCTAACCATTTGAGCTACTATGGCCAACGTGCCAACATGACATTAAATTCTCCAACTGACTTTAATACAGAACTATTCAAAAAGAAAGAACATGTTTCAAACACGTATTTCTTCAAACCTAAAAAAGATAGAAACATGATTCGAACGTTCATTAAGAGAGAAAAGTTTACTTCTTCTTTTTATTTTCTTCCAATTTTACGTCCTCCAACGTTAAGTCATATCGAATGATGAATGAACTGACTGAAGTGATGCTCAAATGTGTCGGAGGTCGCATGTCTGCCTCACGTTTAAGAGATCCCGAGTTGGAATCTCGGTCAGGGTGAGTTATATGGATAAGGCTTTTCACGGAGTTTTCGCTCATCCTGAAAGACGAATGTCGGGTAACTGTAAGCTCCATGGATCCCGGAAATATTCAAGCATCACTTCATCCATTTAATTCATCATCCGATATGACTTAACGTTGGAGGACGTAAAACTGAAAGAAAAAATATTTGTTAACTTTTCTCTCTCAATGAACGTTGGTATCATGTTTCTATCTTTTGCAGTTTGGAAGAAATAAATGTTTGAAAGCTGTTCTTTATTTTTGAATAGCCCTATAACTATATAAATTTGAAATCAAGTAATTAAAAATAATAATTCTTGTGGCTTTAACCATATTCTTGACACTCACTTTAATTGGTTTGAAATGTCAAATGCTCTTACATTTTTCATCTTAAAAGTCAGTCTTCGTTTCCTGTCGTGGTCGTGTATAGAGAATGATATTTCAAAGTCAATACATAGCGATCCGTTATTAAAAACTTTGACAAATGCTTTAATGTATCGTAGTACCTTCATCCCCTTGTGCCTACAGGGGACTATGGCATGAAACCATTTCCAAAAACATTTATAGATTCACATGGAGAAGATGGAGAGACTGTTTAAGAACTATAGAGAAGATCATGATGACGCACATGTAAGGTTTTCAATATTGTATCATTGTCATTTATGTATCTAAAAATTTGCACCAGGTGAGAGGGATACTAACAAACTTTTAGCACTTTCATAAGAGCATTGTCGGTTGCAGAGAAGTATGCACTGTGTATGTCTATGATCAGCATAACCCCAAAACAAAGATCAGATAATTAACAAACTTGGCATTAAAGTTCTATATTTGCTGTCCATATTTTGCACTTACATTTTAGAAAGAGATGTGTGTGTGTGTGTGTGTGTGTGTGTGTGTGTGTGTGTGTGTGTGTGTGTGTGTGTGTGTGTGTGTGTGTGTGTGTGTGTGTGAGTGCACGTGCACTTGTGAACAGCGTAATTCGAAAACGGATGTCGCGTAAACAGCGAACTAGCTACTTAGATCCAGTATGTTCCGAAATTACGACATATTTTCAAGAAAATATCCATAAAGCAAATAATCCTTTAAACTTAATAATTTTCAAATGTTTTAGTTTCTAAAATTGCAACATGATTTTGATTTAAATTTTATATGTTTAGAATACTTAGAATTTTGAAACGCTTGTCTTGAATTTTCTGTTAAGCGCCTCTTTATTCAGAATGACTTTTGTAAAGTTGAGAGATAGGCAGAAAACATGTAGATCTCATTATAGCTTATTCTTTATTTTATTTTTGCATACTTGAGGTATCTTCTGTGATCACGTTGGAACTTCTAAACACTTATGCGGGCTTAATTGCTAATGCAGTACCTCATTTATGTCCAGATGTGGCATTGCTTCATACAGTCTGAAAATATGATGAGAAACCTCCCCGGTTACCAGGTTTTAGGTGCCGCTAATAGCCAGCTCACTCGGCTGAACAATAGAAAGGGCGAAAAAAGAACCGTTGTATTCCACTTCTGAGTTCCAAGAAATTCGTTCAGGCGGTTTCTATTAGTTTATTTCTGAAAACGTTCGTTTTGTTTTCGAGTCCTGATTAGGACCCTGACAACATTTATTAGAAGTACATAACAGTGAGAGCCGAGTTGACTGATACGCAAAGTGGCCAGTGCTGATCAGGAGCTGACCTCATTGCTGTAAACTGTAAAGCTCTA
Organism: Mantis religiosa; assembly: GCA_030765055.1. NCBI lineage: Eukaryota > Metazoa > Arthropoda > Insecta > Mantodea > Mantidae > Mantis > Mantis religiosa. The sequence goes on from CM060954.1 coordinate 129,264,459, forward strand.
CATTCAACGAGAGGTGTAATCAAAGTGTATCTGGTTTAACAATGGAATAGTAAGATTTTCTAAGTACAGTTTCCTGAAAGACGATTTAACGTCACATGAGTAAAACACAGCAGATTTTCAAGCAGTTTGCATCCGCTAACTAAATCAAATTGATTCATTTGTGTTGAGAGTTCAAATCAAAGTCAGGTTATTGTTTTAAGAATTAATTTCGACGAAATGAACAAGAGATTCTTTGAATTTTGTTTTTTCATCCATGTAACACCATTAACAGATATGTTTTATTATAACTACTTTGACCACTTATATTAAAATGCACGTGACAATGGAAGACTGTTTCCATTATTGTTTCGTGTAGAAAAACATTTTTGCTGGGATGTATGAAGGATGCTAAATGAAAAGCAGGTAGGAACAAAAGTGAAAACGAACTTCTTGACGTCGTGTAGAGAACTCATAATGAGGATGAGACCAGGGAAAATCCGTTGGTCGGAACAGTTCGAGAACACACTCACAGTTACTCAGGCTTATTTTCGCGTGCAGAAGTAGGAGCAAGCCATAATGTGGACTCTCTACGGTACCATAATTAGTCCAGCTGTAGGGGATAAGCCGGCCAGGTTCGCTGGACCAACTCTTGCTCGCTATCTCACTGCACTGCAACAGTGACACAACTGCAATATAAGCATTGACTGATACAAGCCACCGCAGTTAAATGCGCACTTGACGCTTAGACGCGTTTAAGACCTGCAACATTTTACAGTAATGCAATTGCAACATATATCCCTTGTGTGCACCTGACGCTCTTATTACCTGCAACAATTTACAGTAACAAATTGCAAAATGATAATCCTTGTGCGCACTTGACGCTCTTACTACCTGCACCAATTTAGTGACACAATTGCAACGTTTCATTCTTTGTGCGCACTTGACGCTATTATTATCTGCACCAGTTTACAGTGACACAATTGCAACATGATATTCCTTGTGCGCACTTAACTCTCTTATTGCCTGAAACAATTTACAGTGACACATCTGCAACTTAACATTACTTGTGCGCACTTAACGCTCTTACTGCCTGAAACAATTTACAGTGACACAGCAGCAACGTGACATTCCTTGTGCGCACATATTGCCTGAAACAATTTACAGTGACACAACTGCAACGTGACATTCCTTGTGCGCACTTAACTCTCTTATTGCCTGAAACAATTTACAGTGACACATCTGCAACGTGACATTACTTGTGCGCACTTAACTCTCTTATTGCCTGAAACAATTTACAGTGACACAGCAGCAACGTGACATTACTTGTGCGCACTTAACTCTCTTATTGCCTGAAACAATTTACAGTGACACAACTGCAACGTAACATTACTTGTGCGCACTTGACGCTATTATTACCTGAAACAATTTACAGTGACACATCTGCAACGTAACATTACTTGTGCGCACTTAACCATCTTATTACCTGAAACAATTTACAGTGACACAACTGCAACGTGACATTCCTTGTGCGCACTTAACTCTCTTATTGCCTGAAACAATTTACAGTGACACATCTGCAACGTGACATTACTTGTGCGCACTTAACTCTCTTATTGCCTGAAACAATTTACAGTGACACATCTGCAACGTGACATTACTTGTGCGCACTTAACTCTCTTATTGCCTGAAACAATTTACAGTGACACAACTGCAACGTAACATTACTTGTGCGCACTTAACTCTCTTATTACCTGAAACAATTTATAGTGACACAACTGCAACGTGACCTTGTGCGCACTTAACTCTCTTATTACCTGAAACAATTTACAGTGACACAACTGCAACGTAACATTACTTGTGCGCACTTAACTCTCTTATTACCTGAAACAATTTACAGTGACACAACTGCAACGTAACATTACTTGTGCGCACTTAACTCTCTTATTACCTGAAACAATTTACAGTGACACAACTGCAACGTAACATTCCTTGTGTGCCCTTGACGCTATTATTATCTGAAACAATTTACAGTGACACAACTGCAACGTAACATTCCTTGTGCGCCCTTGACGCTATTATTACCTGAAACAATTTACACTGACACAACTGCAACGTAACATTCCTTGTGCGCCCTTGACGCTATTATTATCTGCAAGAATTTAGAGTGACACAACTGCAACGTGACCCTATTATTACTTGAAATAGTTTACAGTGACACAATCCTATGGCGCACTTGACTGTGTTACTATCTGCACCAATTCAGTGACACAATTGCAACATGTCATTCCGTTTGTGCACTTGACTCTTATTAGCTGCGACAGTCAATTGTTACAACAGCAACAAGGCATTCCTTGTACGCTCTCGCCAGGTCTTATTAGCTGCGGCAGTCACAATTACAATATGTTACTCTCCATGCTCTAGTGGTAAAATGCTAGGCTTCTTCCCGAGGTCGTGGGTACAGACAATACAGAGGGCGATGAATGGTTTTCCTTCGCGTGAAAGTCCCTAGCATAGCTTCCTTCAGGAGGGAAATAAAGCCAATGCTCCCCTGTCTTATATTAACGGCACGCAGAAGAACTTACGCATGATAGGGCTCTGAGCAAAATTAAGCAGTCTTTCGCTCCCATATAGAATATGGACACTGAGGACGAAATCAATAAAATAAGGTTCGTATAAAAAAACTCCAGCTATTTTCATTTAACAAGCATGTGACGCCCTCTTATTAGTGGTGACAGTCAATTTTCATAGTTATTCGTGCAATATCAAACAGTGATATGTTTAGGTAATATAAGAAATGAAGCAACCTTGGGTGCTCAGGAAAAGACGCTCTCCTCAGTCCATTTTCTTTTTGATTTTTATTTTCATAGTATGACACAGATCTCATAAACAGAGCTTAAGAAACTTAAAGAGGTGATGTGTTACTGCACAGTACTTTATCTATCGCTGTCACTTTTTTTTAATAATTTTACCAAATTTTTCGGAGGAGAGCATATTTCTCTAAATCATGTCAATCTTTGTTTCACTACACATTTATATGAAAGTAAAAGGGGTAAGAGCAAGTCCTGATGTTTAAAACAGGTCGCTATATACTGCCCCAAAAGTTCCACTCTCTTGAAATGACACCAGAAAAAAATAACTGAATAACTGATAATAGATTTTTTTAAAAATGCCAAAGTGCTGATTAAATTAAACCAATAATGAGGGATATCTCGGAAATGCCCGATGCCATAAAAGAGTCATATGCAATAATTTGTGTATTTCAAAGAGATGTGTATTTTTTACAATACGTATTTATCGTTAAAATTTCATAATTCACAACTGGGTCGGCTGCCAGCAGAAACTTCCGAAAACGAGATTGGAGGCGGCGTGAAGGTGAAGCAAACATTACTGCATTACCAGGGAAATATTTTGGATAATAGAATTGAGTTTACAATCTCTACTCTTGCCCTGGGATTTGGGATACAGTTATGGGATAAAGGACTGAATGTCCTGAAAAAGTGGGAAATATTTCTGTGAAAATATTTTTTTACATGTAATTTTTTTTTTCCCTGAACCAGGTGCACTGTCTTTCCAAACAGCTAATTTATCCTAAGAAAAAAAAAATGCGCACCTCAACAGAACAACCCTGGTTATGAAACTTCATATATGAATAGCATATCTAAGGGACCGCTTACAAAATATCCAATAAGATATAATTACCTGTCCCAAAAATTCCAAAATTATAAACTTGGCGCAAACGCATAATTTTGGCACATTTAGTTAAATCCAACATTTCAGTAACTTCAGTATTTGAGAAGTTACACAGAATATTCTCGAGAAATGTTATAGTTGCTGTCTCGCTTAAAGAAGTAAATGCTAAGCTTTAACTGTTCAACATCTTACAACCTAGTAAAAATTATTCAGTTTTACTGTTTTTCATTGCGTCACATGGTAAACAGTTGCATAGACAAAGAGAGAGTTAAGGAGAGCAGTTAAAAGAGGGTGAGAGTGTGATACACTGGAGAGTAAGAAAAGGAGTAAGCAAGAGGCTGAGCAGGTACGAAGGGAAAGAGAGATATAGTCCATTTTATAACATTTTAAACCATATAAAGGTCCTTTTGTTACAAATGAACCGAGCGGATGGCTCAGGCGGTTTCGTCTGTGGTCCCCATTTGGGAGGTTCGACATCGATTCCCCTGCCGATCTGACCCGTGGGTGTTTTAGGGGTTTTTCCCTGCTCACCAGGGGAATGTTGGATAGGTTAACTAAATTTCCCGAACTTCCTGTCCCATCATTTCATCTCATTATCATTTCATATCTCTACCCTCTTTCAGGGTAGTGTCGGCGGGTATCTCGGCGTTTTATGGCAGGATGATATGCTCTTGGTTAAACTTCCTCCTTTGATAGGACGGTCTCGTGGGGGCGTTTCCGGACCACAGTAGGGTGCCTGCCGGGGAGTTTCCAACTGCTAAATGTAGGGATCCTGCCCTCTGCAGTCGTGGCTCCTTGGAACGGCCGGCTCTGTTTCCTTTAGCCTCATCCTTCTGCGGTGCCCCACTTGGGGCATAGGTACAATAGACTAAGTTTGGATCTCCGTGCCGAATCTCCTCTATAGCGTAATCCAGTCCAGTCTAGTCCAGTTACAGGTAAATATAGACGATAAGTAGTTTCTGCATAAGATTGTTCGTAAATACGGTGAACGTTAGTCTTTAAAACCTGTGTATTAGAATGTTACCTGCTGCAGCCAAAAATGTTTAGTAGTGGAGAAAGTTGTTTATTACTCCAAAGAAGGAGTGCTAGAAATACATAACCTAAAATGTATTCACAGACAGAGAAAAACGAAAAACAAATGTATATGCTTATGATCCCTACTTCCAAAGCGTTTAAATAACCATGACCTAAGGAAAGCTTCGTCCGGATTTTATGAGTGCAATACTAGTAAACCTTAGTTATAATTTAATATTATAAAGAGAATTTGTGTGTATGTATGTGTGTGAGTTTCTTTGTGTAAAAAACATTTGCTTTATTTCTTTGTACATGTGGTGTAATCAGCTTCGTTACAAATGCCAAGTGCAAGGAGATATATTAGAAACTTATTAACAACTATGAAGATTATTTTCTCGATGGTCCGAGTGGACTGCGTCTGCAAAATAAGTGTATTTACCAATTTAACCTATTGTGACTTTATAGGTTCGTGACATTAAAAGTCCAATTGCACAAACTCAAAATGTTCTTTATTTCCACCGAATTACAGTTGGAACGAGAACGTCGAGAACGAGGAGTGTCCGCCACGCCGCAGACAGAAAACCAGCTGAGGGACGCCGGCGAACACCTAGTGGCCTGTGTTGGGGGTGTGGACAGCCTGGACACCTGCGGAGAGACTGCCCACACCAAGAAGAGCAGTCGGAAAATGAGTAAGGGCCGTCGTGGAGAGGGGCACGTCGGCGCCATTACCACCATCCCCTCGAGTGACAATCCGCGCCGTCAGCCGGCGGTTGGATGACAACCTCATCGCGGACGGCTGGGTAAGAGGAAAGCCGTGCCGCGTGCTGGTGGACACCGGGGCGGCCGTGACCATCATCAGACCTGACGTAGCGAAGGGTTTGCCGACGAGGAAGCCGAGCCGACCATACGAGCTTGTAACAGCATCGGGCGACATCATGCCTGTGGAGAAGGAGGCCCTACTGGAGCTGAACTTGGGACGGAGTGCCGTGCGTCTGTGGGTGTTCGTCGCGAAGGTGGCTGAGGAGGTGATTCTGGGACTGAATGCCCTCAGGAGCCACGAGGCGACGGTCGACGTCGGCAGGAAGGTCCTGAGGCTCAACGGAGAAGAGGTTATACTCCGTCAACCAGACGAGCGCCTTGGAATTGGCAGGGTCGTCTTGAGCGAAGACGTGGTTGTCCCCGCGAGGAGCGAAGTGATAGTGACGGCGCGACCGGAAGGCCAGACAGCAGGTGGGGTCCAGAGGCAGCAGGAGTACGACTTCAACTCGGAACATCGCAGAGGGAAGAGTCACGGTAACGCGGACGCTAGGTCCCGAAGACCCTGTCCAGAAGAGTGCGGCCAATGCACAAGAGTGGAGGAGAAGGAGCGTGCCGCAGCAGTTCGAGTAGTCACGGCAGTGCCTGCGGATGGCTGGGATAGCACAGGCCTGAGGAGGGAGCAGCTGGCGGACGCAGACTTGGGCCACTCTTGGGGGATGTGGAGAACGTGGTGGACCACCTCCACGACATGCACGAGATGGCTCGCCAGAACATCCAGAAGGCGAGCGACCGCATGAAAACCCGATACGACAGGCAAGCCAACAGCCAAGGTTTCCAGCAAGGTGACCTGGTCTGGTTGTACCGCCCGACCTGGACCAAGGGACGCTGCCCGAAGCTTCAGCAGTCATGACAAGGACCGTACCGTGTGGTGAAGAGGATTAACGTCGTGGTCTACCGCATCCAGAAGGTGCCCCGAGGAAAGATGTTGGTGGTACACCTGGATCGCCTGGCCCGCTACGAAGGCGCTGTTCGGGACGACCAGCCTTGAGGAGGGAGCAGTGTCACCTTGGTGGTAGACTCGGGAAGCCGATGAAAAATGATGGCCGATCGTTAACGGAAGTGAGAGACAGTTGAATGTAGAGTTAGAGAAAATAAACAGTTCTAAGGTTCTAGCAATTTTGTAATGTTGAACAGTGTATTTCGAGGAGAATAAAGTGCAGTTTTTGTGTTTCGTAACCTCGTTTTATTATTTCACGAACCCACAAAGTCACAATATTGTGTTTAATATGCACAACCTATCTGATTATGTGAAACATATGTACCATTTCCATTATTTTGTACCTAGAGGATTAAGATAAAATACGATTTAAAATGTCTCCTACTGTACCTATGACAAGTTAATCTAGCATTCCAATCGATGACTTCCACAGCTAAAGGGGACTTACAACCAAAGGAAAATTTCCAGACGTTTAAAGTGTGTGGGTAGTAGGTTTAGGAAGTCAGATCTTCCGCCGATAATTCACATCTTTCTGTATAAATATCAAGTGATTGGGAATTATCAAGTCTGTATGCAATTAGAATAGATTAAAGGAGATAATTTCCATAAAAAATGTTGGTGTTCTACAAAAACTTCCTATTGAAATAAACAAACAAGTTCTTTATTCGAGCTTAACAAGCTACCCATGCAATGAAGGCTAGTGTTCTAATAATTATAGATACTGTCTCATCAGTAATGTCTGTTTTAAGAAAAACAACTATCTGACAAGCAATTAACTAATTTTAAAGGTGTAGACCATTATATCCTATTCTCTTGAGCCATCGTTTAGCAAGGTTTATTATCCCACTATGGTACCAGTCTCTGGTTTTTGATGCAAAGAAATCGGTGGCACCCACTGCACTGCTTCAATACTGTCAGAATTTCTTCCACATAGAAAATGGTCCAAAATCGAGAAAGATGATAATCTAACTGTGCGAAGTCAAGGCTGCAGTTGGGTGTGGTAACAGTTCGATTCTTCCCAATTCCTGAATTTTTTTCCATGGTTGTCCGTGCAGTGTGGGGTGTAGCAGTGTTCTGTTAGAACTCTATCTCGGTTAACTAATGCTGGATAGCTCCGTCTCAAAATTTCATGAACTTGTTCCAGTTCTTCAAATGAATTGCCCGACTGTTTGTAACAAACTCCCAGTGAATCACTCCTTCAAAATTCTGCCACATACATGTTACTTTGGAACCATACTGATCTTTTTTACGATGAGTTTGGCAGGTTGTAGAGAATCAAGCCACTGTTTCGAGGCATCAAGGTTTCGGTAATATACCATTTTTCATCACAAGTGACAATTATCCTAAAAAAAATCTATCGTCCATGATGCGTGTACGTTCAGCCTGTTGAGGTGTCAGTTCATGAGGTACAGATCTACAGCTTCTGTATCATTTTCCAAGTGGCCCAAAGTGGCTATGTATGGTATCTTCTGATGCACCATGTTCATCTGAAAGCCTATGGTTTCTTTTTTGCGAATTTTCTTGCGAAACTTGGCGTGTATCCTCAATACTTCATACTTTATGTCTTCCACAACGTGGTAAATCTTTAGTTTTTGGTCTCCATTGTTGAAATGCTGGAACTATGGCTGTACCACACGCTCACTAACACGCCTCCTCTTTCTACTTCACATACCTTTTGATCTGCGGCAGCGGCTTTATAATGTTGTTTGCAGTAGTATTTTAAAAAGACTCTAACTTCAAACGTTGTTAACTCCATTTTGTAATTGTTTATTAACTACTAAGGACTGATAAATGCTCGCAATGTACTCAACACTAGCCAAGGCATCCAGTAAATAGCATCGCCAATCCAAAGAAATCCAATAAATTGTCCAATTACTTATGAGGCCACCTCATTACTTGTGTCCAGGTAAAACTGGAACTTAATCATCCGATGTATTTATAACTAACGAATGAGAATCTTATATTCTTGATGAATACAAACTATGCATATTTCCAAATTATTTAATTTGACGTGGTAAGAAAAATTTTCATTTCATCCCCTATTTCATTATATACTAATATTAGATTTTTACTCTCTTTACCATATATATTGTAGGTAGAGAAGGCGCTTCATTCAACCCAACAATTCGATACTGGGATCTCACTAAACCCTCAAAACTGTCATATAAGTACCAGCTCTAAACTTAAGCGTACTGTGCTTTCCTGCTCCTATCATACCCATAAGAATACGTAATAAAATAATTTTCACGAAGGTTTATCTTGAGTACAATGGCGTCTTGAATCCGTTATGTGCTTACCGCATGTGTACTGTATACTTTCTGCACTATGCGTATTTATATAATTGTGTAATATCAATCAAGAGTACTGGTGTCTTTTGCATCGCCTATAGGTGTTGCTATGGAGAAATTACTTACCTCACTAGTACAGGAATGTCAACTTACGATGCATAGCAACAATACCATAGCACCAATAACCTACGTAACTATGGAATATTAGTAACATGGTGCAAAAATCGTTGGAGCAATTAAAAATATATAAACTAAAAGTATTTTTATATGTTAAGTGCAGGTTGTGAAGAGGGGATTTTCTTCTAAATATTCGGGTTGCATCTTTGGAAGTTATACAAACACATACACACGTGCGTACTTTCTTCTACACATGGAAGCTAAAACAGTATAAGGAATTAAAATCGATTTTAAATACTTGAAATATAGGACTTCTAGATCCAAAGTACTCGTAAGTGCCATAGGAAATAAAACACCTTGATGTATGCCCAAACGAGACTGAGTGACACATGACAGTTAAGGCATATAGAACGAATGATAGATGTAACCTTCTTCCAGATGTAGTTCCCCCAAGGCTATTCTTAAAAATCTATAACAGTCAATAATTAATATAACTAACTAAAAGATTCGGTTAAGAGTGTGGTGGCTAGAACATAAACACTAGCACAGCATTACAATTTGCCTGTAACTGAGATTACCTTGCAGCACAGGTATAGATAAGGTGTTTTCGGGTATCTCTCCTAGGTGGCACAGTGGTAGTGCTTTGGTACCTGTGGCTTCACTCGTTGGTCTAGCAAAATAAATTTTTACTTCTAATTTAATATTGTATGCGGCTAATGTGAAAGCACAAACCTTATGCCTTGTCATGCATTTAACACATCTCGTTCAGCTTATACGGAAAGGACCATTAAGGACAATGGAAAAAAAAGATCAAAATACTGCAGAGAAGAAATAAAGTTTTGTGATCGTTACTCAACCAATGCAAATGATAGCGACCTTAAACTGAAAGAAGTTGAGGGTGGAAATCACACTTTGCCATCAACGTTCTCTTTTATAGAACCTTACATCTTTTTGTAAATTGCATCAAACTCTGTTATAAATAAAAGACAGAAAGAGAGGAATAAAGGTGCAGTAAAGACGTCTTCAGCTCGTAAAAGTTTTCCTTAGGTTTCTTGCGTTACCTCTCTCGGAATTTTCTTTCTTTTTTTATCTAATTCACTTTGGCGTAGGATCCTCCTGCTCTGCTGTTCCACTTTATCGCTACATCTGTTTCGACGTCGGTACATATCCCCTTGTTCCGGCTCCTACATATGTCTCGTAGTAAAATCTATTATTTTTATTTCGTTGTAGGAGAAGGGGCTAGGGACTGGAACATCTAAAGCTCGGCAGGCGGTGTGTAATGTGTTAGAAAAGAGTCGTAAACCCTGAGCAGGTAGCTCTGCTTCATTGCATTCAAGCCTTTCATTGCACGGTCTGTGCGATACATGGATTTTACTTTCCCTTCCTTTTAGCATTACAAATGTTACTGCATTACTATAATTGTGATTACAAAAATACACAATGAACTATGATTCACTTGAATTTGCCTTAAGAGAAACATTTTTAAAAGTGTTTCACACTTTATTGTGACACCTGGGAAGAAATTTAGAGACAATATGTTTAATGCAGATAAAAGTTAGATGTGTTACATTCATGTCACATTTTCCACCAGCTCTTCTATAAGCTAATGATATAAAAGCTTTTCCTATTCTCCACTTCATGTTAAACAAGATAAATGTTCATCATATTTCTATGTATTTCGTTGTGTTTGTAAGAAAAATACCGTCAAAAGGAAAGTGAGATTTTTAAAAGGCAAATGACATGAAGGGGCTGGCTATCCTGTGCTTTTTGAATGACCACGTAGTAAAACGAATAGTGGATTACCACTTTCAAAATAAAATAAACAGAAAAGAATATCTCCGGTTAATAGGAACGTGTCTATACAAACTGTCTGATGTAATACTCAATTTCTTCTCGGGAAGCAAGCCAGGTGAACAGACGATTACAAATCGACGTTTCGGGAGTGTTCATCGCTCTCCTCATCAGGATATTTATGAAATTTTATAACCACTAATGAAACACTGGGTACAACACAAACATCAAAAAATGAAAAAACACTATCAAAATTCGCATTACGATTTATAGTCGTCTGTTCACCTGGCTTGCTTCCCGAGAAAAAATTGAGTATATTCGTCGCCAGGAAAGCTTCAATTCTTATTTTATATCTGCTGTAATATTTTTTTCGCATAATTTGTTTTTGTGTATCTTAATAATCTATTATTGATACAAAGGAAATTCAAAATGAAAAATTCACAATATATTTCTAGGACTAGCCAAATTACTTACCATGAAAGTCTCTTATACATGTAAATTTTAATCAAAACTGTTTGAGCAGTGTTTAGAGGGGGAACAAATCGAAATGTTTCAATAATGTTTAGTTTTTGTACACTGAGTTTATCGATAATCTTCTTGTCCATCCTTGGAAAACGCTAAACGTATATATCAAGTTTAGTACAACTCAAATATAATTATTTGCAACAGAAACTTCACTGATCTTTAAAATTATTAAAAAAAGAATTAAAAAATAAAAAGATAAAAATTATAAAATCTTTAAAATTCCTGATATTAAAAAATCTAGCATTTATCAATTTAATTGTTTAGATTGTGATCAGGTTAATATTGGAAAGGCCAAACGTAATTTAGAAACCAGAATGAAAGAAAATTTTCGAAACATTAAGTATAAACTGAATGATAAAATCGGACATAGAAAACATTTTTGATCATTTAACCATGAAATAAATACAAAAGTTAAATTATCAAAACGATTAAATGGCTCCATAGATTTACTGGTTTAGTAAAAAATATTTATTTTAAAAAATAAAAATCGCGTGATGTAATTTGAAATACCGACAATCGATTCTGTCGTTAGTTATTTTTTTTTTTCGTTTTCAGATGTTGCTAGCTTAACTGCGTTTTAAAAAGTGGGATGTGTGTGTGTGTGTGTGTGTGTGTGTGTGTGTGTGTGTATGTATGTATGTATGTATGTAGTGTTTAACGCCCGCTTTTACTACATAGGGCACCGCAGGCGGTGACACTGATGATACATGAGATGAAGATGGAGCACCGGTGGAATGAGATTGCAAGGGGAAACCGGAGGTCCCGGAGAAAACCCGCCCCAGTGCCGTGTTGTCCACAAGTGGGATGTGCTGGTCATCAAGTTCAAAATAAGCATAGAAAATTCTAGCTCTAAATGTTATTAAATAAGAGCTATAAGCGCAGTATTAGCGCACTTACGACAAGATAAATATTTAGGAAGCTATAACAAATTCAAATAAATGCAATTTTTCCATGCTAGTATCTGTTCACAAGATGAACAGGAATGAGTTATACAATTTTAAGCCTAGTGAACATCTTAATTTATTTTAATGTATATTAATACTAAACTAAAATCTGCAAAATTGCCAGTGTTCAAAATATTGTATGATGTATGCTGAGTAGAGCGAAATAATCACAGAGAAGTAGGAAGCGAGAGGGAAAGGGACAACAATGTACGATAAACGTAATTGTGTAAATATAGCTGCGCGTATTGATACATCAAAGAAAATGTTGGTTTGTCACTGTGGTACTTATGCCTGATATATCATACTAGTATAAGGGGAATAAAACCAGGTGCATCTGGGGAAAGTACTAATATAAGAGACATTGTGTAGTCTTGCACAACGTTGCTATTTTCTGAAAAGAGAAGAAAACAAAGAGGGGAAGCAAAGTCTAGGTTCTTCATTTTGTCTGAAAAGTTTTACATTTGATAACCTCATACATCTGTTCGGATTTCAGTGAATACTCTTTCTCTACAAATCTCTTCTCAGTTTGCATTCTTAACTGATACGCATTTCCTGGAAATTGCAAAATTAAGCATATGCCTGTACATTAAATATATATAGAAAATGTACTTACTCTAACTTCATCTTCTATAAACGGGAATGTGCCTACCTGCAAAAAGACAAAACTGTTTAGAAATGTTCAGTAAATTATTACAATGGTTCTTTTATATTATGTAGAAGTTCTCTTGTGTTTAGATCACTAACTCCTTACCTTTATCACACGCACCCGTCTAAGTCTCAGAACTAGCACTAAAAAGCTGCAGACACATTATTTACATTTTATCTCTTTTCTAAATTTAATAACCGTTAACTACATTGATGTATGCGACTATGAATTTATCACATGATTTAAATAATGCTCAACTGAGCTCGGATTCAAATAAGCTGATAGTGCCCATTCTTCTTCTTAAAATAAGAGAAACACAAAACATATGTAACATTCCATATAACTTTTTCTATGCAGTATCATTTATTTTATGTATACTCTACAAACATTTCTTGTGAAATCTTATCTTTCTGTAGGCTGTATGCTAGTCGAAATAGTCTTTCGCAGAAAATTGTTGCGTTTCTCCGCTGCAAGAGAGATAGAATAAACTAAATTAATAGCAGGTGTTTAAAAACTAATTTGTATAAGCTGGTCATGTATAGCAGACCAGCGAGAGTAGTTTTAAATGTTGACAAGTTATGAATACTCAAGTAATTAGGACACCTCTGGAGCATTCATTGATTCATTCATTCAGTCATTCATTCATTCATTTGTTTGTTTATTTATATGTATATTTGTTTGTTTGTTTGCTTATTTATTTATTTGTTTATTTATTTACTTATTTATTCATTATTTATTTATGTATTTATTTATTATTTATTCATTGAGTAATTCATTTAGTAATTCATTTATTCACTCATTTATTCATTCATTCATGTGCATTTCTAATACGAGTAAATAGTGTGTTTGACAGAGATCTGCGTTTTGTGTAGTAAGTTCCTGTCTATAGACTCTCAAACTTTACCATTTATACAAAATTTGACAAAGTCCGCACCGAATGAAGCATCACAGGTTATCCCAGGAATTTCAGGATATGACTATATATTATTTCTCATACAAGTAACTTAAATATGTGATTTTAATAACAAATTTAGAGCCATTCTGATAAAACAAAAACGGCAATTTTTTTCTATGTAAACTTACTTTGGCGCAAAGGACATTTTTGGAAATGGATACGCAAATAGCTTTTATGGATAAGGGGAACCTTTAAATATGTATTTTCAGTGAAAGCCGCAAATGGAACTTCGCATTAACTTCAATATCTTCTGGATCTACATCTACACTTGAGGGAGAATACTAGATCTTATACCACAGAGGTAGACCACAGCATATTGGAACATGTTTCATTAGTCAAGTTTGCTTATCCTTAATTATCGCTTATCTTCTGTGAACCTACTTAAACAAATTAGAGTAGCTACTACATTCTAGAGAAAAATTCGACCAAGTTTGCTATGGAAATTTATCGATGTGACGCGATGTATTTAATATGTGAAAAATGTCGTAATGCATTTTTATAAGCTTATTTATAAACCATAGAAAAGTTAATTGTGAGATGAATATTGTTTTCGTAGACTTCAAAAACTATTCTGATCGGTTTAATAGAAATAAATTCAGATAACATGTCACAGCTATATCTAAAAGATGATAATATTCGGGAGTGATTCAGGTCGTGAACTCTGGGCAGCTTTATATATATAGTTTTCGATTTAATACATTTTTTCAATGTGGTATTTCTCTTCGAGACTTTTTGTCCCTTTGGAGGTTTCAGCATTTTAATATTTTGCTTTGCATATTCTCTGAAAATATTGATACACCCTCAGCGTTTATGAATTATTGAGGTTTCGTTTTCATTAAAAGAAGCCCTATTCCCTGTGCGTTTTGTATACGCACTAGTTCAGGAGTCGTTCCATTTCCACCTTCAATTAGACGTTCGCCATCATTTCGAAGGAAGGATACTGTGAATTTTGTTTCTGAAATAAGCAGACAGGTCACTGGATATAACAGAAGCTTAAATTTTCTTTGTCTCTTTTTTGGTTTATTTCTTCTTTTTTTAATCTCGTTCTAAACGTTAATTGATAAATTTCTTTGTAAGTATTTGAAATGTACTGTTCCTTAGAATCAACCTAGCTCAGAATGGAGTTCTGCCAAAACGATTTTGACGAAAGGCTACAAATTAATCTCAGACAAATATTTGACGAGAAATTCGTCGCAGCAGGAGATCGCATCTCCTTCATGTCTATATATAGTAAATTTATTGCTATTTATGATAGATTTTAGAGATTTAGAACCAAAAATAAATGGTCACTGGCAGATTTTTCGGTTCCATTAACCATAAGTTAATAAGTACACCCAATATTTTCGGTTCCTCATAAACTGGTGTTTGCAAAATAATATAGCAAGGGACTGGTGGACTATCAAAATCGAGAAATTATGCGATGTAGTTGCATTATTCTTTGCTCTAAAAATAGAAGACTGGAATGAAATTGTTAAGCTAAGTGGAGCAAAATACATGAGTCACTTGTTCGCGATGAGAGACAGGACCCTTGCAAAGCTGACAGCTCCTGAACAAGATGTGTTGCGCAACAATTTTCTTGAAGGCTGCCCTGAAAAGCAGAAAAGGCGACGACTGCGATGTATTGAACGGCGCTTGGCATCTCAACGGACCATGCAATAAAGTTGCCGGAAGAGTTCTTTTAAACAACACAGGCAAAAAGTGAAGGAACAATGTCAAAAAGTTGTCCAACAACTGCTTGTGTGCGTGGACTTAAAGCGAACGAGACGGAACAGGGTGAAGGAACAAGCAAAAGTATAACAAAGAAAATTTCTATCCCCTTAGCAATTCTTCTGAGCCGTCAATGTCAATCAGCTGCTGACAGTGTGTTGACTATATGAAAAAGAATATATATATATATATATATATATATATATAAATAATTTTATATTTATCTGTGTATGTGTGCGTGTTTTGCTGTACAGTAAACTGAAATAAAAGAAATGTTTCTGTTTCCTATATCAAGTATATCACAACATGAGATTATCTCTATAAGTAAAATATCATTCGATATTGATGATTGTTTAAAAGTCTATTTCAAGTAACAACTAAAAAGTAAGATATACTACTATAACGAAGATTGGCACATGCTCTACAGAGAATTCTATTATATAAAATGTGTTTCCTGATGTAAATATCTATTATTCAATCTTTGTAGCCAATAAAATGGAAAATAGTGCGAGTATATACCAATGGTACATTATTACTTTCGTAGGAAAATATTTTAGTAGTACAGCACAGATATAGGTGACAATACCTTTTATACAAAGTCACACTCAATTCTATTACTATTTCACCCTTCTTATATGAAGTATTTACAACCTCGTGTAGTAATCTACAAGGACGATTATTGAGGAGCAGAAGAATTCTGGATTCGAGAGCATATTCATGATGGGTGGATCAGCCCGATGGCAGTGAATAAGGGGTTGGTACAAAATTTCGGTTCAACACATGAAAGTAACGCCTGGTGTATGGAACAGCCGATTAAACGAATGACGAGTAAAGCATGAAAACATGTCCATACACTGCTCAGTACACCACCAGTAAGATAGGCGGCCCCTTAGGATCGAACCCTTTGGCGAGAGGAGGGTGGCCTAATCATGAGGACAAGGCTCTTATCAAAGTTACTAGGCTAAACAAAGAAGGAACTGATGCGTAATGTATCCGTTTACAGAGCACTAAATGTTACGTAGACATCGTTTATGCACTACAGAATAAATAACAAGAATAAACCAACCAATAAGTGTTAACTTAATACGAGATTTCACAACATAGCTGCCAATAAGCAAAGGCAGTTCTACTTTTTAGCTTGTTAATCTGAAACAAATAATGCAGTTACTTGGAAATGAGATGGTGTCGTAAAATTCTCTCTCTCTCTCTCTCCTCTCTCTCTCTCTCTCTCTCTCTCTCTCTCTCTCTCTCTCTCTCTCTCTCTCTCTCTCTCTCTCTCTCTCTCTCTCTCTCTCTCTCTCTCTCTCTCTCTCTCTCTCTCTCTCTCTCTCTCTCTCTCTCTCTCTCTCTCTCTCTCTCTCTCTCTCTCTCTCTCTCTCTCTCTCTCTCTCTCTCTCTCTCTCTCTCTCTCTCTCTCTCTCTCTCTCTCTCTCTCTCTCTCTCTCTCTCTCTCTCTCTCTCTCTCTCTCTCTCTCTCTCTCTCTCTCTCTCTACCACACACACATACACACATTCACTCACAAACACAATTACTTCCACACAGACACATTCACATACACTGCGCACGCATACACACGTGCACACACTCACAAACACAATCAGGTGCTCAAACATACACACAACTTAATACAGCTGGTCGATCTCTTAAGTGCAGGATGCATTCTGTCATCAGATGTCGGGCCTTCTGTGAAGGTTTTCAGGGCAGCTACTAAGTGGTGAGGCTCTTATATTCATTTTGTGGAGGTCCGAGATAAAATTATCATGATTTGTAAGAGACAGTGTGGTTATGTGGTTACGGTTTACCCATTACAGCAAAGTCATCGCGAATGAAGAGAACTTATGAGGAACGTCCCTAAAAATTCAGGACAGGCATTCAAGTTGTCTCGAAAATATCTTACACTTGTTACATTTTAATCAATATCATTAAGGCCAAATTTATGAAAATGAGTTTCTGCGAAATTTGTCATGTAAAGGGTTCACGGGGAACGGATTTTCTTGATAATCTTGGTATAGCATCCTGAAAATACAGAGTTCCCATAAACTAAGTATCCATTTTTTGCGGAAAACGTATATATGGATTATTTCTAATACAGATAAAGTGAAGATATATCACAATGTTAACAATTACCGAAATAATCACAATTCTGGAATATTGTTTACGTGCCGAAACCTAGTATGCTGAGGTCCAGAAACTGTTTGATGTTCTGTCAGATGTTCTTGGAGCAACAGTTGCAACAGGATGTTATCCTTGCCTCTGTGATGTATCAACAAGATAGGGTGCCACCCCACTATGCAAACAATGTCCGAGACTGGCTGAACGAGACCTTTCCTAACAGGTGGATAGGAAGAGCTGCAGGTGACATGTGGGGTCCCCCGACCTCACCCCCTCGACCTTTTTTTTCGTGGGGTTACATCAAGAACCGAGTTTATGCCACCAAGGTGCCACATTTGAATGAACTGAAACGGTGAATAAGAGAGGCATGCTTGCTAATAATCCCTCAAATGTTACAGCGCGTGTTCCACGCAACCGAAAGACGATTGGAACAGTGTGTTGCCAGTGAAGGTGGACATGTTGAACAGTATTAGCTACTCTCTCTAAACGTAATGTTTATTTAGTTGCAGGACATCTGGAACATGAAAATGTTTACTTACTTTATGAGCAATCTGCACTGAAGACTAATACGAAGTATCGTAATTAACCCAAATTACGTTTTTGAGCTACGCTTTTCCCGTACACATGGAAATACACGGATACTCTCATAGACTTTTGGCAAAAAGTGCTATTTTGGGGGGCGTTAGAGTCAGGGGACCCCAAAACTTGCATTTTCACTGAAATCCCGGTATCCCATTTTTGGGTCTAATGTAATTTCTTTTCTGCTGCTTATGTACGGGGTAGGGAAAGTAAAAAGTGAAACGTATAGACGTGCCATGTTCTTGATACAGCCCACTAAGCCGACACGGAGACCGGAGACCGACTTGCTGTAGGCCGCAGGTGTTTACCACGAGCATATCATCCTGCCATGCAACCCCGAGACTACCGCCGAAACTTCCACTCTGAATGAGACCACCAGATGAATGATGATGAGA
This sequence comes from Mantis religiosa, assembly GCA_030765055.1. Lineage (NCBI taxonomy): Eukaryota > Metazoa > Arthropoda > Insecta > Mantodea > Mantidae > Mantis > Mantis religiosa. The sequence goes on from CM060954.1 coordinate 129,282,958, forward strand.
AATAATAATGGAAGTAAAAGTAAAGGACAGGAAATTCGAGCCGGGTACCCCCGAAACAAGCCAGGTACGCGCAAACCCGGACCTCCCGATTGTGTGCCACAGACGAAAGCGCCTGAACCATCGCGCTAGGTCGCAAAACTGATAATCGATTTAGTTGACGCTATTTATGATCAAAGTTCATCGAAATTTACAAACACTTCTGCCTTTCGATCAAATAGAGTAATGTACATTTAAAATTGGCATTAGGTTTCCCAACTCTATTTGTTCACAGGTAAGTCAATGCTTGCTTGCTAAGTATTTTCAGAAGGTGCTCTCAGGTCTTACAGTCAGAAAGTAGTTCTTGAAAGGTTTAGTATGGTCTCTGAAGAAAGGTAATACAATACAAGTTAAGGAAAGTTAAATTTAGTTGAAGCTTTGTCTTCTGAAAGTGTGCATTTGTTCATTAATTGATAATTTCTGATATATTTTATTTTACAGAATATGTCACCATGTTATCTTCTGAGAAGAAAGCGGGTTTTAAATCAATGTGTGTACGATATCAATAATACGCATAAGAACAGCTATAGGAACTGCAGCAATAGGGATGGGTAACAAACCGTAACGTTATATAGATATTGGATCTCTAAATATACGTTACTGTACCTCAGAAGCCTCTTATATCTATGAAACTAGAAAATATTATGTTTAAAAGCCCAAACTTATTGTAAATATCATAATAAAGTATTTAAATTAGTTGAAGTGCTTAATATCCTGTTTAAATATCTAGTAATAGTGTTTCTTGTTGGACGACAATTCCGCGCATTTTATGTGATGAGAAATCAGAACATTGATCAGACTGTTTACAGCAGGTTTCTTTTGTTTGGAGGTGCACAGGTGCACAGCAATATAGTCTACCCGTTGAGATTACTGCGGTATACAATTTTTCTGATGAACGGTGATGAGATTCCTGAATTACATAATAAGAATTGTATAAGTGTTTTAAGTCTTCCTTTGTAACCTAATTGTCAATGGTAAGGAAAATGGCCCTACATTCTTCTAGCTACATTTCTTTACCATTTAAATCAATAACTCAGTTAAATCACTGAATTGCTGTGCGTATTATTGCATAATGTTATTTAAAATAAATAATGTAGATAGAACCTTTTACAAAAAGTGAAATGACGTCGCATTTACCTATTGTGATCAGCTAAACATCAGCTGTTTTAATACTTTTAAGCTTATTTATTTTTCGACATTAAAAAGTTGTCTTGAGTTACATTTCGCAACCTTCTAACGATTAGTCATATAGCAATGCCGCTTTGATAACAACTTCTTAAATTGAGTTACTCGTAATAATCAGTAATTTCTATATAACATGTACTTAAACATTATTACTCATTGTGAATCAATAGAAATTTTGACGCCTTATAGTAAAAATTACTAGCTAATGCAGTATTTCAGATTGCTACCGCATACAAACATCATCATCATCCTGATCATCATCATCATCATCTTCAAGGATTGGGCCCTGTGACCCGTTCTGTTCTCTTCAAGAGCCTACTGATCCTTCCACCGTAGAGCTGGGGGTCCCACATCTCTCTTTCCCTTCGGCATATAATCTAAAAGTCTTCTTGGAAGTCGTTCCGCGTCTATTCTTAAAATATGATTTTTCCATTCATTTTTGTTCTTTATTATTTTACTGTTTAAATTAAAAATTACAAGCTCTTCTCTTATTTTTTCGTTTCTTACGTGGTCTATTCCTTTATAACCTGCCACGCTTCTCAAAAATCTCATGTCTGCCGATTCTAGCTGTTTGCGTTGGTTCTTAGCCAGTGTCCATATTTCGGAACCGTGTGTTAACGTTGGGACTGCCATTATCTTATAAAATTGCATTTGTGTTTCCTTTCGTGTTTTCCTGTTCAGCGTTCTTATAATAGTCTCACACATTTGAATAAATCTGTTTAATTTTACCTCCATATCCTTGTTGTTATTTGCTACTGCTACTGTGTAGCCTAGATAGTTAAGACTATTAACCTGTTGTATTATTGTTTATAGCCATTTTTGCTCTTATGTTGTTATTTCCTCTAAAAACCATTCCTTTAGTTTTGTGTTCTGAGATTGAAAAGTTATATGTATATGTTATGTCTATGTTGTTTAAACTATATACTGCTCTTTGTATGACATCTTCTGAGTGGGATATTATCACTTGATCATCAGCAAATAATACTGTATTTAAAATTATGTTTCCATTCAGTACATTTTTTTATACTTTGATGTCATTCTTGTACCATATTATCAATATAGATATTAAAGAGTACAGGAGATAGAGGGCATCCTTGTCGTACTCCTTTATTTGCCCACTGTTTCTGTTTTCCTTCCATCCTCTATTATTGCTATTGTAGTTTTTTTCATACATACTTTGTACAGTCCCTATTAAATGTGATGGTATTCCACAATTTTCCATCGCTATCCAAAGTTTATACCTTAAAACCAAATCGAAGGCTTTAACATGGTCAAAAAAAGCATAAGTATGTCAACATTAAATTCTTTGTGTTTTTCAATTAGTTTTTGAATTATAGGTATACTATCCATGCATGATCTTCCTTTTGTAAATCCGTTTTGCGCCTCATGAAGCCGTTCCTCCGCTATTGTACTTATTCTTCCTGCAACTATTTTAGCATATAGTTTATACACAGAGCACAGCAGACTAATTCCTCTGCAGTTGTCACATTTTTCTCTATCGCCTTTCTTAAAAATCGGTATCACTAACGCTGTATCCCATTCTTCAGGGATATGCCCATACCTCCAACAAAGATTAAAAAAATCAAGCAATCTGCTATGTAAACACATAGGTGCATGTTTTATGAGTTCCAAATTTAATTGATCACATCCAACAGCTTTCTTATTTCTACTAAGCTGCATTATGCTGTTAAATTCTTCGTGTGTTATTGGATCTATATTTTCATCCGTGGTGAAAAATTTTACTTCCTGTTCATTGTCTAAAGTTCACAATTCTTGGAAATATGATAACCATTTTTTCTGATATAGGATTTAACTGGAGTTTATCTTTTTCTGTTTTATTCAGTTCTCTTAATATTTTATACCCTCTATCTTGTCTTCCATGTAGATTATATATATATATCCCAGCCTTCTCTGTTTTATTCTCCTGGTTGCTCTTTTCACTATTGCTCTGAGTCGTTTGTATTCTGTAGCATCCTCGTCTGTTTTGCTCTGTAACCACTTTAAGCATGCTGCTTTTTTGTCTTTCAGCAATTTCGCTATATCTTCATTTCAGGTTCTTAATCCTCTCTTCTTATATCTTTTCTTTTTTCTACCAAGTACTTCATTTGCTGCTTGCATTACTACTTCTTTAATTTCTCTTCATTCTGAGTTAATATTATTGCTTAAGGGTCTCTGATCTAAATATTGCCCTACTCTTCTCTTATATAGGCTCCTAATGCTTTCTTCCTTTAGTAAATGGACGTTTAAGGTTTCTTGTTTTTCTTGCTTCTTAGGTAAAACTTTCTTCCATCTTCTGGGCATTATTACTTTTGAAATCAGTAAAAAATGATCAGATTGCATATCAGCACCTCTGTAAACTCTAGTATATCTCACAAGTGAGACTGTCGGTTTATTTACCATAATGTAATCTATAATGTATTTGCAATATCTGGCTGCCCAGGTATATTTATGAATTTCGTTATGTTTGAAAATTATATTAGTATTTCTTAGTTCGTTTTATGTAGCGAATTCAATTAACTGCTTCCCATTATAATTCAACACACACTCTCTCTATGTGGTCCCATTACTGCATCCATTGATTTTTTCCAATCCTGGCATTCATGTCTCCTGCTATGCATATACAGTCATTTTTATTCATCTTTTGCAAGGTATCTTGTAAGGTTCTATAAAAATCTTCTGAGCCATACGCTGCCAATATTGTCACATAACCTCTATCTACTCGTAGTCTGAGTGTTAAGATTCTTTCGTTTATATAGCTGTAGCTATGTATTTTATTCTTCATTTTGTTGTTTATCATTATTGCTACTCCATCAGATGTCCTTACTTCCTGTGGAACACCGCTATATATTAAAGCATAATTTTCTAAATCTATTGAGCCACGCAACTTATTTCTTGTTTCTGATAATACAGCTATATCTACTTTCTTTTCCATCAGTTCTTTCTGCAATTCATCGAGCTTGTGGCTTAGTCCTCTCACATTCCATACGGCTAAATTCGAAATTTCCGATATTCCAAATCGTTTATCCTTACTCTTGGCTTGGGTCGTCAGAATATTTTCAGTCCGGCTCTTTTTATGAGAATTGTAAGTTCCTTTTTTACGAGATTGGGTTACCAACCCAATACTAAACTCTCATCCCGGAGGGCCCGGTTTTATATCGGAGTTGTCCTCTCCTAGATGAGCTGTCTTACTGGACTTCGAACCTCATCTGTCTGTTCCTAATGTATTATCCCCAATAGGAGGGATGCCTATTCCGCAACTTCGCCGTGGTGAAGAACTTCTCCGTCGAAAATTCCGTTGAGGTCTTCACACTTAACCCTGTTTATGGGGTCCTTTGACCAGGGAGCAACTGTACTCCCAATATTTATATCCCTTCCGGAGCCCGGGTGGTCCAGATATACCCCTAGGCACTGGGTTGGCTAACTGCAACCGTAAGGTTGGGTGATGGGGTCGCCACGTCCCTACGCCTACCACATACAATCAATAGCTAAAATTCCCAAAAGTAAAACATGAGTTTTACAAAGATTAAATTTTACTGGTAGTATTTGTATGCAATGTGCAGTTACTATTTTAATTAAGTATTGCTTGTAAGTATTTAAGAGCCGTTATTAACGCATGGTGGGTCATCCATGATTGCATTCACTTCTATCTGATTAGAATGTGCATTGTTGGGAGTGATCTTGTTAGTTTGTTACAATTAGTTCTCCGGGTACAATTGAGAAAAATAAAGCTTGTTTTTAATTTAAAGTCGATTCAGATAGGCTCTTACGAGAACTCACCAGATGTTGTCATTGTTATCTTCTAGAAGTACTTACATTGTTAAATCCAGCGACTTTTGAAAAGCTAATAGGATATATGCTTCTATAGTTTCGTAATTTCAATGAAAACCGTTGGCAGCAAAACCGTTCATTATAATCCAAGATTTATCCAAAGTTTCAAGTTTGGTTGCACTGTATGCCAGAGAAAACAGAAGAGAATGAATAGTCATGTTTCTCTTATAAATGCACGGCCTTTGAACAAGATGAATATATAGCGTTTTTTTTTTTTTTTTTTTTTTTTTTTTTTTTTTTTTTTTTTTTTTTTTTTTGCCTATAGGAAAGACCCATGTGACCATCGAAGGGAAAACAATAAAGGAAAGAAAGGAAAGCTTAAGAGGAGTGGAAGAGATCACTTTCTAACTATTCTGATTGTAAGTTTCAGAAAAAATTAGTTTCTTATATAAAGTTATCTATATAGAAACCAGTGCTGTTACTTCAACTCTCTTTTATTACAAATATTCACTTTATTTTCTTTGTACTTTATTAGTCTATGATAACGTTATTATTTATTTTATATACACTTTATAAAGCCTAAAATAATCGCTAAATATGAATCAAAACGAATAACCTAAAAGAACTGTAATTAATCTTCATTTAAATTCACAGTCAACAATTTTGTAAATCAGAGATAACATGGCCCCAAATGCAACGGTTATTTCATGTTGTAAATTTCAAAATTAATTTGGAGTTGTTATGGAAATTTTAATTTGTATGGAAATGAAAGTATGAAATTCAGTAGCTCACGAGATGATGCAATTTTAATGTGATACTGAGTAACATTTTTGGTATTGGTAGTTGTAAAAATGGGATTACGTAATGTGGTGACGTGGACCAGTAGAATATGAGTTATTTGGTTGCGATAGCAACGTGAAGGGAAAGAGCAGGAAGTTTAACTGGCAAAACGACCTTCCGCAAGCGACTTTCGGAGAAGAAAGACGTATTATAGTGTCTCTCCGAGATTGTGCAGAAACAATTTTGATTGTGCATTTAGGATGCACGACTAGCGTGTGTGCAATAGAAGAATAATTAATTGATACATAAACCATTGTTTCTAAAAGGAAAACACCAATATTATTTAATTTGTACTGAAATTACAAAAGTTTTGCAGGAATAAAATGCACAATTTTCCAAGAAAAGAATTAGTTGCTAATCCTTCAGCAGTAATATTATTTTCTTCTGCTCCGTGACCACGCTCAGAGGTAGGATATTGTGCACCGGAGATGCCGAGGGAAATCAGGAGTCTGACTACAAGATCGTCAAATAAGGTAATCTTCAAATGATTCCACTAGCCTTCCCTCACTTTAGCGACATCATTTCGCGCTGCATAGGTCGCCGCAACGCGGGGCATCGAATACAGCACCCCTACCTCAACTACACATTTGCAACATTTATTTCCCGTTACAATGTTCCAATATTGAGATCTTGTAATGACGGTATCTTCAGAACATAACCATTGTGAGCGATAATGTTCAAACAAGTCCAAGAATTATCTATTTGTCGTCGTTCCCAGTATTTCATCAGGTTAGAAGGCACCGTGTAGCGTGTTCTCGCGAAAGATTTGGAAATGCATATGTAATAAATTGATCAGAAGCCTGTCTTATGTGCAAAAGTAATAATAAATCCAATTCCATAACAATAATTTTCTTTTTTCAGTCCTTTCTTTCAATTCAACGTTTTTATTACTGTATTTAGGCATGTACCAACGTTTGAGTTCTATAAAAAGCTTAACACTTACCCACTCTCGTGCCCGAATGTTAACTTCTACGCAATATGTTATATTTTAAAGTGGCTGTTTTATGACATTCCTCATTTGATTCAAACCACCTATCACGCAGTTCCCATTCCCTCTGTGGACTATCTGTAACCATCAAGTGAATATTGCCTACCTTGTCCGATTTGTTCTCATGTTTGAGAATATTATTACAAACCGTTTTTGTTCATGATATATTTGTCATTATTTTTTATTAGTTTATCAGTGAGATTTATCAGTGAGATTTATTAAATAATATTTATATTTAGTATATGTTTTCTTATAAATTATGTAGTATTTTTATTGAGTGGGAATTATTAGATCCAATTCTTCTTTTATTGTTATAAACATGAAATTCTCACTTATATTCAATATTCGATGGGTAACACATCTGATTTTTCCCTTCCTGCTTTATTATTCCGACACAGAGGATACATTAAAGTTAAACTCCAATCCTACCGATGTTATCGTCCTTCTTAAATGTTGTTTGTCACTTAAGAGAGAGACAGTTGCAAAATCTGAAATGCAGTTGATGCATAACCTCATTTGCTCACCGTTATTCGCTATTTAGATTCACGGTACACATCCCTCACATTAAACTGGAGGATTTACTCAAGCGTTTGGGGCTCGTTTTTCCAGATGTTAGGAGTTCAAACCCAGAGTTAAGGGACTTTAATAGTAAGAGGTTTAACATGTTCTTTCCTGTACGTCAAGGAAATGTTGTAATGGATTGTGACGAAGAAGTTTGCTGACCGGCTTCTTTTCCTGTCACCTCATTTCTACCTTCAGTTTCCTCAGGATGGTCGCTGTGGATAAGTGGTGCAATTATTTAAGAATAGAACTGTTTCTACCCCAGCATCGATGTCTCCAATGTATATAGGCGGAATGCAGATATTACAGATAAAGAATCTGAGGACCTTGCGAAATTATGCAGTACTCTTCCGGCTGTTTAGTATGCTTTATGCTTTACACAACTACAGTTTGGATGGTCGTTCTCCGGCTCTGACATTTCTCGAGAGAAGGAAGCGGGCTGTTGCCAGAGAATTTCAAACATAGGAACTTGCGTATTTTAAATAGTTCACACATTTGCATACTTCACGAACCATAGCCATATTATTATAAAAGCGATAGTAATAGGGTTTACAAACACTAAACACTGGAATTCACGCACAAAATAGCAAAGAAACTTCACCAGCGCAAGCACCAAAAGCAAGTGAAGCCACAAGGTCCATTCAAACTTAAAGTGGCAGCACGGTGTTTTATTCGAAGCCACGCCTAGCAGCGTCAATCTGATTGGAGCTAGCAGATAGTTTTAACTTTTTGACCACGACACTGGGTGTACACATCCCCAGTGCTACCAACAGAAGCAGTTAGCGCACGTGAAAGGTGAGAAAGAAATATTCCAAAAGAGTGACGTTGTAATGAATATCTTGAATTTCAATGTTTTAAAGCTAATATATAGTCTTATTTTTCATTCTAAACATAATTTTGTGGATATGTTTTCAATTGTTCATTACTGTATGATGGTATTAATAACTTCCCCCTCCGCTCCCGCAACAGCAAAACGTCTGGGTCGGAGATACAGCGGCCGCACTATAATATGAAAGCAAACCTTTCTTCTCCTTACTTTTATAATCATTCCAAACTACATGTTGATTCAGTTTTGTAATGAATGTACTCGACTAGTCATATGAATGCCTTCACTTTGGAAAACGTTCACGAATTTTGGTCTTCATACACACTATGTGCAGAAATAATTCTTCTTCTTCTTTACCTTAGCCCTGGTAGTACCATTTACAGTGTTAGAGGATTCTTGTTCCTCTGTCCCCTAAGGTCGGGCCTGAGGAACCAAAGCTTCGGATCCGATATAGCACCAGAATAGGTGATCAGCTCGATGTCTGGAGTGAGGGTGAAGGAATTAGATGATAGTATGAGAGCGAGATGAATGATAGGAAAGGTGATGTGGCAATTGGTGGAATGCTGGCAGGGAAAACCGCCGGACCCGGAGAAAACCCGTCCCAGCGCCGTGTTGTCCAGCGCAAATCTGAATTTGCGGTCACCTGGGATCGAACCCGGGCCGCCTTGATGAGAGCCCAGCGGTCTAACTCAGCCCCAGCGCATTCCAGTGTAGAAATACTTCTAGATAAAACAAAGATTCCCAATCCTCAGCCACGATGTAAATTATAGCCCATAAGATTGAGAAACCAACAGCCAGACTTCTCAATGAAAATGACACTCCCAATCTACTATTGATTACACACAAATGCGGAAACAACATTAGGCTGTTTATTACAACTTCTATTTACTTTCTGTACTTTTCTCTACTATATACCTACAGAAAGTAAAGCAAATAGCATATTCTGCCGAAAACTCAATACGAGTTTCCATAGTACATTGTGCTTTGTCACTCCCTGCATCTTCTTCCTTTCGACTTGTGGTAAAATGCTTTTCCTGGGATACTCTCCGTTGACATTCTTTCATGGCGTTGTTTCTATTTATTCTTTGTAATGCAAATTTTTTTTTATTCCAGATAAACTATTTCTTATACTTTTCTTACCCTATCATTAGAGATTTCTTCTAAGATTGTACTGATCTTAGCAATCTAATTTCAGCGACCTGTATGTTATGTATAACAGCTAGCGTTAATGCCCATGTTTCAGATACATAAAGGAAAGGTCGTATGGTAATTATTTTGTAAAACTTCATTCGAATTTGTTTTCTGCTTTAGATTTTCAGACTACTTTTTACTGTGACTCATAGCTTAAGCATGGATGGATTATTTTTGGTATCATTTTAGTACTTTAATTAAGTGATTTAGATATCCTCTTCGAGTTATCTCCCAAAGTTTTCCCCTGCTTATTCGACCAAACGCCTTTTCGTAATCATTGTAGGTTATATGAGTCTCAAGGTTAAATTTCCTTCTGTTTTCTACTATCTGCTTGACTGCAAAACTGACTGTGCAGAATCCTCTCTTGCTAAGACCATGTAATTATTCTTACAATAATGCACACGTATTTATTTTATCTGTAATCATTTTACTTAGTACTTCTGCACATTTTTTATGTTCTGTATTTAAAATACTAATTCTCTTATAATTTTCACAATCACTCCTACCACATGTTTTAAATACAGATATAACTATTGCTTGCGACAATATTTTGGTTTATTGAGATCCATTCCAAAACCTATTAATTAGATTCAGAAATTTGTTATTTAATACCATCCCCATACTTCCATAATTCTGCATTTATTAGTTCTTCTCCCGCAACCTTCCTGCTCTCTTCTTTTAATGACAATTCCAGTTTCTCCAAAGTAATGGGATATACAGTTTCATAAGCAATTTCATGCCTTTCCATTTCTTATAGGAATTATGAAACACAGGCCTTTATACTGTTTTCTCCACTGTTCTTCTCTAATTATATTAATATTTGCGAAATATTTTTCTTTACGCTAGATGTTTAAGCCATTTTGTCTCTCATGTAGCTACAGTCTTCAACATTACCAAGGAATCTACCCCAAGACCCTAAGTTGGCTTTTATTACTATTGCTTTCGCTTCATTAAATTTATTCTAATATATTTATCATGCTTCTTCCTTTTTTCGTTGTATGAATTGCAGGTGAACTAATTTTTTATCCTTTATTGCATATGCAATTTCTTCGTTCCATATCCTTAATGCTTTTTCATTACAATATTTTCCTTCTTTTCTTTATCACTTAATTGGCTATTGCTTTTACAGCTTGTATATTATACCATTCGTCATTAACATCTTGGCACAGTGCTTTATTTTGTAAGTATACAGATATCTTTATTTGATGTAATATTTTAATATTCTCTTCTTGTAACAAATGATTCTTAAACATCTCTTCATTCTCAACTTTTGAACAATCAATTTCGTTCCGCCTTGTTACTATCTATTGATATCTAAGATGCATTTTAGACACTAACAGATGTATCCATTGATACCTCACTTCCCGCATCTTTTACTTGCGATAATATTTTATATTTCGTAATAATATGTTCAAAAGGTTATCCGTGTCCGCTGGAATACCAAGTATACTATGAATATATTTCTTCCTAACGAAAGTATTTCTTATCTTTAAGTTATTGAATGCCACATATTGTCTCATTTTTTTTTCCTATTATCATTTCCAATATCTTCACCAAATGGCCAAGGACATCTTTAATCGGTGTTCTGCTTACTCTAGCATTCGGATCTCTAGGTATTACGAGGATGAGTCAAATGAAAACATTAAATATTTGTTTTAAATATTATTTATTGAGCAGAAGTGGTACAAAGCTGTATCACTTTTCACTTAATCTCCCCCACTCTCAATGCAACTCCTCCAGCGCTTACAGAGTGCATAAATGCCTTTAGAAAAAAATTCTTTTGGTAGTCCGTGCAACCACTCATACACCGCAGGCGTACCTCTTCACTGGAACGGGGCTTCTTTCATCCCAATGCGTCTTTGAGTGCTCTAAACATATAGAAATCACTTGGGGCAAGGTCTGGTGAGTATGGTGGATAAGGAAGACACTCAAAATGCAGGTCTGTGATTGTTGCAACTGTTGTATGGGCAGTGTGGGGCCTTGCATTGTCATGTTGCAAAAGGACATCTGCTGACAGCAATCCACGTCGCTTTGATTTGATAGCAGGCCGCAGATGATTTTTTAGTAGATCTGTGTATGAGGCACTGGTGACAGTGGTCTCTCTAGGCATGTAATGCTCCAAAATATCGCCTGTTTCGTTCCAAAAGAGAGTCCTACTGATGGTTCTGTCCGAAACTTCTTTGGTTCTGGTGATGAGGGATGGCGCAATTCCTTCCTTGCTCTCTTCGTTTCCGGTTGGTGGAGGTGAACCCAGGTTTCGTGCCCGTAACGATTCTTGTAAGGAAGCCATCATCTTCCCGCTGAAAGCGTCGAAGAAGTTCTTCACAAGCATCAACACGTCGTTCTGTCATTCCAGGAGTCAGCTGCCGTGGCACCCGTTTTGCAGACACTTTGTGAAACTGAAGCATATCATGCACAATGTGGTGTGCTGACCCATGACTAATTAGTAAACGTGCTGCAATGTCATTTAGTGTCACACGGCGGTTTTCCTTTACTATGTCTTCAACTGCTGCAATGTTCTGTGGAGTCACAACTCGTTGTGCCTGACCTGGACGTGGAGGACCTTCCATTGAAATCACACCATTTGTAAACTTCCTACTCCATTCGTAGACTTTCCACTATGACAAACTCGCATCACCGTACTGAACCTTCATTCGTCGATGAATTTCAATAGGTTTTACTCCTTCACTACGCAAAAAACGAATAACAAAACGATGTTCTTCCCTGGTGCAAATCGCAATTGGGGCGGCCATCTTTATACTGATACTGCAAAGATAGGTGTTTATCTGCACTATGCTGCCAACTACATGCCATTCTGCACGCTGTTTGTAGCACGCTTACCAACTTACAGGATAATGGCGCGAAATTTCGATTTGACTCACCCTCGTATAAGGTGACATACTTACTCACTTCCTTATTTTAATTATCAAGAAACTTTCACTGTCTTCCTTTCTACCCTCTTCGGGAGAAAATAAACGAATTACAGTCTAATATTCTGTAAGTATTTTGAATCTAACAGATAGTATTCTGTTAATACTATACGATTTAGCAATATTAGGTAGCAAAATTGGTGAGATTTAACAATATAAGAAGAGCAGGTGTTTCTACAATCCGGATGTTTAGGTTCATATTTTATAATCTTACATAAGTGTTAATTATGATTGATAAAGGAAACCGAAGGGCTTAGACACCGTGCTTAGATTATACGCCTATATTTAGCGGTTACCACCGAGAAATCTTGTTAACACTAAACAGTTGGCAATTCAGTTTAATAGATAATTAGTAGCTTCCATTAAATTTCTCATTGAATTCAACCACGCATACTCTAAGAAAAAGAGTTTCAACAATGAAAGGGATGGATGCAATTAATCGGAAATCCACATTGAAGACGGTGTCAAATATGGAACTCAGACTTATTTCACGTTTCTTTCCACTTTAAGCTTTTGCGCTTCTACGTTACTGTAGCTAATGCAAATTGACTCGCTTATATGGTGGAACCGAACACCCTAGATAGGTTTAACGCAGCATATCAGGAGATGCGGTCTAAGATCAGAGGACCTTCCTGGTATTTTCAGTTCTGAGGACTAAAGAAAACCTGTAAATAATCTCAGATAGGAAAATTGTCCTGGAGGAATTTTAATTTTAACGAGGCCCTTCCGCTCGCGACCTCGTGCTTTAACGAGCTCGTCCACCTGTGCGTAATGACTATTTCAGCTGTAACAGCAAAGCACGAATATTGGTTATCCTTAACGCGTTTAACAATAAAGCACAAAAATCTCTGCCGTGCGAGATGCCTGCGCGATTGGTTTTTATGCTCGCTTCGAGTAGCTGTTTCGAATCCAACCAAATCTTGAATTTTTCCATTATTTTACCAGATTCATACCCGGATGTCCTTCTAGAACTAATTTGCTTTCATTTAAATTTTAACTTCATACTTTTCAAGACTGCAGTAGCACGTGACGACAGATTGTGGGACAGTGGAAGTTGTGCTGAAATAAAGAATTTCTACTAGGTACTGGACGGGTAGCTGTTTCCCCCATCTGGAGGGATCGTTTAGAACACCACGAGATCATGAGGATGCACTCTAGCTTGTGCTATAACCAGGGTAGGTGTTATTCAAGAGTAGTTAGGGACCTCGTTCTTTCTAGCGGGCACCGTCGCCAATATCTGTTCGTCCTCCGGGTTTCTTCCTCTGTTTTCCGAGAGGTCACGAAATTTGTATAATAAAACTATCAAGATTTTCTAAGTGGACACTGAGTTCTAATAACCGTAGTTCTGCTCTATATACCCTAACCTATCCTCTCCTATCATGTGGGATTTTCATTGCAAGTCGTCTAATCACATTATGGTTAGTCGAAATACTTTACATCAGAGGAATAGGTTTAATACGGTCAGCTATGGTAGTTTAGTTCATGAATTTGCACATAATTAAATTTATATATCTAATTAATGGGATTAAAAAGAGGCTTTATGTCGAATTACTAGGCAGTAGAAAAGAGAGATTACTCTATCAGCACTTACAGCTACAATCGGAGGTTCGCAATCTGGTCGACACATTAAATTTTCCAAGGTTGGTTAGTTCAGTTTCCCAACTAGTGCGTATATACATCTGCAATGAGCAGACAATCATTAAAACACATCCATATGCACGGGAAATTCAAGGAAATAATCGCTATGAATTCTTAAGAGGTCATCTTGCTTGTATATGGCAAGTTTGGTGCTTGTCCGACATAAAGTCACACAGTCATATGAAACACAAACAAACACCGTTTTAGATCTTACATCTGTTTCTTCAGGGAACTGCAAAATGTAAATTTTCTGTAAACTCGCCACATTAAGTTAGGAACAGAATACATTGATTTTTCTGCTGTAAAGTTAACTAAGTGCTTATGTAGAGTATAACGTACTACAGTTTAATCTGAAAACGCACATGTCATACTACAAAAAATTTATTAAGTAACGCCATGTGTTATGTTCCTTAGCATTAGTTTTCAGTTAAGAAGCACATTTATCAGTACATTATATTCCGTTGCCATATAGCACTAACTGTACCGGCTGCGTATGGTTGTGACACCATCTTTGCGACACTCCAGGGTAAGTTTTGACAAGACGAAGACCGATTTGTCGACGCTTACACATTATTACATCCCATTACCTCCAGCCCACACCCTTTCTGCTGATTGTTTCACTAGCGCATTTTTCACCCACCTTTCACATGCACTTTCCTTCCCACCAATCGTCGTCATTTATTACTTCAGATGGGAAAGAACATCACCACATTAACCTCGCAGCAGATCCTCTTTTTCTTGTGTAAGCTTAAGTTTTTAAAACTTCTGGAGCAAGCCTAACGGAGCAGAGTTTTCTTCACCAGCTCCATTATAACCCCACTCCATTATCGTTTATCTCCATGATAGTTGGTACATTTAGGATCCTCAATATCAACATTTATATCAGTTGATTCGTTTAGCCTCCAGGGACTTTGAAAATCGGTTATTTGACATTCGATATGCTTCTCATTCATTGTTAGACATTTCTGCCTTTTGTTATATCCAGTATTGCGTTTGGTTTGACATCTGTGAAGAAATAAAGCAAATCATATAATTTTACTTTTTGTTGCTTTATTTTATTATTCACATTAATACTCCTAATTTCACCCTCATTTCTTAATTTAGTTTATAACGGAGAGCCATCTGTGAAAAATTCTAAGATCCAGAGTTTACATCCGAACTGACTGAAATTTTGTCTTTAGGTAGGGTAAAGAGAATCTAGTTAAACTTCCACATTCAGGGCAGGCATCGGTAAAATTTCGTCAAAAATGACAAAAAAAATATATTTTTGTTTTTTGCCTTAAAATTAAGTTTAAACATTGTAGTTTGAGAATCTTCCGGCCATTTAAGTTACCTTTGCTAGCGTGTTGCGAAGAAATTGATGGAATTCTTGTATTTAAACTACGCGATTTGATTCCGTAGATTGTAGTAATGTGCAGAGGCAACTTGTGGAGTTTGTGAAAGCTACTTAGCACTTGCTTCTGGTTTTATATATTGGTTCCTGCTTTTGAAAGGTAAACATTTCCACATGTACGTGTTTGTGATTGTGAAATATGATTTACATGCAAGTGAGAGCCGTAGATAGCAGCTTATATTAAGATAAGTATTGCTTAGCATGGGAATAAAGCTTGATTTAGCATTATGTTGCTTTCTTGCTGCAACAGTATATACTTCATACCAGGCTAGGTTAGGGGTACGTATATCAACAGTGGCTATGTGGAGGCAAAATGTAACGTTTGCTAGTACTAATAGTAAGTAATAATAATGGAATGCTCTGCTTGTAGTAAATGTTATGTTAAAACATATATCAGACCTAGGGCTACCAGTGATTCTAGCATATAACCTTTTGATGATAAATAGAAGAATAATTTATGCATTTCTGGGCATCTCCTATGAAGAAGTTTTGTATGACCATGGGTATGAATTTCAAAAACTATTCTACTTACAATTCCTATCTCATAGACAAAAATAAAGAGATTATTTAGCACTAATCTAGTGGAGATTTG
Source organism: Mantis religiosa (assembly GCA_030765055.1). NCBI lineage: Eukaryota > Metazoa > Arthropoda > Insecta > Mantodea > Mantidae > Mantis > Mantis religiosa. The sequence continues at coordinate 129,298,906 of CM060954.1, forward strand.
CACAAAAAAAACATATAATGTTAATGAAAGTTTGCATAGTGTGACATGGAGTAAATGTCACAAAGAAGCTTTTGTATCAAAAAAGAAAACGCAAATTGCAGTGATTGCAGCTGTTAGTTAATTATAATTATAAAGCTAGTCTAAATGTTAAAGGGAAAGTTGCAGCAAGTAAATTAAGTCCTGTTAGCAAGAAAATTAGTAGTATTAGGGATAGGTGAAAGCTAAAATAAAGTGCTCAAAGTTCATTGATCACACACAAATCTACCACGAAGCAGTTAAAGGTGACTAAATTAAAGGAAGAGGATAATGAGCTGAGTGGTCTTCATATACTGCAGGAGGATTTTAAAATATAGAAAAAAAGTATTTGTTTATATTTAGAGCTTCTAACAAGATTTTTCTTCGTGCCCAATTTTTAGCATTTTTAATACTCTTAATACTCTATGCACTGAAATTTTCCATAATTTTTTTACGTTTTGCTTATATGTGTATTCCTACATAAGTGTTTAATAGAAGTTGGTACTATTAAAGCTGGATATGAAACAACTTAATCAAATTGACAAAAATTCAAGAAAATTCTATTGCATGCCTTAAATTTTCTCCTCCTGAAGCATTAGACATAGGCAAATGAGAATATATTGTTCTACAACTATTATCTAAGGGAACAAGAATCTAAAGTTACAATAATTTATAACAAAAATCATTGAAAAGGGCGTAACACTTTTCCTAATATAAAGAAATTGCAGCAAAAATTATGGTAGATAGGAAAACCATTAAAACTGAGCCAAATTTAACCGAATTAAAGAGCAAGGCTAATAAGATAGCTGTAGTGTCTGCATATTATGCATAGGGATATAAAAGTAAACAAACTACTGTAATAATCTCAATCTTTAAATTCATTTTCCTCCACTTTCAATTTTTCAAAAGTTGTGTATCTTCAAAATGCAGTTGATCCTGCAATTTTCCACGAATTTGAATGAAACTAAGCATACACATTCTTAAATAAACTTTTAACAAAAATTGATATTACTGTTGTTGTAAATTTAATAATTTATTTATTATTGAATTTTAAATTTCAAAACTGCAACAACAAAAATATCAAATAAAATTTAATATATTCATATAAAACTGTTTTTCTCCAAAACTATTTGACACACACTTTAAATGTATAGAAAATGTTATAACTGATGTACATAGGAACCTGAATCTAAAGTTTAAAGCTTCTAAAAGAAAAACTGTATGACTTAGAACATTTTATATGTTACAAAAATCAAGTTATAAAAGCAGTATATATATATATATATATATTAAAAAAAATTTAATTTAGTTTATTACGTGTATGCCTTCAGAAGATATATTTTCTTCAAGGCTTTCTGACCTAATCCTATTTCAGAATCAATATTAATTTTGCAAAAATATTAATCATATAATAAACTCATTATCCTATATAGTTTCAACTAGTACCTTTAATATTGCATATAGGTAGCTTAAATATAATATTTTTGTCTTATTGTAGCTACTTTTACATATATAAAAATTAATATTTTATAAAGATAAATTCATCTACATTTCCTAATCTATCATTTCAAGTATTGGGCGCGTGACTTCTTTCTTACTTATAAATGAAATAACTTGAAATGAAGTCAGTGACGTCAGCACATTTTGGTAACACTGGGCAACAAAAACATAATTTTTGAATGTTTCGAGCACTTCATGAGGCAATACCTACTAATTTTGGGTTGAGAAAAACAAATATGACTATGAAAACATTTTATTAGCTCTAGCTTCTATGATATACACAAGGTGGAAGTATAACCTATTAACGGATTGAGAGAAAATGATACCTTTTAATTACACACATGCTAAGAACAATGAAAGTACATTTGATTTTTTAACTGGCAATTACATGTTAAGAGTTCTAAATTGGACGCCCAGCTCTACGATGGAAGGATCAGTACGCTCTTGAAGAGAACGGAACGGGATATGGGGCCCAATGATTGAAGATGATGATGATGAGGAGGAGGAGGAGGAGGAGGAGGAGGAGGAGGAGGAGGAGGAGGAGGAGGAGGAGGAGGAGGAGGAGGAGGAGGAGGAGGAGGAGGAGGAGGAGGAGGAGGATGAGTTCTAAATTGCTGGAGAAATATTTCGCAGATAGTCGTGTCTGAAGAGAATCATGTGATGGCCAATTGACTTCGTCGTCTTTTAGCTTGCCTCTTGTGATGGAGTTCCGCAGAATCCCTATGTAAAGACCAACAGTAATCCGCAAGCATTACTTCATTCCAACGGCCCTCATATCTTTGTTCCATAACAGAAATGTCCTGTTGGAATCTCTCACCATGTTCATCATTAACAGCTCCACAACTAGGAGGGAAAAAGTCCAGGTGGGAGAGGAGAAAATGGGTCTTAAGGGACATGTTGCATCCAAGGTTACGGAATTTTTGTGGGATCACCGTCACCAGATACTTTTAGTTGTCATCTATGGTATTTTGACAGGTGTGCCAACTCCCAGAAACAAATTCCCCCAAATTTAAGATCTTCACTCTAAAAAATGAAATGTCACTTTATCTTCAAAACAAGAGTTAATATATCATTTTTATGGAGATTTTTTAATTCGCCAGATGGAAATACATGTAAATTAACTATCTTTAAGCCCGAAACATTTTCATTGTTGCCCAATGTAATCATTATTTTATTCATTTACAAATTGCTTCTGATTACAAATATTTGCCGGAGGGAATCAGCAAAAGATAAAACTAACCTTCATTAAATTCTTGGAAGAAGAAGATATTCTAATATTTAGATTTTAGATGAATAAGAAATGTTCAGTGTGCAAGATATAGTCTGCCTCAGCTTCAACGTTAGTCGCAAAGTTTTGTCACTGCAGCCATTTCCTCAGGTTTTCGAACAGAAAGTAGGTGCTGAAAACAAATTCGCCAAATTTGAAGGATTTATTTAAAAGTATTTAGGACTGGCATTCATTTTTACAGCAGTAATATAAAATCTGTGTGAAGGCATAGTATTCAATAAAAAATAACTTATATTCCCTGTTTAACATGAGTAACATCCATTTCTAGTAGACTAATGATAGTGATTCTATAGGTGTGAAGAAATATGCATGACACTCCTAAAATCCCAGGTAGTTTTCTGCAGATGGAACCTTTTTGCTCCCTTAGGTTCAGATACAGATGTTTTACCCATTGTTTGAACCACTCGTTGATCTCTAGCCTGTGGTCATGAATGCACGCTTCACTGACTGTTATGAAGCACTGGATACATGTTATGGAAATGAGTTTAAATGATACAAACATATTGAGGAATATCCTTTTAGTTCCATTTATACCCCGCCTTTAACTCCAGTGGTCATTCTGGCGGCCGTTCTCCTTTGGAACATCTCGAAGGTGTTAACTCGTATACGTTGGGCTGTATCATTAGACCACGCACACATTCGCACTCTCATTCATACTGCCAGGCTCTGGGAAAGTTGAGGAATTATCTTGGTCGGAGACCACCCCAACCGCCGATAATCGAACCTGGGACCCCTAGCACAGTAGGAGGTACTCCACCGTCTGAGCTGCGGGACCAGCCAGAATATCATTTTGAACAGCTTTTTAGTGCAGAAACGCAGCACCAATCAAGCGTAAGCTTTCCTATACCCAAAGTAATGTTTAAAATGCTTTGTATATTATGTACAAAGATCTTTTGAAAGTAAAGCAAATAGCATAAGCCAATATACCAAAATTTTTGTGCACATTTGACGCGATTTCGTCGATCTTAGAAGTTTTGATACACCCTGAATGCTCGTCAGTTTCAGTGGATGTACAAGCCTGCTTAAATTCAGCAGCTCAATTGTTAACAGTCCAAAACGATGTGAAAGAATTAACTGTTTAAATTTGTTACAAATTAAAACCTTCAAAATTAAAGCCATGCATCGTGTTCTCGAGATAACATGGCAGCTACTGGTTCCCTATTCCATGGGTTCAAACCTGGAGGACGGCGATGGTTTTCTTCGGGATTAGAAAGCGTTAGCATGGCTTCATTTGGAAGGGAAAAAAGTAAAAGAATCAGCACGTAAAAGAATCTCAAGGCTGCTAAGGAAGCTACTGAGTAATATTAAGCGATCTGTCATACCTGATAGATAACTAACCGCTGAGGACCGCTATAATGAAATGAAATGTATAGTGTTTAACGCCCGCGTTTACTGCATGCGGCACCGCAGGCGGTGACACTGATGATACATGAGATGAAAATGCAGCACCGGTGGAATTAGACGGCGGGGAAAGCCGTAGATCTCGGAGAAAATTTGCCCCCGCGCAGTGTTGTCCAACACAAAATCTCACTTTGCTTTCGATTATGTTAAAGAGATCGGTCTAACCACTCAAACATGGCACGGCCTATAGGACCACTGTAGATAAATAAAACTCAATTTCAATTTAAAATGTACAGATCGTATTTCAGTTTTACTTGTTTTGTAGGAATGCTTAACATCAGTTTGGATACACAAGAAGGTGACTGCCTTACTTACAACGCGCCATGCTTTCTCTCTTACGACGCTTACTTTCTCTGAATTCTTCTACAACATACAATGACGTTTTACCAACTGTTCACAGCTGTCCCAGTTTCTCTATAGTTTATCGAATTCCTAGATTTGTTTCCATAACAATATCACCTATACTGGTGAAATCTTCCCTATTCTCTTTATTTCAAATAACATCTCTATACTTCTGCAATCATTGAACTGTTGTAACTTGACTTACACATCCACGTTTCTTTTATCTCCTACCTCGCTTCTAAGCGAAACTGCGCACTAATTCTAGTAGGTTTATTATTACCATTTTAGATGCCCATAAAACTTATTTTAATTTTGGGGTCAATAATATTGTAAATTTAATGTTGTTTATAATTATTTATGTCGAAACGTATCTCTTTTAGTAGCTTCTACTACATGAATGTTAGCAACTGGCAGTTATTGAGAACATCTGTTTACAGAGCATGCTAGTCATTCTTTCAAGATATTGTGAATATACTAATAATTTATGATGAAATATTAAATTTGTGTAGGCAACAGTAAAAACATGTTAGGACATTCTGATCTCTCTCTCTCTCTCTCTCTCTCTCTCTCTCTCTCTCTCTCTCTCTCTCTCTCTCTCCTCTCTCTCTCTCTCTCTCTCTCTCTCTCTCTCTCTCTCTCTCTCTCTCTCTCTCTCTCTCTCTCTCTCTCTCTCTCTCTCTCTCTCTCTCTCTCTCTCTCTCTCTCTCTCTCTCTCTCTCTCTCTCTCTCTGTGCGTGTATGTGTGTGTTTCTTTTGACACACATTCAGACAATGTTTTTTGTGTGGAGCGAGATTCAGGGGACTTCAGAACAGGTATTACCAGTGAAATATCAATAATGATATTTGGGAGAGAATGATGGAATATCATTTATGTTTCATTATTTACGACACAAGATATTTCAAGTATTTACGATTAAATATCTACATAAAATTTGGATTGGAATGCAATATTTCCTGTGGCTGCTTTGCCTGCCAGAAAAAGTAAAAAAGAAACAAGGTTCTGAAGGCACGCTAGATTAACTGTCTCTTAGAATAACAGAATGATGTGTTTTTTGAGTTTATTTAGATTCAATAAGCAGACTATTAATATGTAATGTGCATTTGGAGCTTACTGCAAAATGTTTTACATTTTAAAGTACGTTTAAGGTTAAATATAATATACTGGACTTTTTAAAATAAAACTTCGTGTGACAATAATGCAGATATTATTTTATTTAAATAAAAATAAACAAATTCAGCGTACGAGTAGAGCATGCAAAATAAAATAAGAAAGAAAGGATAACGGAGAGAATTTTGAGTAGTGCGTCAAGAAAGGGTGCTTGTGCAGAAGATATTGTTAATTATTCATCACCCTGAGTTATCCCTATGTTCTACCACACCCCCGCGATTACATACCATAACAGCCTCTTATATAAAATAAGCACGGCCAAGATGGAGCTAATGAAATTTAGCCCAAAACCATAAACTCTCTGCACTCCTCCTCCTGCCTTCTCAAGAATCCACGGACAAGTTACCAAGGCACCGGAAACGTTGGCTCTTTATAATTTTATGAAATTTTACCAGCAAGCTCTATAAAGAATAAGTACTGCTTTCGCCCCTCCACCTTCCCCCACTTGCCTCAACCCTCTCCTTTTCCTAATATACCCTCCAATTAATTAATTAAAAGAACTGAAAAATGGATGTGTATACTGAACACGAAAACTTTGCTATGCTACGGTACTCTTTCATTATAAGTCCATTCTTCTTCTTCTTTTCCAAACCTCTTCACGTTTCTCTCTCTTCTCTCACGTTTTCCTCCTCGAGTCTTGTATCCATCCGAAAAACCCTCCATGTCGTCTTTACGTACTGCAGGGTCTACTGCACCTTAATCTTTCGGCTGAGTGGTTTGAAATAGAGTAATGAACAGAAACTTGCCTAATGTAAGCACAAACACTCATATTTACGTGTTTCAAAGAAGTAAACTAACATACTCATGTAAGATACATAGAACGTGATAAATGTTTGGTACTCCACATAGTAAATATTGTGGCATCCTTCTTAAGTGAAAGTTTTAAATGCAAAATAAAATGTATTGGGACTGCGTTTAAAATATTCAATAGTGATTTATGTGCTTTAGAAAATGGTGTGTCCAGTTTTAGTATGCCTGTACTGTTTCTTGTTTTCAGATCATCAAAACTGAGTCTATCAAGTCAACAAAAGGAACATTTTCGACACCCTCTGTTCGAGTAGATTCTTTGGTTTTGGCACCTCGATTAAATGCAGAAACTAAAAACTGTCAAATATGCTCTCTGTTGTCGAGCTGCCACTAAATTTTAACAGTGAAACTGTAACTGCTTTTGTATTTTCTTTCCGCTAGACAAAGAAGATGAATAATTAATAATAATAATAATAATAATAATAATAATAATAATAATAATAATAATAATAATAATAATAATAATAATAATAATAATAATAATAATAATAATAATAATAATAATAATAATAATAATAATAATAACCCAGAAACTGAGGTAGATATAGACAAGAATGAAATACATTATTATAGAATAGAAACTACTATTCAGAACTACCGAATGTATGTGCAAGAGAAGCGATGTCATGAATTCGGTTCTGAGCTTAAAGGAATTGTATCATGTAGGTGAAACTGTCTATTTGTAAATGCTTTATATAAGAAGGTGCTGCTACTGACGATGTTGAATAGTGTTATAACTTTGATCTTTAAAAAAAAATGAGACAGTCACATATTAAAGTTACATTTAGACACCTGTCAGTTTTTGGTAGATACTTTATATTAAAATTAAGGTGTGTTAATTGTAAGCTACTAAGTTTGTAATCACTATATATTAATATATTACAACTACGTAGTTGAATACAAAACAATATTGCAGCCTAATTATGACACTTATATTGCTATAAATGACCGAGTGGGATGTCTCACGCCATTTCTTCTATGGCCCGCATTTGGGAGGACGAGTTCGATTCCCGTGGCCGACCTAACTGACCCATGGTTTTTGGCGGGGATTTCCCAGGTCGCTAGACAAATGCTAGGTAGGTTAGTTAGATCCCACGAATTTCCTGTCGCTCCATTTCATCTCCATTATCATTTCACATCATGTCTCCTCTGGTGGTCTCTTTCAGCGTAGAAGTGTCAGTGGTGCATGGCGGGGTGATATGTTCCGAGGTAAACTACTTCCTTTTCCCGTAGGTAGGTTGCCGGTCTCCGTCCTCTGCTGGGACCATTTCGGTACCGCCTGCCTGGGACCTGTGGGGCTCGGCTACTGGGCACGTTGCCGTCCCGCAGTAGGAGAGCGTGTCCGTTGTCCTGGCCAGTCGGGGGAAGTCTCTAAGTGAACTGTAGGGGACCCTGCCCTCTGCACTGTCGTGGCTCCTTGTGTCGGCCACCCTCTGTCTCTTCTCGCCTCATTCTTCCTCCTTGGGGGCATAGGCACAATGGGCCCAGCATAGTGCCCTACGTACCGCACACCCTCCGTAGTGAAAGCCTAATTGTAATTGCTATATATATATTTAAAGTCTCACTTCTATTCCAATTTTGTTTCATGCTAACTGCATGATTCAATTACTCAGCCAGACAAGATATTTTCGACGGACTTCCTAAAACTTAATTTATCTCTCTTGAATGTTATAGCAGACAGACGTCTGTGTCTTTTATGACCCAAATAAGTGCTCAGCACACTTCATTTATGACTTGGGCGCCTAACGAAGTGTAAACCACACAGCTCAGTATTTCCTGTGTCACTTCGGAATACTAGACTTATATGGACAGCGGTGTCGTCATGCTGGCGTGAGAATGGTCTAATGGAAATGAGCTTAGAACAGTGAATGAATATTCGATTAATTGAATGACCTCTCGTGAATATCATTGTGAGGAGGTAACTTTGGCTCGGTTGCGTAACAATCACTACAATTTTATACACAGTTACTTTTTAAGTGAGAATTTGGACTTTCTTGACCGCTTAGTAACAAAAGACCTCTAGGTCTGTCATGTTTTGCCACAGTATGTTTACAAAATTTCCAGGAGTCCCTATAGCGCACTCCCGCAGAAGTCCTGTTGAACGATTACCAAATGATCGATGGGGATTTTAAACCTTTTCCGAAAGCAATTTCAATCTAAATGACTAATAATATCAGTTTTTATACGTTTTACCACTTTTTATCCTCTCCATCTCCCCTCTCTCTCTCTCTCTCTCTCTCTCTCTCTCTCTCTCTCTCTCTCTCTCTCTCTCTCTCTCTCTCTCTCTCTCTCTCTCTCTCTCTCTCTCTCACCCTGTGTGTGTGACTGTGTGTGCGTGTGTGTGTTGAAAGTTTATTTTCTCTGGGTCACCGGAGTTTTCGATTTATATTTGTGATGCTTGCTAAGATTTTTATTTTCTTTAAATCTTTATCCCTAGCTTTAACCATGATTTATTCTTTATGTGGTTGTATTTTATAACAGCGCATATGACCAAGTAATTGAGTGCTTATATATATACATATATATCGAGTGTGTATATGATATAAAAATCATCATTATGTTACACTTGAAACAAGACAACTAATCCTCTGAGTTGATGAGTCGTAACACACAACTGAACGGAATTGACACTGCCCACTAAACTTAAACATTCTACTACGAAAATAAAAATACATCCTAAAGTTCATAAGAAATCTGCACTATCTGAAAAATACTTTTTAACTATATATTGATGAAAATTTTAATTCGGATTTGTGGTGCAATAATTCACTCTCTCAGCCAAACCGTCTACTGAGACCCCAATATAGGGAGATCTTTCTGATTAAGGAACTTACTCGAGATGGTTCAACACGATTTCTCTGAAACGAGGAAGCTTCTATAATGCCAACTGTTGTGTAAGGGCTATTCCTTTGCAGGAGATAGCCATTAGCCGCAACTACACTCAGGTAGTCGGGTGTGTATGCGTTAATCTCTCACATGCTCCGGGGATTGTAACAATGAGGAGATTGTTGATCTGCGAATTCAAATTTAAAATAACCGGTGAAATATCTTTCCGTAGATAGTAGATGGAACAAATAAGCCACAATAATCATGGTTTTCACAGTGTAAACCACTAATTGCCATTTCTTAACGCATTTAATTTGACACATCTCTAGACTGTTTACATTGTTTAAGTGAGTTTTCAGGGAATTTCTTGGCATTTCATAGCATTAAATGAAGCATAGGCCTATCGCTGCACGCCAAATACTATTTGGACACTAAGTGCGATGCAGGTGAAACTGTACTAAGGAAAGCAAAATCGGTTACATCCTTAGAAAACGTAGTGGCTAAGGTTTTCTGGGATTCCTGAGTTACGGTAATTATTGACTATCCTCAGAAATGCAGAACTATCACTGGGGAGTGCTGCATACTGAATCAACTGAAAGATGTTGTTCATTCCAAACGTCCATATATTGCAAAACAAACAAACCAAAAAATTAAACTTTCAAAAGGATCATGCCCTTCCCAACGGTCATAAACCATTGCATCAAAAGTATATGCACTTTTAATTGATTCCTCATCCTACGCCATAGTTGCCGAATTTGTCTTCCAGTTAATTTGAATTTCCAAGGTAATTATTAGGTGAATGAAGATTCACATCTAATGGTGAGAACAGCACTTAATCAACTCTAATTTGGAGAGTTTTTACTAAGGCTATTAAAATGGCGTGAATTGTTAGTCTGAATTAATTCATTTTCAGTGACATTTTTTGAAAAAAAAAAATCCTTCCATCAAATGTTGTGTTTTCTTGCTCATGCCAAAAACTTTTACAACGTCCTTCGCAGGTCTCAGTAATATAACAGGCACACAAATCACCTAATCACTTCATCGAATTGTATTTTGATGGATCTGAAGTAAAATTAAAATTTCAAAGAACGTTATTATTACTGCTAAGATATATAAACCAGTATTTTTAATATAAATTCTGTTGGTTTCTGGTTGCCAAATGAAAAAGTTTAATTTGAATTCCTACTGAAGATAACCTTGTATTTCCTTTCTTAGCTAGACAAAAGGAACAGCTAGAGAGGGAGGAAATATTTAAAGAAACTGAACACAGATGAGGGAGGAAGAGATAGAGAGTATCAATAACCCTAAAAGAGTTGAGATAACCTCAGTATTACAAAGCTCGAGAGATTAAAACTGAAGATACTTTTCGATACCTTTATAAATGATATCTTTATCAATGCCGGAGTTGCAGACAAAGATGAAAGCACTGCTTTTTACTGTTAATCTTATACTTCAGAGGGTATACACATCACGTAATTCAAACAATGTTTGCCATAATAAATAATTATATATGAATATCATGTCAAGTATACGAGCACTCCTACTGATTGTTGTTTGCATAGTTTGCGGACGGAAATATTTTAAAAGTGCGTATTACTCACCGCAATACAATTTTGTTGTCATGAATGCTGCAATGCCCTAGCTTTTAGTAATTAATGTAACTAGATTAAAGTGTCGAAATCTATAAAACCAAGCTGGAGACATATGGTTGATTTAATCAATATACTATTTAATAATAGTATACCTTAAATCGTTAAGAACAATGTCTCCAAAATAAACTTTTCTATGGTTGCAGTAACAATTATTGAACATATTTCTTGAAGAGATAATTTTATTGAGATGATATTGAAAATTTGTATTGCTGGAAAACTTAGATATTGTTAACTTAATCACTCAATTAGTCAAATTGACAGAAATGTATTCCTACATGACAACATGGAGAAATCATGTCATGACCGATGAAAAAGTGTATTAAGGAATATAACATAAAAATTACCTTAATTCTTGTGGTACGTGATGTGAGTGTGTGCGAATGAATGTGTGCAATCTTAAGTATAAATAAATCACACAGGTATTCATTGTAGTTACGATTTGTTTTTCATTGCGTTTATGGTATTTATATTATGGGTGCAAATCATTGTCTCTGTAAGATATGTAAGTTATGTATAATTATAATTTTCAATATTAGTTGTAACACATGAGAAGGTGCATCTTTTCTTTCATGTTGTTTTATCACGTATTGATCAAATGATATATAGTGTGTAGTGATTGTCCTATGTGTGTTTGGGTGTATGAAAATTTAGCAATAAAGCTCTTTACTAAAAGAACATATTTTTGAGTATAGGTAACTGATCAAGTTGTGATCAATACGAGATGGAAAAAGTCATGAAGTTAGTGTTCTTTAATTAGTTATTAATTTTATGAATCGATATATTTGTCTGAAGAGACACTATAAAGAGTAGAGCAATGATTTTAATACGCTTTCGTATATGTTAACAACAATTATATGAAATGAGACCGAGGTGAATGGTTTCGAAAAAAGACGGAGTTGTCCTTATTGATGGTTTTATATGTAAAATATATACTTAAAATTGGCGATGGTTTTATTCAAAGAAAAATAAATAAATTTGGCGAGTGCTTTTAGATTTATTCATCACCAGACATTGGATCGCATACACCTTAGCGATCAATGTACGCACACAGTTACTATACAAAGCCAAGCGAGACATCAACAAACGTCCGATGCCAACAAGTATACCGAAGCGCTGTGTGTGTACACTCAGGTACAGACACAAAATGTAACCTACGTTACAATATATCATCCTTCTCATTGCTTTTCATGCGGGAATTACAGTGAACAACCATGTACATTCCTAAAAATGTGAAATCTGAATTTTCTGCGCCTTTTGCTGAAACAATATATAAATATTGGCAGAAAGTGCGTTCAACGTCACATGACGTTAATGGTGCACATGAATGTACAGATTATTTTCATGTGTTTGTCCTAGACTTAGTTTATTATATTACGCAGCACTGAAAATCCAGTATTTTTGTATAGAATACTAGACTTTTTTTCTGGTTTGGTAGGTGGTGCATTCTGCATATGCTTAATTTTTGCAGACACCTCCTCAGTTGCTTATAGATAACTCGAAAATACATTGTTCAAGCTGTTTAAAGGCTGTTGATAATACCCAAAACTTTTGATTTATAAAATGGAGATTGCCCAATAATGGCTGTGACAGTATTAACGCAGTAAATCAAAAACCTTGTACTCCCTGGTAGACAGATCTACCTGCCTGGCGAGCTGTAGTTGGAATGAAACTAAAGCTACGCGTTGCGAACCGGACTACCCCTGTGTGTTGTCCCTGTGACTGACGTCAGCAGTTATATACTGCGAGACTCGTGAACTTCATATCCCTTTAAAGGTGTATGGGATCCGATGCCTGTTCATCAAAATCATGTACATTAAAACTGCTCACCTTAGAAGGCGGAACATCATTACTTGAAGTGATATAAATCAGAGCCTTCAAAATTCAATGTACCTAATGAACAAAAAAATGCTGTTTTCCATGCTGGAAAATACGGGTTTTACTTCAGAGGGAGAGCCTCTCACTATGCTGTGCAATAAAATACACGTATTGATATCCAAATATCTGCTTCAGTTCATCTGTACCAAAACACCAGTATACATTGGTGCATCCAAATCTCTGCTTCGGTTCATCTGTACCAAAACACCAGTATAGATTGGTGGCACTTTCCAATAGTGCACAGGGCGTTGACTACAACCGTATGCGTTACACACATTGCAAGTTACGCTCTTGCGGTATTATGCTTGCTTCCCGACAAAATTTCAGGTAGGTAACATACACCATTTTATTTTAAATTTTAAAAAGCAGATACGATATGTTACCCAAAGGTTCCGCACTGAAGTTTAATCCTAATTCTGCTAATCTTAAGCCTGGAAAAGTGGGAAAAGCCATCATTTCCTGTTCCTCTGCAATTTACATATTGCCGTTATTAGCTTCGAAGATTCATGTAGGCATCTTATCTTACTCCACAATTTTCGGTACTCAGTATACTCAGGCATATGTAGTTCTGATATAAGCTAACTACTACAGGAAAAAATTAATCACACACGCCTAAGTGCACTGAAGGGTTTACATCCGGACAAAGTGGCAAACTCGAGTTAGAAAAAGAATGGTAGTCAGCTGTCGATCTTGAACAACAGCGTCATGAAGTATTTTTATTTTTAAGTGAGAAGTGGTATGTTTACTATTCCAGTGTTTGGTGAAACACACGATAGCAACTACTCTTTCTTTCTTTTAAGGAAACAATGAAGTACAGTGAAACTGTTCATCGGAGTTTTAATGAAGAAATAGTTGTTGCCAGTCCTAAAAGAGACGCATAATCGCAGTGGCAATCATAAGTCAGATCTATACATCAATTGCATCTATCTCTCTTTGATCACAGTAAAAAGGGTTGAAATCTAACACATAAGATAAAGTCTGTTCTATTTTTACTGGAATCTCATTGTTTTACTGTTTCCCCTGTGCTTGACTTTCCAACCCATTCCTTCTTCACTCCCTAGTCTACCTATTCTTTGCTATAAATTTCACGCACTGCTGTTTACCGTGCTTTTTCTCTTACCCCTCACCCATGACTTCCCCTCTACGGAGTCTATCTACTTGAGATCGATGTGTAGGGTACGCTAAAACTCCTTTTCGAAATCATTGTACCCACACTTCTCTTACAGAATATTAAGTGTCTTATTTGGAAACAGTGACACCTTTTTTCCAAAGCTATAATTCCCGTGATCGCGGGTTCAAACCCGGAGAGGTTGATACATACTTTCTCTGCTTAAAAGTCCTAAGAATGCATTCCATTGGAGCTACAATAAAGCCGGAGAAGCCATAGATTTACAGCACGAAAAATATACTTAAGTCTAATAAGGAGGCTCTGAGAAAATTTAAGCAAAGGAAACATAACAGAAGTAGAACGGAATTTGAATTTGCAGAGCGACCAGCTCATAAAAGATTTGACTATCGCTTAAACCTTACTCTATTCCGAAATCCTATTCTACCTCAGGGAGAATAATAGAATATTGCAATACAGTCATTTCTAAAAGTGTCACTCTCGATTAAAATGAAACATAGTCACAATTTAGCGTTGTCTGAAGAGTAATAATTTCTAAGAATACATTTTACAAGAGGAAAGGGCATGTGAGTACAACAAACATATCCTTTTTTATTGCTAAATCTAGTTTTCAAATTCATAATTTCGTTTAACTATAGTTATGAGTATAACCAACTAAGCCCAAAGTTCTGCTTGGGTCTCCAGCAATGCAATAATAGTGCATTGAAACGAAAACTGAATATCTGCATTTCCATTGTACTAAGAGTCTTTATTGTCATCCTCCATAGTCTGGAGTTTACATGCTAGCTTCTAGTTTCCAACAGTAGTGGGCTCTTTCTGCCAGCATCAACACCACAAACCGGCCATCCTGTTATTCATCCGTCCCGGACGAATCATTGTTGCTGGAGCTGGTCCTTGGTTCGCGCTGGTCCCTCGTGGTAACCTTCTTTGGTGACATATGTATCATTGCCCTTTGCTCTAACGATACCATAAGGTCCAAGATATTTGGATTTAATCTTAAGTCCTGGTTCCATCTGCGTTCTGTTTACTGCTACAAGTTCGCCAACTGTGTATTTCATTTGGATCTCGTCTGTTGGAATTGAAGCTCCTCTTATTTCCTTGTCGTACTTTGAGAATGTTCTGTTTTGCCTGACAACGTAGATTATCGCGAGAAGCAATCTCATTTCTTCCTCCAATAATTCTCGGATTTCTGCTTCCTCTTTTGCTTTCATTTTCATCCCTATCAGAAGTTCAAAAGAGGTAGTGTTAATGCTTCTTTGGTAGGTAGAATTCAGGATTTGCTGTAATTTGCCAACATAT
Organism: Mantis religiosa; assembly: GCA_030765055.1. NCBI lineage: Eukaryota > Metazoa > Arthropoda > Insecta > Mantodea > Mantidae > Mantis > Mantis religiosa. The sequence continues at coordinate 129,314,205 of CM060954.1, forward strand.
TTTTACCACTGGGCTGGATTGGCGAATGATATCTTTGACAGGACTGGAAGGATGACTTAATTTATCCTCTCCACTACAACCATTTGATCTAGGTAGTCCAGTAGTTATTTTAAAGTGATTGATTTTCTCCTCTTGCTAGAATTCTTCAACTCCTGTTTCCCTATCGCTAACAATGACAGTCAGGTTTCCAAATACTTCCGTTTTCTTTACAGCAAGTTGGTTATAACAGTTTTCTAACTGTTGTTTCAGATTTTTCCCAGATGCTAATAGTTTCTCCAAGAGTACGCCATACTCTTCTTTGGAGTGAGCAGCAGATGTTAGAGACTCATGAAGATTTCTTTTGAGTCTCGAAAATTTTTGTTCAAGCACGGGTATTTCAGCCAACTTCTCAGCACATTCACACAACTGAACACTGTTCGGCGCTAGCTCTTCAAGCATGTACGCTAGCTCTGACAAGGTACTCATTACTTTTGCCTGTGAATTCACTCTTTCAATAGATAAATCATCTATCTGGACAACTCGTTTCTTAAACTCTCTTAATCGTCGTTTATCTACTTCGTATCCATACACACACTTATGCAGGATCTTAATTGTGGCCGCTGACTGAGTCGAAATATTTCTTCTAATCCTTTCTATCTTGCCTAATGTTGACATATAACAGATTATGTTTCTTCTGGTTACTAATTAGCAGCTTGCATCCTACTTGAATATTCACGTCTTATCATAAATAAATATATTGTACTCATGACCTGAGATTTCTTGACTATCCACGTCTTACCATTCGTCTTGAATCATCTACGGCGTAATTCGCCTTCTCTCCGTTGCTTCTTTACAGTTGCGTCCTATCTTCGTTAATCTACGTCTTCAATTATTCCGTCTTCCGTATTTCCTATTTCGCATCATTCTCCATACCGGACGAGCCCCGATAATTTGTTGGAAATTACCTATATTTGAATGGAAGGCTAAATAACCAATTTACACTGATTAACAATAATCAAAAACGTACTAAGCAACATTTATAGAGTCCTATATCCACATATCTACTGCTAATCGTCCTAGATTTTGTAACGGGCCCAAATGACCTTGTTGTCGACGGGCCCTAAAACACTACACACTCACTCACGTTTCATTTTTGTACTTCCAGCACGAACACCACCATATCCAGTTTCTAAAACTCTTATATTCCTTGTTTGAGAAGGGATGGGAGGCTTTATGTGAAACTTCGACAGTGAATTGCTGTGCAGTGTAATACTTCATCTACTGAACAGGCTAGTGGAGAAGAAATTAAAACTAAAACCGGAAAGCCGCTTTTAAACCATCACAACCTGAATAGATTAAGAAATTAAAATTAGTATAAAAAATCTGATAATTTCTTTCATCCTCTGTTGTTTATTAATCAGTATATTAATTATTCTTACGAAAGCATAGTTTTCTATCTCCTTAATTTTAATCGAGGAAAAGAGTTGTATAAATAGCTACATTAGGCATTTCGTATAAACAGTGATTGTCAAATGTTTAAAAAAACATCGTCGCTATGTGCTGGCCCTAAAATTTCATAACCTTTCCAGACAAGGCAAAAAACAAAAAGCATTAATCATTTGGAACATTCATAATGGCTATCTATTCCAATGAAGTTGTACATGCAAATTTCGATTTGTTACCTGATTGCACGTTCTTTTGGCGCGCTTCATTTGTTCTGTTTCCTGTTTTTTCCCACGAGGGTGCGTGGCCGTCTCTTTGCCTGTCCTGTCGGGTGCAACTGAGAGGCAAAGCAAAGCATTCGATATCTAGGCCTTCCGGGCGTGCGGAGGTGAGTTATTCTTTGGTTTGGACTTTAGCCTCGAGGTATAGTAGTTTATATGACCGTAAATTTGCCTGGGTCATACTTCCACAATTTGTTATGGGAGTAATTTTCGAAACACCAAATTTATCTACGTGAATATTTGGGTTTTAAAATAGACTTGAACATCTCCCTATTTCTGGCGCACGGGGTAAAGCAATGGTAGTCTCAAAAGGTTGTTTGTAATTTGTGACGCCTGAAAGGCGAAAATTGTAATATTTTGTAGTACTTGTAATTAACCCAGACGTTTGTGTTATACTTGACGAGGAAAGTGGAAGGCATACCTTTGCCAGAATTGGTTCTGTTGATTACTCCCAATTGCATTAGCTCCTATCACTTTAATCACCTCCCCATTATAATTGTACCTCAGCCCCACGGTGCAGTTCAGGTACTTTAAACAAAAACATTAGTCATTCCATTCGAAGAATGGTAGTTGGGTAGTTGAATCTGGGATGCTTTCCTGAAAACCTTCAATTGGCATTCTTGGAACATACGAAAGTGATACTTAACCAACGTTTGATATTCGAGATTTTGACAAATAGATACGCACGCACACTCGCGCACACGTCCGCACACACACACATACAAACGCTCGCACACACAAACACACATATACACATACAAATCTTCTTCTAAAGCTGCTTTTTCGTTTCAGAACATGTATTTTCAGTAAAATCTCCATTAAAAAAATTAATTAGAAAAAATGTTTAAGCACCTTCTACCTTTATTTGCGCTGGTGTCATGAAATACAGATTTCGGTTGGGAAATACATGAAACGTAAAATGAAGCCCAACAAACGTAGTAAAAGAAAGTAAATGACAGTTGAATACGACTATCTTAAAATTAAAAGTATAATGTTAACCATGACTCTCTCTGCCCTGAGCTATTTATCAGTGCGCATGGAAACTATTCTTATGAACGCCTACTTCTTTATTTCATAAGCTTTGTTTTGGAATACATCTTAATACATATAGCTACATCACACATTATGTTATAACGTTACACTAAACTTAAATATGCAGTTTTATATTTATCTGACATTTTAATACACACCACGCACGTTGACATACACATTCTGACAAATCTTACGTTTCCACCCACATGTCCTTCTTCACTCACTCTGGCATATATTACATTATTCTTAAAACTTACTCTACTTTTACTTAATGCCACACTAGATAAACGTCTATAAAACTGCCTAGTTACTTATTCATTTGTAGTTTCGAATAGGAATAGTGCAATACAGTAGGTTTAGGAATTGTCAAATCTTATTAGTGCTGGTTGCTGTGTAAATATGGAACTCCACACTGCCGATATATCCAGAAGGTAACAGAGATCCCATAATGGGATCCTACTTTTAGAAAAGCGTATATAATTACCTATAAGACAAATAAAAATGTTTATCTCGCGTATGGTTTATTCCATAAAAATGTACTGACGATTGCGTACTTTAAACAGCTCTACAGTTTTGGTGCAATAAAACTTTATCTATCGTACCAGTTATGCTAAAGCCATCCAGAATGAAGGGGGCTTCTGAGAATATTGCCAGATATTGATATTATTTGGCATGGAAATGTCTTTAAGGTCTGTTATTAAACACAAAACACCACTAAAGCCATTTTTGAGAAAATAACCCTAAATGGGGAGTGTTGTATCTTCGAAGATACTGAACTCAAATACGCGGTTTGGTATTGAACCAAATTTCATTTTCAAATCCCTTTTCATATACGCACACACTTGCACTCACAGACACATGCAACACATAAAAGCCTATACACGCACAAACCTTTCTCTAAACATGTTAATTTGCATTCAAGGAGTATCAAAACAGCTATTTCCTATGAAATTGCAGTATCAAAGTGAAAATATAATCTATTAAGCGTTATAAGTTTTGTCAGCACAGTCAAAAGGCCAATTACTGCCGCAGGTGGACCAGTGTCAGTTCAGACCCTGCCGGCTACCTGTACTAATGGTCGGTCCTCTTGAATGAACAATAGTCATTGTGCGCGGTATTGCGACATCACTTGTTTTCCCGTATCCCTTTCGAGAACTTTCCACTAGTATTCGGGCTGTATATACGTCGCCGACTGCAGCTCAGGTCGATCGTTTGGGATACGTGAATTAAGAGAGGTCAGTTATAAGGCTAAGAAGTCTTCAGCTGATAATGACAGTAAGCAGTGTGAATGCAGTTCAACATGAGTTGTGAGTCAATTTTGACAGTACCCCGAGACTAGACTCAAAAGATCACTCATGTTTGTCTTGTACGCAACGGTGGCTGATGTCTGACTTTTACAATTCTCTAACAGCTTAGAACACAAAATGTGATTAGCCGTAAATGAAGTTCTCATTTTTATCATGCATAGCATTTAACTCCATTCATTCCTTAAAAAAGAAACTTCTACAAATGCTTATTCTTGTCTCATTTATCGTGGCCCCAGTTATTCAAGACCTTGAGAGATAAGCAATATCCCAAAAGCCTGTACAATGTTTTAAGAGATTACTGTAAGGACAGACGTGTATACATATATGGTGAAAATAAAATGATAACTAAGGAGATATCGAAAGGCTGCCCTCAGGGATCAATTTTAGGTCCGACATTTTGGGACATATTAACTGAGCCTATGTTAGAATATATGAGTAAACTCCCATATGTGCTTGATATAATAGCATATGCAGATGACCTATTAATATTAGTCGAAGCAAACAGTAGATCAGAACTAGAAGAAAAGGCTAACAACACTTTGGACCGTTTGGATAGTTGGTGTAAGGAAGTTAAATTGCAAGTTGCGCCACAAAAGTCGATGTTCATGATAATGAAAGGGACGCTAAAAAGGGATCCAATAATTAAACTGGCTGGAGTTAAAGTATGCAGGAAAAAGGTAGTGAAATATTTGGGGATTCACATAGATGAAAAACAGCTTTATAATACACATATAAATGAGGTTAAAAATAAAGCTAATAATGTGATGATGAAATTATCTAATCTTACGACCAGAAAATTCAAGCTACCAACGGAGATAGTCAGTGTTTATCACATGAGTTTTATGGTGGGCATAACCGCATATGGAGCTGGAATCTGGGCACATAGATTGAGTAATACCAAAAATATAAAAGTACTTAGATCAACACAGAGAAGAGCTTTGCTTAGGATGACCGGTGCAGCTTCTACTACGGGAACAATGGCTCTGTTGGTGATTATGGCCATTTGGCCAATAGACTTATTAATTCTGATGAGAGCGGCATACTTTTGGTTGAAGAAAAGAGATCTAAAAAGAGTAGAGGATATCATTGGAGAATGTTGTAGGACCAAAACAGAAGTACGATGGTGTTTAATACGACGATGGCAACAAGAATGGAATGAGATGACAATTAGGAGACGAACATACAATCTATTTCCAAACATCAAAGAAAGGTTGAATCTCAAAAACATATTGCCCGGAAAGGGTGGCATACTATATATAGCAGGACACGGTCCATTTAACACATATTTCAAGAAGATAGGGAAGATACCTAGCGATATCTGTGATGTATGTCAAGTGCAAGACTCACCAGAACATGTCATTTTTGAATGCATCAAATATAAAGAGACTTTACAGGAATATAGAGAGTTACTAGCTGGGAAACAAGTATATAACATCATTAGATATGAATACGATCTTAAAATCTTAGAGAAGATGGTTCTTACAGTTTCTGACATAGTAATGGAACAATATAAGATCAATGGACTTCGGAATCAGCCAAGACGCATACGTCAGCATAGACCCAATGGTGAACAGTCTGCAACTAGAAGTTCCAGTAGATTAAGACGACATCGGGAACTAGAAGTAGACAGGACACAGCTATAAGTATCTCAGGAAGAAGGATTAGACCTAAATCAGGAAACTGTTCGGATATAGAATGAAGACAGGTAGAAGGAGACGCAGTTATCAGAATCGGGAACAGGAAGTCAATATAGAGGAGACAGGCTAACAAATTAACAACTTAATGAATTTTGTAACTTCCCTTGTGGAGGATATTATATTAAAACATGTAATATAGGATTGTATCTGCAAAGATTATAATTTGTTATTGTTAAATCATATTAAATCATTAAATAAATCAAATAAAATTGTAAATAATCGTGTCCAGGTTTAGCATCTAGATGCCTGGACAATAGATTAGCAGATAATATTTTTTTTATTTTTTTTTATTTTTTTTATTTTTTTTTGTCTCATTTATCGTGAATAGAGACAGATATTTATACAAGTATTCCTATTATATATTTTCTGTTAGGCAGAAAAACATTTAGAAGTTGTAGGTACGTTTAAGCGATATTCTGGATTTCAAATTGGTTGTCTTTGTATAACCTGGAGGGAAAATAATGTATTGCGCTCGTATAAATAACTATATCCACTCATTCGCGCATAAACTATTCTTAACCCATGGCGCGACACCCCATAAAGGACCAAGACCTGCCAACCCAACTGCCGGCCCCACGCACATATACGCAAGGTAGAGGTGAGCGGGCGTCTAACCGATACGGGGAGGAGATGTGGTCAGCATTTCGGCACCCCCTGCCTGCCTCGGTAGCCTGGATGGCAGCGTGTCTGCTTCACGTTCAAGAGGTCCCGAGTTCGAATCTCCGTTAGGGTGATTTACCCGAATAAGGTTTTGTCCGGGATTTTCCCTTATCCTGAAAGATAAATGTCGGGTATCTCTAAGCTCAGTCAACCCCGGACTCAAATTTGAGCATCATTTCACCCATTTCATTCACCATCCGATATGACTTAACAACGTTGGAGGACGTAAATTATGATCAAACAAAAAAGGCACCCCCAGCCAGAAAAACTATTCTTACAAAAGCTTATTCTATTTACTTCGAGTTAATCCAGGTAAAAAAAATCTAGAAAGATTTTATTATTCATTTCCTTGTACTTAGAATGGAAATAGCGAACTATTGAAGACCTAACTGATAATAAATTCCTTTTAGAACTGGTTCCATGTGTAGGATATGAAACTCCGCTCACTTGATATGTCCAGAGAAACGAAACAATAATCGAAATATCATTGAAAAAATAGGTTTAAACATTTAAACCTGGAGCAAGGGATACAGTGGAAAGGGTTAACTCTATAAGGAAATGTATTTCACATAAATCGAGTGATTTAACTAGACCTAAATTATTTGGGTAGTAAGTTATGTACATCTGTAAAATTCACCAAGTATTCAAACGTAATTTGTAATAAAGTACACATTATAGGATATTTGTACTATTATATGTATACTAGACGAGATTTAATAAGAAATGAAACTATTGGAGAGGAACTAGGTATATATAAATTATACAGGACTAAATAGAAGAAAATATACAGAACTGAAAGAACATGTGAATAGAATGAACTACGAAAGAGTGCCTGTTTTAATAAGAAGATATAATCTTCGTGGAAGAAGAGATGCAGGACGCCCTAGAAAAAGATAGTTGATGGAATGCGAAGACGGAACAGGTAGAAATGCCTAATCCCTTAAGTGAAGAAAAGGAGGAAGATCATAGGCTATTTTCAGAATATTCAAAGTTACATTTTATTAGTCGTGAAGATATTTTAAATCTACGATAATGCATAACGTTAGGTCCATTTTTAATAAAATAAAAGTTTGCAAAACTTTGTTCATGGAAAAAACTAATTTTTGATTGGAGAATTGTTTTAAAATTTCTTCCTGTCAAGGTTTTGGAAGAGCAGAATTTAAACACCGAATTCGTACTTATTAGACATTTCCTCTTCGTTTTATACCGTCCCGTGACAGACACAGGCCCCTATCTAAAATGTTGTTTATATTCAGAGTCTTAAAATACATAACTACAATGAATCTTCTGTGTCCAATTTTTTAGTGGAGTAAAGTACTTATCCATTTACTGGAGTAAGTAGTAGGTAAACTAAGTAGTAAATCCTAATCCTATTCCTAAAGGAGAAATTCTGAAGTGCTGCAATTCCTTGCATTTTTCTACTTATAAACTACTCTTTTTGGTACCAGGTTTTGTACTTAAAAGTCTTGCTCTTTGGCTTTTGCTGTTCAAGATACAAACAGAAGTAGACACACAGACAGAGCGCACAAATAGGCTTTTTATAAAAATGTCTCTTTCTATTCAGGACTCATTTTATTCATGTATACCGCTATGGAAACTCAATATCTAAATTTTGGGTGAAGTAAAAACTCTAATTCATCTATTTAATTTATGTACACAAAAGACAAAGTAAAAATGATAAGAAAGGCTGAGAAAGAAAGCGATAAACCAAAACGCAAATGATGTCACGGTGTGAGAAACATAGTTGTAAACAAATTTGGAGCAAGAAGAAACAACCTTAAATTGAGCGAAATAATTCGTACTGCGAATATCAGTAGCAAGAGGATAGTATGATGTAAAAGGAAAAGAAAGTAATAAGTTTAGTGAGAGAGCAGAAAGAAAAATATGATACTGTCTAGTAAACTGGTTGTAGCTGATGTAAACTCTGGTACAGTAATTGAATTACCCAAGGTTCAAGGCGGCGAGGAAAAAGAAGAAATATAAATGCTGAGATGCATGAGCAGCCTTCATCGCGACAAGTGAGGGTGGACAAAGAGTGAGGGTTAAGACGATGAGGGCTTGGCAAATTGCTATATAACTACAAGGAGAAGTCCGCACACACCCGCATGACTCAAGATCCTGCTCCATCGGACCGTAAACGTTCCCCTCTCTTCTGTTTGACCTCCCCTCTCACTTTCCAATTCCATTCCAAGATTCGGATACTCACTTCATTGAAAATACTGTGATTTCAAAGTCTAACAATATATTCCATTCAAGACATTTGCTTTGTTTTATTGTGCTATCTCATACAAGTATTCGTAGCGGGTGGTAAACGAATATTCTGTGTACTTTGGGGTGTCCTAAAATGGAAGAATTGGCACTCGGAAGGTGCACTGGAGAACACTGATTTCATTTTATCCCGCAATTTGTATCGTAAACATACTTGATGTAGAGAGTGAAGAAAACTAATATTTAGTGGCTCTTTAGTCAGTTGCTGTATATATCACATGGGAGGGCAAAAGAAAGCAAGCAAAAAGAAGCGGGATTAACATGTACGGTAAAAGCGCAGAGCATAACAAGAACCTAAGGGAAGAAATAATGATTGACCCTGCAGGACTAGACTACGACCTTCCATTTCTGAGATTTATAGGTTCAATGCAGTCATAAGACGGATGATATACATTGTGTTTTTCTATTAACTACATGTGTAAAATGTATTTGGCATACCTGACCAGTAAACACTGAAAAACAGAAATCCGATAACTTGCCGAAAACGAGAGTTCACCTCGTTCTTGGCATCATTTCTCGTTTCAAGAATCTAGTCTGCTCCTTAACTACCATATATGAAATACTGCCAATGTACCTGTAAGGAAATAGTTACATCTCTGAACAAACATTACTCAAATTCTCGCAGAGGCCTCTTAATGTAAAAACGGTCATGTAAGAAAAACTTTATTTAGTTTTCTTATATTTGCATTGTTACTTATTTAAGCATCCTAAAGAATTGTATAAATTGGAAAAGTTGACAACATTAGAATTAATTTTTTGTTAAGGACGGTATCAAATGCCAGTACTATATCAGCAACAGCGCTATTTCCCGCAAGAGTTCTTTTATATGCCTGCAAATATACAGATTTGGAAAACTACTTTTAAGCATACTTAAAAACCAATATTGTGGTTAGTATTTCAACTCGTCACTTCAGGGCCGTAGCCAGTACCTAACTAAGCTACACGAGAAGAGATATTTAGTTTTTTATATACCAATGAAGGGGGGCTGGGGAAGAGAAAAGTACATAGACGTCACGAATAAAGAGGAGAGAGAAGTTATTGCATAGGTGAGAGCAGGAGTATGGCGACTAAAATTTACAAGGAAATTACTTTTCCATATGTGGGGGAAATGAGAACTTAGAACATATATTTTTTTAGTTTAAAGGGGCAGAAATTTGGAGGAAAGAGTTTATTAATAAGAAATGGTTTAAGTTGGATAGGTATGTAGTTCCCATGCAGTCACAAGGGCGATAGCGGCCCAGCAAAATCATCAAATCATTTCACCAGCTTCTTGCCCAACTGTAAAAATAACCGTTGCAACACGCTCCGTTTCTTAAGAGCCTGAAACATTCCATGAAAATTATTATAAGAATTCCTCACTGTTAAACTCTATTGAATTGTGTCCGATAGTAGTCTGATAAAAGCAGTATTCTAATTTTTGTAATTTGCGTTTCGTGGAGCAAAACGAGAGAGATATACCAAAATGAAGATACAATTCCTAAAGGAAAAGAAAAAGAAGGAAAAGGAAACATATCTCAGAAGCTCGTAAGTTTAGAAGCTATTATATTCACACAGTTATTCAGAGGTTTGGAGAAAGATTCGCCGATCTTACAGGTGAAGGATAAGAATATGATAAATAGCAAAACAGATTCAGGTAAGCAGTAATGCTTCAAAGGATGGCCTCGCAAGCACAAGACGATGGTAAACTCTGGAAACTAAGCTATAGCTAAGCCGAAGATACGCTATGTATATAAAGATACCGACCGCTACCTACTACCACGGTGGAGTTTATTTCCTGAAACTTGGTCTGCCTGCAATGTTAATAGTAGCTCGCAGCAGGAATGAGGGGTGGGGGGCATTGCTGGATGTAAATTGGAATGTCTGTTTGGGTGTAGATAAATACTGCAGATTTCGCTTAATTATTGGAAACTACCGCCCCTATCTTTTGCCCCACATCTTCTCTTTTGGTTACACCTCCGCAGAGATTCATTTAAAAACGTCAGCTGTATTGACCTGTCTTTATTCGAAAAGTCGTCCGACATCTTATGAGCGGCTCTATTCCCCTTTCGCCCCCCTTCTTCTTGTAATTGGTATCTGTTTTGTAAAGAATGGCAGGGGGAGACGCGAATGTCTGGGAAGATAGCAGTGTCCCACGGGAGTCAAACTACGGAAGAAACACCGGTATCTACTCGAAAACTTGGAAGCGGGGAGGGACCAATGGAAAACGAATTGTCTGAAGGATTTCACTTTACTACAGGCGATTAATCCAAGCGCTTTTCATCTCAAGAGTCTATTTCGACTTGTATGGTTTTCATTGATAAACACGAATAAAGTTTGCTAAGACGTCACTGCTCAACGCTGCTTTTCGTAATGCAAGCGTTAGTAATATCAAAACAAGGTGAAAGTAATCCTCGTCATTGTGAAGGCTTACTTATCTTACACCTCCCTTAATGGATTATCCAATTTTTGGACTATCATACTTTTCCTTTTTCTCTTTGAACAGCAGCTGGAAGGAGTGGAGAAACTGTTATTATGAAAGTGTATGATATTAAAATTTGAATAATAAAACTAATTGGGTTTTTACGTAGTACTATTTTAAATGCCATTTTAAATTTTGGCTACTTTAGTACATTCAGGATAGCAAAACTGTGTGGTTCAGTATGCCCTGGACTATTATGTGGCACCCAACATCTTCACTTATCGGTGAAAGTAATAACAATTGAAATTAATTGATAGATTCCTTTTGTCAATTATAAAATACATCAGGTAAATAATTCAAATGGGGTAGTTTAGAAAACATTAAACTGAACTAGAAATTCACTGCGAAACGAGATATCACACAGCAACGTGTAGGAGGTCCCGGGTTCAATTCCAGGTAGACAAACCAGTCTGATCTTGGGTTTCTTGCGAATTCCCCGGGTGAGTAGGTCAATGCTGGAATGATTTCTCTTTTGCCAAGAGTTTCATGTCAATTTCGTGTAATGGAAATTAATTATTCTTTCACACTGGCCGTGTGTAGGCTAAATTGTGGAAACGTAGAGTCAGACTGAAAAATTCAATGCCATAGCCGGGATTTGAACCACGGATCTTCTGGTTTCCGTCCAGCCGCACTACCATTGTAATAAATGTAATAAATCGTCCAATATGTTCGAGGGTTGCATGGTAATCAACGGCGGTTGGTGTGTTGCGGGAGAGCTGATGACCTCCTTCCTGGAACCTCTCTCAATGTCATGGGAACCCTGGTTTAGACAGCTGAGGAAATGGGTGTCATGTTAAAATCGTTAGCGACTCCTCTTTACTAAGCACACCGCCACTCTTAAGATCTCTTTCCCATCGCTCCCTCCCAAGAGTCACATTGGAACCAATGCGGCGCTGTGCTCCAACTACTGAAGACCCCTACGACTGCCTACTCCTACTAGTCATTGTTTAGCTGCTTCCAGTTGTCATAGCAATTGAAAATAATTCACTGGCAATTTTAGAACTGGACCAAGGATTTGAACTACGACTTACTTACTCCTTAGCTGAGTTTTAAGCTCTCTGATGAAGATGGCAAAGAAAATACTTCGTCGGTGAATGTGTGAAACATAGGTATAAGATCATCAAAATTTTAATTTCTTCATTATCTTCTTGGATGGAAATTGTACGTCGTCTTTTGTATTTCACGCCTTACTGTCCAGCAATAGTTAGCAACTACAGTTATGCTGCAGCTTTCCTTATTACTCGATTCGATGACACTTGAAGCACGTCACAGAAGCAAATGTGCGGTGTTTCTCCAGTTTATTCGCAGTGCTTTTAAATTCTATTGAAACAATCACTAATCTGTATTCGACTCGTATTTCAGAAATTTGAATACTTTTTCTCAACACAATTTTTGTCACTTTTTGGTAACTTTATATTAGGTAATATGGGAAGATCAATAACGTCATCCTTTTTACCTATGCTAATTATTACACAAATCTTACGCTCGACATTTCTAGGTCTTCTTATATCAGGATCATTAAGCATACCGCGTTTTAACTTTGCTTCAGAGGGTAGTGGATGCGCTTCACCCGTGTACTAGAAGCAGTATCCTTCATTATTTAAAGGCGTTGCACATTGTTTCATCAAGACAAATTTAATTGTGGGGAGATGAAGCACAACTTCATCGATATTGACATGGCTTTCGCGTACAATTACGTGTAGACTTTCTCGACGTGGCTAGATGTTCTTAGTCCAGTGATAAATCACTATCTATCCCAAGTTGTTCTCGGGAAGCAATCCAGGTGAGAAGACGATTAGAAATCCACGTTTCAGGAGTGTGCATCTCTCCCATCATCAGGATGTTTATTAAATGTTATAACCACAAATTACTCACTGATTATAACACAAATATAAACAAAGACAAAAACTATCAAAATCCGCATTTCTGAACAAAATATTGCTTTTAGTAAATTGAATGCCAGGTCAAGAGATGGTGTGAGTATAGAAAATTAATTGGGTCAAAGAAACGTAACTACTTAACTTGATTATCAATCTGTATTGAACTGAGCTTCTTAAGTCGACGGATTTCCATTTTAAGGCCAAAATGCAACAGTTACTGGGAGCGGAGACTTAAGGAGGCTATGACCTTTTCCTCCGAGAGGAGCACGCTTAATCGTGATGCTGTATTTCAGTTCAGCTCCTCTTGGAATGCGGCAGTATAAATGAAAATCCATCGACTTAAGAAGCACAGGTCAATACAGCTTGATAATAAAGTTAAGTAGTTACGTTTCTTTGATCCAAATAATTTTCCATACTTACGCCATCTCCTGACCTGGCATTTAATTTACTGAAAACAGTCTTTTGTTCAGTAATGCGAATTTTCATAGTGTCTTGTCTTTGTTTATATTTGTGTTATATCCCGTGATTCATTTGTGGTTATAACATTTAATGACTCAAAATCAAAACTTATTAATATCAAGGAGAAGGAAAGTTTGTAACGAACCAATCAGGATATATTTGAACTACAAACTACTTGAACAGGTCAGAGAACTTAGATATTTAGGGATAACCCTAGACGAAAAGCTCAACTTTAATAGACACATTAACAACACAACAGAGGCACTGCTACTAACAAATATGTTAAGCAAAGTAAAAAAACTACAGTGGGGCCTTGGCCACAAATCTCTAAGAACAATCTACAGAGGTGCAATTGCACCTATACTAACATATGGTTCCCCAGTCTGGGAGCAGGCACTAGAGAGAAAGAACATAAACATACTTCAAAGAACCCAGAGAATAATAAACATCAAAATTGCCAAAGCCCACAGAACCATATCTTACGAAGCTTCATGTGTTGTAGCTGGAGTGAAACCTATCTACATTACAATAGAAGAAACAGCCAAAACTTACAAGATAACACATGGAATGACACCAGAATCAGCAGATCATGATGCACCTTTACAAATAGTAAACTGGCCACATCCAGCAGATGGTATAGTCATGGAAGAAGTTATTGACAACAAATATTATGAAATAGAAATCTTCACAGATGGTAGCAAAATCCAAGGCAAGGTCGGAGCAGCAATAATATTTAAACAAGGCGAGATTTTACACAGAATCAAAGCAAAATTACACGACAGATGCTCAAATAACCAAGCTGAACAAGTGGCAATCCTTAGAGCATTAACAACACTGGAGGACATGAACATACAAATACAAGAAAGGACAGCTGCAGTATATTCAGGTAGCAAAATAACTCTACATCTAATCCTACACAATCCAAAACATATTTATCTAATAGAGGAAATTCAAAATAAACTCAGAAGACTCAAAGAACAGTAGAGGATAATACATTTTGCCTGTATCAGAGCACATGCTGGATATGTTGGTAATGAATTAGCTGATAAACTTGCTAAGGAGGCTGCACTTGATAATGAGACTGACTACGTATACAGCAAAAAACAAAAACCGACAATTGTCAGTGAAATTCAAGAACAAGGGACCCAGAAGCGGCAAGAAGAGTGGACTAATACTACAAAGGGAGCCATCTGCAAGGAGTTCATTCCATCAGTCAAAGAAAGAATGGGAACACAAATTAATTTAAATTTTGCTCTGACAGCAATGATTACAACGGATTAACAAAATCATACCTGCACAAACTTGGAATAATACAGGACCCAACCTGCATCTGTCTACAAGAACAGCAAACAGTGGAACATCTCATGTATCGATGCTGCAAACTAAAACAACAAAGGGACATAATGAAGAGAACCATCGAATCTAATAGCTACAAATGACCAGTGACAAAAGAGCAGTTAATCACCTACAACATTAAAGCTTTCAAGACTTTTATTCAAAGCATTAACTATGATGATTTAAAATCAAATATTAAAGTGACTACTGGAGAATAGTGAAGTGATACAGTGATGTGATATGAAAAGAAATAAACAAGAAATAAACTATGAACAAGTGAGGAAGATAAATACAGTAATCAATGAGTGTGTATATGTATACTAAAACAAACTGATTGCAGTTATTCAGAACAAGGCATGTAGTATCAGTATCAGTGATGTGATGGGGCATGCCCATTAGATCAAAAAAAAAAATATTCTGATGATGGGAGAGATGCACACTCCCGAAACGTCGATTTATAATCATCTTCTCACCTGTCTTGCTTCCCGAGAACAACTTGAGCATATTCGTCGTCAGGAAAGCTTCAGGTCTTACTTCACTACCTATCCCATACACACTGTAAGCTCCATGGGCCCTGGGCACATTTCAGCATCATTTCAGCCATTTCATTCATCATACGATATAACTTAACTTTGGAGGACTTAAATTACTTATTTATAGATAATCAAAGCATGAACATTTAATAAAACCAGATTTCTGATCCAGCTGCATAGTTGAACCTTTCACGGCGTTTCAACCATTGTGGTTCAGTCGCAATAATATTAGTTTTAAATTTACGATATATCCCTTAAGAATAACTGATGAGGCAAAGAACTTAATTCAAAGCGTGTCCATTATGAAGAGTACTTCGCTTGGAAGCATCAGTGTAAAGTCTCATTCACTTGAATCACAGGACCTTTCCTGAGTTTTCCCTTATCCTGAAAGATGAACGGCGGGTTACTCTAGGCTCTTAACTGTGGGCTCATCTGACAATCTTTCCACCCATTTTATTCCATCGTCATCCGGTGTGATTTAATTTTGGAGGACATAAACTGAATAAGGGGAAAATAAAGTTATAATTTGAAATGTCATGTCTTAGCGTAATTTCTTTCACATTAATGCAATATTTCGCTAGACTTTTACCCTTGAGGTCTAGTATGATGCCTTGACCTAAAAATCCAATTAACTATTTAGGTAGGGTATGATCATCACAAGTCACTTGATTAAAATCTTCCGGTCTTAGCAGACTATTTTTGATAATATGCACTATAGCTCGCCAGAATATGTTCACTTGCATATACATCAAATTTAGATGCAAATTGTTTCTGCATGTTCGTGCCTGTAGGTCTACAGAACTGAAATTAGAAATGTCATTTATAGGATAGCCCACGTATGTTTGTAACTGAAAAATTACTCAATCACCAAATCTCTAATTGGTACCAAACTTGCCGTTTTAAGTTATGTATCTTCCCAAGACCGAAACATTTTCAGCCATCCTTTACATGGAACAGTTTTTTAAGTTCTCCATTCTCTCAAAAACGACACTAACAATTGTGACTTAAATACCATACACTTTTGAAATATTTGCATAGCGAATAAATTGACGTCCTGAAAATATCATGTTTAACTCCATTATTTCATAAGAATTTTTACATACTTTTAGGTACTTAAAATAGATAATTTATTTAAAATAGTATTCTGAGTAGCAAAAACTATTTCTAATGCATATTATATTTCACAAGTTTATTCCCAATGCCACAGAAAGAGAGTGGAATTTCTATATCTGCACGTAGTAATTCCGAATTTGTGCATCCAACTGTGGATATAGTTTCTTCTAACTTTTTGTACCTTCAAGAAAATGTGTAAAGAAAGTAGCTATGAAAAGGTTCAATTAGATTTAGATAAATCAGAACTCGTCAAAGTTGCATAAATATACAGGATAATGAGTAAAAAAGAGTCAAGTGAACGTAAGCCATTTTACATGATAGGTATGTCATTTCTAAACAATCACATATCGATTCCTATATAAAAATCTAAGTATCGCTTTAGTTTACTGTAGTCATACTTCAACTGAATGTTTAAATATTTAATGAAAGGTTTTCCAGACTGAAAGAAATGATAGAACAATTTGATTTTGTAAGTAAACTTTCTCACACAGTGAGTAGAAAAATCATATGAATCAACGTGTTCAAGATAAGTCGTTTGGTATCATGAAAACAAACCAGGGGCTGGATAGGTAATGTGTAGTGTGAGAAGGGGAAGTTTCCTGAACTGGATAAGTATGCATCATCTTGCTCCTCATCTCTCACATGAGCCCCAAGTTTTCCCTGTTTGAACCTGCTCAAAGTTTCGCTTTGCCTCGGACGTCTTCGTTGTCGAGACGTAATTTGCTTATTGCCAAGTTGTCTTCAGCGCCACTGGCCACCTTATCGCGAATACCACGTCCGATCCTAGGGAAAGGAACACCCGGGGGCGGTGTGGCGGTGGCGAAACTCCGTTTTCAGCACGAACGTCACGTCTTGGACGAAACTTGGAGATGCACAAAACAGACACGCAGAGGGGCAGGGGGACACACCTTAGGTATATTAAGATTTCTGTCAGGTGGTAGGAAACTTCTGCAAGGACGACTTTGTGCGAAACAAAATTTTAACTCCACGTTCTAACCCCTTGGCCTCAGGATATAGCGAGCTCGACCATAAACCGCTACCTGCTTCATGTAGGTACAGCGTCGCACTGGACGGTCTCCTCCAGCATCACTATGCTACTGTTCTCATTGGTATCACTCCGTCCGCAAAGCTGTTGCTCTGACACCAATTGCGCTTTACACAGACGCAAGCTTCATTGGCTGGAGCAGGGTTCCTACTACCTCGTTTCCATTGTATAAAAGTAAATATATGTATATTTTATATCTTACTTTTGCCAATCGGAATCATCCGAAAGTCTTCCCCATATAGAGTAAATCATGTGATATGGATTACTACTGTGGACATTCTAGTTGTGAGTTAGTCTAACTATAAAATGTACCTACTATATGTATTGTTCACAGTGTTGTGGCAAAATGTTATTAACCTTTAAGCATTGGAGCTACTAAAGAAAAGCTAATATTCTGGATTTGTGTTCTTTTTATAATTTAAGGATCAGTAACACGCTTGTAATTTTCAGGTGACGCCTGCATAGATTATTTGATGGTTGTTTAATACTACAATGTATAATAAATAGGGAAAATGCTGCATTTCACTTATTATTTCGATGAAAATAAATTTCGAAGCTCCCTGAATTGAAATTATTAAAACAGTGACTACGTTTGTGTCTATAAAAGTCATATTTCATAAACGAACTGTCGGATAAACCAAAGACTTCCACGATGCGACAGTCAGATTTTAAAGAAAATCACCTATCCAAAACTGTCCCTTGCATTGGAGATTTTTCAAAGTGTTGGATTTTCATAAACAGGTATCAAATTACTATAATTCAAACAATTTATGTTTAGTATATTAACACAGCAAAAATTGTAAACCTAGAATTTTCTGTGAATAAGGTATATAAAAATGTTACTACCTACATATTTCCTGTAGGAGCAATGGGAATGGAATAATACAGTTGGTATAAGCGATACTCAAATATCTTAAAGAGCTGAGCGCTATGTGATGGTTTGGTTATTTCATTCACTTTGTAGGTCCTAAAAATTAAGAACATAAAAGCAAGCAAATGATAGCTATTTTTTGTTTTAGAAAGGAGTAAGCCTTTGAAAACTAAAACAAATAAGAAGCAATACCTCTTTCTACAGGGAGTTATATGACATAAATTGTATGATTTAAAGAGATATAAATGTTTTAATGGTGTGATTTATCAGCTGTGTAAAAACTATTCGTTCATGAAGTGGATTTCAAGGACTAGAATTTTTGGACACCTTAACTTCCATATAAGGTGTAGTTTGGGTTGGGAGATCATCTTGAAAACTTTGTGTGGCATTCTTAGAAGTTGTTCCCCTTATAAGTTTATTCAAGGCCTTTTCACCTGGCTTGTTTTCCGGGAATATCTTGAAAATATTCGTCGTCAGGAAAGCTTCCGATCTTATTTTAATATGAGTTTGGTTGTTTAACGTCTTGTAGTTTTGAGTTACGATGTTTTATTCAGGGGACTTCAAAACGTGCATTTTGATGAAATATTGGTTACAAATTTCGTGTACATATGTTTTTGTGAGTTTATTTACACTTATAGTAAGTTTTGGAACAGTTTATATCTGGCTTTTGCCATAAATGCTTTTTTAAAAGGCGCTGATAACTACTGCTGTTGGGTGCCCTTATACACCATCACTATCATCATCATCATCATCATCATCATCATCATCATCATCGTCATTGTCATCATCATTGTCATCATCATCCAAGTAAGTGGGTGCAAAATAAGGCAATGTACTAGACATTTAGACATTTAAATAGACATTTTCGTTGTATAAATTGCTTTTCGTAGTTAAACAATCATCACGCAAGAAAATATATAAAATCCTATGTAGTATTTAGACAGTTCAAAGAGACGACAATTCCAATACTGCCCAGTTATCTTATTATAGGTAGGCATAAGACATGGCAAAATGCTAAATATAAACGAAGTTAGTTTTATGTGAATAGAACATGCACCATATCAAACTCTGAGATTATCAGAGATGTGTTTTATTATAAATATGCAGTCTATTATAAATTACGTGCCATGAAAAGCTAGTTTATGATACTAGTTAATAGCTAGTTAATAGATTAATACCTCTGCAATCTTCTGTTTTACTGTTTAACTTCCTCATATGGAGACCCCCAGAAACCACAAGCTTGTGACGGCAGAGAAAACCTGTGGTCAAAATGTTAGGAGACGAAAGTAAAAGGAATGAGTGGAATAAATAAGTGAGTACATGGAATGTGGCAAAACCCAAGGATTAACACACGTTAGTCGAAGAGAAACAGACCACGTTAAATATGGAGGAGAACCTATACCTGGTAAATAGAAATGAATTTATACGCACTAAATCATTAGGAATTACTTGGAATAGACTAGGAGGCTGTAGGACATAAAATATTAGAAATATTGGTATGAGAATTAACCTATTTAATGAGAGCGAGGTTATGCATAATTTGACTGGGAAAAATGACTGTTTGCAGACAGTTTAACTCCGTTAGACGTGTTTGAAGATGTTGAGATTACTGATAGTCGTAGCTCTTAGAATATATTGGTAATTTCTAATAATAGTGCTCGATTGCTAATTTGTTTATTAATCTCTACATACCTTCAGAACTTTTAAGTAAATCTTTCGACAGTTGAAGCAATCATCTTAACTATTGAATTCGCATACAAGTGGAAAACTTTCTTTTTATTCTCTATGCTTTCAATATTTTTACTACTAGCATTGCACCTAACACTGGATATTAAAATTTTACTACAAATGTGTTTACGCTTAGTGGCGTAAGCAGCGCAACTCGGATGAAATTTATGTTTGGCTTCTTTCAAAGATTCAAGAGAAGGATATCCAGAAACTTATCCTTCCGTCCTTTGTGCCTTCTCTACCACTCGCCTATAGTGAGTAGAGAAAATATTGTATTCCACCCCAAATGTTTCAAGTACTTTTCTAGGTTGGATTTTAGAATTTAGTGGAGGATTTTTATGCCTTTTGGCCTTATATTTCTATTTATTTTATTTTTGTTTTGGTTGTGTACATGTATTTTTTGTTACTTTATTTACATTTTTATTGCGGTTTAGAACTGTTTATATCTGGCTTTTGCCATGAATGATTTTTAAAGGGCGCTGATAACCGCTGCAGCTGGGCGCCCTTACACACACACACACACACACACACACACACACACACACACACACACACACACACACACACACACACACACACACACACACACACACACACACACACACACACACACACACACACCAAATGTTTGAGTTGGAGATTTCGCCGGAAATAGATGTTCTTAACCCCTTGAATACCAAAAATGATGTTTAGTATAGATTCGTTTATGTGCACGTGAGAGAGAGAGGGCGAGAGAGAGGGAAAGGGGTTTATATTTGTCTATCTGTGACCGCATAACTCAAAAACGAAGAGACGTTTATATACCATACTTCGTATTTGCATTAATACCTTCTACAAGAATGTCTGCCATTCAAAAGTAATCTTCAGAATATTTATCAGTAATTC
Source organism: Mantis religiosa (assembly GCA_030765055.1). Lineage (NCBI taxonomy): Eukaryota > Metazoa > Arthropoda > Insecta > Mantodea > Mantidae > Mantis > Mantis religiosa. The sequence continues at coordinate 129,335,179 of CM060954.1, forward strand.
GGCTTTCCTCAAATTTTTAAAAACATTTAAAATTTTAAAATTATTTCGGATATTTCCATAACATAAAATATATAACCTAAACTTGCGCGAAGTAATCTATGAAATTATATTAATTCTGAATGAATTTTATGTATTTTGTAAACCTTATGAGATGAGTAAACATTAAGCGAAAAAATGCTGATGTTGTTGCCAGACGTTTATGTCACAGAGTTTTTATAGCATTAGACATTTTAAATACATTGTTTAGCAGTACTTATAATTTTATTATCGGCTAAGTTGTAATTTTTTTCTCTCGTTATCATTCATAGCGATTGGAATTCCATGGCCGTCACATAATGACCTATTTTATAAGAATTGTATGTCCTCTAAACCGACTGTTCTTTCCTTTGTACCCATACTAACATTTGAAATTAAACTATATTTGTAAGGTTTTATTGGGTTAAACATGAAGAATGTAGAAGAATGACGTTTTGTGAAAATAGATACTTGTTATGACTCATTGTTTCGAATTTATTTAATGTCTTTATTTTAACTAAGCTTCTTATCAATAAAATATAAAGAAATATGGTTAATTGTTCACCCCTGTTAACCTATTCATTCTACAATTTCCACTAGGTACACATTAATTTCCCTTACTATTATGCCTTGTTTACCTATCTTTTAATGAGCATTCCAATTCTTATATAAAAGCACTTCACCTTTGGTACAGTATTTACTAAATATTTCAATTAATACAATCTTTCTATGCATTTGGGCCATTTCTCCACAACTCAGTCCCTTTACATTCAAATAGGATGTGCTCCATTTTTTTCCTCTGCTTATTGGGCACTGACTTGGGGAAAAACTTTTCTCTACCCTTTAAGTCTCCTTTACCCACTCTCACTCAGGCCATACTCTCTCTTTGTTCTTTATTTAGTTTCTCAATATATACTTCTCTTTTCTATATACGATTTACAGAAATGTACGACTCTAATGGACTTTCTCGACTACATCAGGAAACAGTGTCTGTATTTTCATGTCTTCAAATTTTCCTCTGACCCCTTTCCAAAAACCATTTACATTGTTTTCCTTTATTCTCCAAATTTCTGCCACACCGTTAACTTTGAAGTGACTCTAACTGAATGAGTGTAACACATAGAGAACCTACCCTAAATAGCATCTCACTCGATACAAAGTGTATTAAATTGGTGGCAATGTAAATCATGATAGGTACCTACCCAAATAAGTTTCTTTTCACATGAACATAAAATAAAACAAAAGTGATGATCTTTATTGCATTCATATATTATTGTCGCTAAATTCCACAAAATACTGTTTCTGTTTACATTTGCACGAACGACAACAACCAGTATTAATAAATTAACAAATCTTATAGTAAAGTATTACAGATTTCACGGAAGTTCAGTAACAACCAAAGAGAACCCAGTTTGAGAGAGACTGTGCAAGGACACTGCTCCTTGCTAGATGTGGAATATTGTCATATTAAAACCTACACGCTTCGGTAGACAGGCGACTTTTTCAACACATCTCGCAAGCTCTACGGAAGTACTTCAGCTGCTAGTCACTATGTTATGCAACAATTTTAAGTGAACACATGGTGTAGAAAAGCAATGCATTAAAATATTGACCTCTTAAAATACAATTAATTTATAATAATTTTTTTCTTTTTCGATATTTTCACATTTTTAAATCGCTATTCCGTGGAGAGAGTATGAGATCCAACACGGCCAACATACCGTATATTCAGAAATTTAACATTTCAAATATTCAGAAGCGTTTAAATATCTGACTATCTTCGGTTTCGGTTTTAATTACCCATCTCTCAAACAATATGTAATGAAACGTACTGAAAATGTTTATGCCGATTACTATGAAACAGATAGAAAAACTCAACTTTACTAGGAGTGGTTGGCACAAGAAACTGTCTCGATATAAATACAGAAGTCATGTGAATGTAAAAGAACCAGATATTTTGTCTTTTATACTTATATTGTTTTGTATTTTATTTTGCTTTAAGGTCTCGATTATGCTGAAAAAAATTTCTAAGAAATTATCAGCTCTTTGAACTCCAGAGCTCTTTCAATTCTTTTAAAGAAGCATTATGATGAGTGAAGATAAAAATTAACAAAGTTATTTTTTAAGAATAAAATATTTTATTTGAAACTTTTTGTACATAACGAATGCTATAAAGGCATTGAATATACTGTAATGCATTGTCTGTCAATAATAGGGAAATGAGAGGGCAAAAACCAGCATAACTGCATTTTCTTGGTCATACTGCCAGCATGACAGATACAGCAACAGACTGGAAATTATTCCTGTCAGCCCCACTCCTGCGGTTCGATTCCGACCACATAAGTATTCACATATTGTATTCCACTAGTTGTTTTTGATAAATCTCCTTATCGTCCCTTGAACATTCACTGATAGCATTGTGTATCTTTAATTCTAAATTAAATGTCCGCTTTCGCTTATTTTAAAATTGCAAGTTATAGTTGCGTCTCTCCTTACTTCCGTATTGTGAATGATCCTACTTCTATCCCTTTCGCTTTTATTCTCCACTTTCATGTGACGTCTTCTGTTGCTCCTAAACATTGATAGAATTTGATTAAACTAAGCGCGTTTGCTCTATTGATGGATAAATGAGATTCGCTACACGTAGCTTTCTTCCACGAATTTGAATGCATCAGTATTTCTATGGAAACGGATGCGCCATCAAGAAAAGGTAGGCTTCATCAGAACCTTAATTCCTAGAAAGTCAACTTCCCCAGCAAAGATATATTACTTTATGTCCTCACATATTATGAAATTACGTACATTACATCTACTTCTAAAAATAATACATACAATGTATAAAAATATGAGAATATATAATATGATGTATCACTACAATTACAATTCATAACTGAGATTTTCGTATTAAATTAAAGGCGCTAAAATGTTGAGTAGTAGGTATGCTATTAAATAAACAATATAATATTGATATAACCGTGATTACTAGATAAACATGCTTCAAGAGAACAAGCAATGCCACAGCTAAAGCACTCACATTCAGAAGTTATTAAGTCTATGTTTTTGAGAAATCCACTTAAACACAAGATAAGCACTCCAAATATCAGTTCCGTAACAATGCTAAAATATTTTCAGATAAGATGTTAAGTCGAACATATAACGACCCTGGCATGTTGAATGGGCCTCAATTTCAGAAATAAAAGTTGTTAATAGATAGAGTCAACATGATAAATTCAATGCCATAGCCGGGATTTGAACCACGGATCTCCTGGTTTCCGTCTAGTGTGGAGAAATGATTAATTTCCATCAACTAACTAAATAATAGGAGTTAAATGATGAAGCCTGGCACTTAAGTACTTACGATGGTAAGTCGCCACAAACGGTGTACCTCGGATGCGAGAGTCCCTAGTGGTCTACTAGGAAAATATACGAGTCAACTGGAGAATTTAATGTCAGGACGGCACGTTGGCCATAGTAGCTCAAAGGTTAAGAGCGACTGGACGGAAACCAGGAGATCCGTGGTGCAAATCCCGGCCATGGAATTGAATTTTTCATGTTGACTCTATCAAAAACCTTAGCCTATATACGGCTAGTGTGGAGAAATGATTAATTTCCATCAATTAACTAAAATAAAAGTTGTTAAGTCAGCCTTTTCGAGCTAGATGTTGTTAAGTCAAGTAGTTGCCGCAATGGCCGTGGTGCTTTTTTTTTTTTTTTTTTTTTTTTTTTTTTTGGTTTACGTCGTCCAACGTTAAGTCATATCGGACGATGAATATGAAATGGATGTAACGATGAGTTACCCGATATTCATCTTTCAGGATAAGGGAAAACCCCGGAAAAACGTTATCCAGGTAACTCGCCCTGACCAAGATTCGAACTCGGGACCTCTTGAACGTGGGGTAGACACACTACCACCACGCTACAGAGGCGGGCCGTTTGGTAGTGCAACTATACTGTGCCACCCAAGCTCTTTGATATCAGCTGTTGACACATTTTAGATTAGACTTTCCTTAAGTGCGCTTTCAGAAAGCTCATCTGTACTTCCCAATGCCAGGAAACTCTTTCATGCCTATTGGCAGAATTTTTGGCAATATTGAGAAGGAGAACGATCAATGAATACAGACTTAGTCCCTTCCACATGGGTGAAACTGATCAAAGATTAACTACAGAAGAAGCCCATTGATGTCTACATCAAACGTCCACTGACCAATAATGGGGAACATGATGGCACTGCAGCTGTTGAAGTTTTTAACTTCAAAGATGTCCTCAACCATGATCTTGTAAAAGTGACCCTGAATTCACTTTAATCCAGGGTGCGTATTTCCAAAGAAGATGTGTACCAGAAGTTCGTTCCACTATGTCTTCTACACTTTATCGTCCTCAGTCTCTTTTGAGGAGAGTAGTGAGGTTAGAAGCCTTAAAGAAGGCATGTGATAGTGCAAAAATTACACCAGATAGGCTTCGGAAGATTAAGAAGGAAAAACATTACGAATCTCGCTCACTGCTGGAACATGTCAATCTGCCAGAAGCTAACACATTTTATGGCACAATGACATATGCAAGGGATGCAGAAGATGATGTAGTAGAGATGAAGTGTATACTGGATTCGTTCATAGTAGAGATGTATTGGTGAAAATAAAGTAATTGTTTATCCATGGCTGCATATTATAACATTATACAATGGAAAAACTAACATTAAGAATGAGAAGGTGTTAAGTCAAGTGACTTAACAAGTTTTCATCCATTTTAAATTAAAATTGTTAAGTCCTAATAATAAAATATCCTATCACACATGCTACATTTGTCAAACCGTGAGAAACCCTTTAACACAGTACTGTGTACCTCCAAACCGACCCATTTGTATTACAATTTTGGTATTTAAAATTACTTTTGAAAATTTTGAGCAACTCTGCTGCACAATTTTGAAACAATGACTTAGAATTTCTGCTTCTGACCGTTTCAATTACAGTCCTCTTTGAGAGTGTAAAAGATATCCATACCTCACGAGAATCATAAACAAAGAAACCACTAACTGACCGATTAAAGCCAGGAGTACCTTCACTGGCAATACAGTGGTTTTGTTGGGTTGGTACCGTTATGTGGTGATTGTCTTACGACAGAAAAATGGGCTTTACATGAAAAGAACCATCTTAAGAGAGACAAAAGCTGGTTTTGATGTAAGATTGCACAAATTCTCCCTAGTCATACTCCGTGGTCTACAGGTAGCATGCTAGAACTTGTTTCCTTAGTTCACGCGTTCACTCCACGCGGAAACGATTTTCTTTTTTGGTAACTGTCCTTAGGAAGGGAAATAAAGCCGATGGTCTCTTGTTATGTATTCATGGCGCGTAAAGAAATCTCAAGCCTCGATAAAGGGGCCTCTGGGTCGATTTAAGCGATTTTTCATGCCCAATATAGAATGGGACGCAGAAAACCACAGCAGAAAACGAGCATCCATAAATACCTCATCAATATATTATCTCCCACAAAATGTTTGCATTGTTGTGAGCAGCCCGGTAACTGTGCAATTTTTAATTATACCAGTAGAGAAAGAAATGTTCTTATCAATAGCGTAAGAATAGTTCGTCCACAGAAGCTAACGTAAAAAAATATATAAAATAAATTATTTAAAATATAAATATATAAATAATATATATATCAAAATGAAAATAGTCAAAAGAGATAATTGATGATTTCTGCAATGTCTGTAGATGTTACTGATTAGTGTGGAGGGAATTACACAAATGGCTGTTTTCTACATTCCAGGTAGCGCAGTTTACGAAGTTATGGTGCCTAGAAGAAAATAAAGAAGAGAGTATATGAGCAATAATACAAGTTCCTGGGACAAAGTAACGATTACAGATGAAAGAAAAATATTAAATATTTTCAAATAATGACAGAATTTTGGTGTGGAAAAGAAGAAATACAGCTTGATGCCAAAAAGATTCAGCCACCGTGAAACACAGTGGTGGAGAAATTATACGTGGGAATGCATGGTTAGGTTAATAGTTACTGTTGCGGTTAACATGGGTATATTTCATTACTTAATCACGCTAAAAAACTCTGCAAAAGCCTATTGATAGCTTGCATTTAGACCCTGATTACTACACTCTAGCAAATGTTCGTATGTAGTTGCTGTTCTATAATTCCCACAATTGGTCTCTGTTCTGGCTAACGAGCAGGAAGTTTGACATGGAGACTGTGTGGTTTTGAGTTGTTAATAGTTTATTGTGTTTCTCTCTCTCTCTCTCTCTCTCTCTCTCTCTCTCTCTCTCTCTCTCTCTCTCTCTCTCTCTCTCTCTCTCTCTCTCTCTCTTGATGCTTCAATGGTAACGTAAGTGACCATATCAGTTAAATGATAAGAATAATAATGAATGAGATTACTTATTGCGCTAATCCTTAGCAGCAGAGAGCGTTGTATGTGACTGTCTGATGTTTGATTTTGAATCTTTTTTGAGTTCAATAAGGTAAGCGTCCGGTAGAGAGAGGATGTTTTTACTCCTAGAAGTCTGGTGAAATGCCCAGTTAAGGTAGCTACAAAATAGGAAAGAACATTAGGCGGGGCTAGGCGTGGCTGTGTTATGGCTACTGGCCAATGCGATGCGTGCAACGTTCCACAGTTAAGCACGCATACTGGGTCACTTTGCCGAAGCATGCGGATAATTACTTTGCGCGCTGTAAAGATACCAATTAAAGAATTATTTTGTTTTTCCCAAGTTACAGAGCTATTTTTTCTGAGGATTACTGTTTAAAGCCCATGTTTGTAGCACATCTGGTTTCGGAGACATGGAAAGACCAGAAAGCAAGGAACTATTATCCGCCAGAAAGCAAAGCACACACGTGCTATGCTGCAGTTGCATTTCGTACCGTGCATCCAGTAAAGTGGTTATCTTTGAAGAGTGCACAGGTGCTTTTCAGAGTTAATGAATATGTATATAAATCTTTTTTAAAGAGATGTCAATTAAAGGCATTTTCGCTCAGAGTCGAGAATTAATGTTACAAGCTTGTCAAGCGAGTGCTCATTCTGTGACGAATGCGTTCAAGAAGACAAACAGTTCACCAAATTAGAAGCTTTCATATTTAGATCTCCAGGGAAATATCGGGTAGCTAAAAACGTGCTACCAACTTAGACAATTTTCAAAAGTGTGTTTCACGTAGAACAACTGAAAATTTATATGTCAAAGGTGAATATCCAACTGTCAAAAGGCTGACCAATTTAATGAGGGGGAAAATAGAATATGCAAATTCTGTATCTTCTATGAATAATATTCTGAAATCTCTTGGGTTCAGATATAGGAGAACCAATGATGGTCGCAAATTGCTGCTTGATAGAAGGGATATTGTTGCTGCAAAACTAAAATGTCTGCGCACAATACATAACATTAGTACATGAGATTCATGGTGTAAAAGTGCTTCATAAATACATTCATATCATCCGTGTTTATTAAGTATTTTAATGAAACAAAAATTGGTTTAAAATCCATTACAGACAGTATACAAATAAGGCATCATTAAAATAGAAGCTATATTCACAAATCGTTGAAATGTCACTATTTCGTTTCATTGTAGCAAACACCTTATTTCACAGAACGCATCTAATTTGTATCATTTTGTTTTGTGTGCATATGAACGATAGCTACGTAAGCGAACTGTTCTCCAGTTCAAGGTTTTAAGGTTCAGATTGTGCGATAATCATTGTATATGTTCTCACACACATGCTGAAATATTAAGCGAACTTCTCTGTCAGCATCTGTGTCACTGTTATCTGTATGATACTTGCTAGGTTGAGACAAAGACGGATATTATCTTCCATCTCTGTCGCCCGCTTGTCGTGGAAGTGGCAGCACCAAGACACTAGGATAACCGTATTGGCTCAACCCATGTTCATTCTTATTTTGTAGCTACTCTAGAAGCAGTAAATGTGTTACCAATGAGTAATTTGAGAAGATTTATATGATTATATTGCGGAGATAAGCAGCATCATTGGAAAGGAGAAATCTAGTACTGAAGATAAGAGCAAGATTTTCGGCTTATTAATACAATTTCAAACAGAATTATAAAATGTAAAATTGGAGAAAGAGAAGGCTCTGAGGGTATTGGAAAGCATATAACGAATTGTAAGAAAATGAAGGAAATGAAGTTAAGCAATTTGTTGTGTCATATGCACAGGTTGCATCTTTTCATAGTCGAAGGAAAAATATACTCTGTTTCAGAGAAACATTACCAAGTAAGTATGCACTCTGTACAATCGGCAAATTTTCAGGATACCAAAGAAGTAAGGAAGATTGTTTCAACAACATTGAAACCAACGGAAGAAAAAAATAAAATTCAAGGTCTGCATATAGCTGGAGAAAAGGCTACAGTGTTTCAAGCAGAATCAAAAGAACATGCAGAACACATGATTAAAACTAAAAATTTGGCTAATCAAGTTATTGAAATTGAAAAAGCTAGGAAATTGAATCCCTTATTTATTTTATATGATGTAATGAAGTGGATAAAAGAAAATGAAACGAAAGGAGATAAATGAAAACGAAATTTTGAACAGATATCGGATTAAAAGATTTTTAACGAGGGTTCTAAAACCGGTCCAAGAAAAGAGGAATCTGTTCACCATGTGGTGGAGGTTTCACCTCAAGTTAGAAAACTAATAATTGGAAAAAGAAGGCTTTACATAGACTTTCAAGCCGTAAACGTTAAAAATTTGTTCTCTGTTTCTAAATGTGCTAAGTGGCAGTCATATGAGCATTTGACAACATATTGCATTAGAAACAAATTTTGTGGGCATCGCGGAGAAAAAGAGTATGATAAGAAGGATTATTAGAAAAAAAGATTAGGGTCCTGTGTATGTGCCATAAATGTTTCGTAAAAAAAGTGCGCAAGGACAAGAATAGCTGTTTAATGTATAAATTATATTGGGAACGCGCCATAAAGAGCACGTGCTATGATTAACTGTGACGCTGTAAATAAAATACAGCGGGAAAATAACCTAGAAGTAACACACCCAGCAAAAAGTAACACACCTAGCAAAATCAACAAAAATTTAAGAAGAGTAATAGAGCAGAAAATGAAATCATCGTTAACAAAGTTGGAGTTTGTGAGGTTGGAACTCAGACCGGTGACGATGCATTAGTAGCGGATGATAGCCACGATATTAAAAAGATTGAAGTAGACCTTGATGCCACTATGATCGATTATTTTGTAGACGAGGAGCAAAAAGAAAGGGATATGCATAATTTGGCTATGGAACAGAATGATAAAAGTGAAAGTAAAAAAAAAAAAACAATAGGACAAGTTTTGAAAGGTATCTTTAGAAGAAGATAATGTACAAAGACAATGAATATAAAAGAGAAGAAAATAAAGAGAAAAGGCAAGGAAGAAGTAATCTGCATGGTAATGGAGGACATTGACCATGTAACTGATGTAACAGCTGCTAACATTGATGACCAAGTAAATGAAGCATTGGATTTCACCGGCGAAGGTGGCGAGTTCAGTGGCATTTCCGACACGTGACTTCCAGCTGCACCAGATGCTGTCATCGCCCATTGCTGACGCTAGTGTTATTTCAATTCACTGGAAAGCACAATGCAACTGAGTACTGAGTAGGCTGGAAGAAAAACAAGCTTTATTAAATGCTTTATGACATGTAATTAGAACATTACCTCAATATGGAGATTCGTTTGTTTTACCAGTTTCTGTCGCAATAATCCGAATAAAGCTAAGAGTCAACAATGTAAGTACCAATACTATCTACTAAAGTTATTAGAACAAATATTTGTCAGAACATCGAGGAAAGTTACTTACATTTTTTGAGATCATAGGGTCCTTTGATGATAGCCAGAAATGACCAAATTGCTATGCTCATGTGAGACGTGATGGTACTACGTACCCCAAAATTGAAATTCCAAAGTCTGTAAGGCCTATTTTTCGGCTGGCTCCGTAACTCAGTTAGTAGAGCACTTTACTGCCATGCTAGGGAACCCGGGTTCGATTATCGCGTTGGGGGTGGGGAATTTTCTTCGACCAAGATAATTCCTCATCTTCCCCAAATTTTGGAAGTATGATATAAAGTGCGAATGTGTGCGTGATCTAATGATTAAAACCTAAGGAATACGAGTTAACACTTTCGAGGTGTTCCAAAGCAGAACGGCCACCGATTTCACCATTGTAGTTAAAGGCGGGGTATAAATGGAACAAATAAAAAAAGGCCTATATGTCCTATTCTTTTTCAATCAAAACTGGCACCTTTCCAAATATATATAATTCCCTTAAAACAAATTACAATAAACCTGTGTCTAAAATAAAAATGATTATATCCTTGGTTTAGTGGTGAAAGTTTTCTCAAGTAAAAATGTGGGGAAATTTTTAAAAATTTGTACTACATCATAAGCTGTTAAAAATGTGACTTCGGCAAATTCAGCAACATCTGCTAGTACTAGAATTATTAAAGTTCAGAAATTGGGATTGGGATTTCATTGTGGAGGGGATTCGGTAGGTAGGCCAGCATGCTGGGTCCATTGTTCCTATGTCCCCCCCCGGGAGGAAGGATGAGGCTAAGGAGCCAGAGGACGGCCGAACCAAGGAGCCACGGCAGTACAGAGGGTAGGGTGCCTACAGTTTACTTGGATGGAGACCTTCCCGACAGGTCAGGACAACGAACTCGCGGGACCCAGCAGCCGAGCCTTAATGGTCCCACACAGGCGATCCGAGCTACAAAGGTCCCGGCTGGTGGTCCCGAAATGGTTCTAGCAGAGGAGTGGAGACCGGCGACAAACCTACCGGAGGAGGAAGTGGTTTACTTAGAGAATATCATCCTGCCATGCACCGCCGAGACACCCGCCGACACTTCTACCCTGAAAGAGACCACCAGATGAGAGATGATGTGAAATGATAATGGAGATGAAATGGAACAACAGGAAATTCGGGAGATGTAATTAATCTACCCAGCATTCGCCTAGCGACCCGGGAAACCCCCGAGCAAATCCATGGGTCAGGTAGGTCGGCCACGGGAATCGAATCTGGGCCTCCCGTATGCGGGCCACAGACGAAACCGCCTGAGCCATACCGCTCGATAACTTCACAAATTACTTAGAAGAATTATAGATCAGCAGTCACTGGATGGGCCGAAGAAACATTCTCTGGCAAATGTGGGTTACGTACTTTTAAGACTTAGAAATGGAAGGCTTAGAAGAGTGTAATTCTCAATTTTTAAAGATAGCTCAAATTAATGCCCGGAAGAGTAATATAGTTATGTCAGAGTTGAAGAAATTGATAGAGGAACGTTTTGTGCTTACAGAACCATATGCTGTTAATGGAAAGATATGTCACTGACCTGTGATGGCAAGAGTAATTTGTGCTGGAAATAATCCTATGGCAGCAATAGTCATAATAAACGGTAACCTGCAAGTTTTGTGCCTCGCACACAAATTGTATCGAGGTAACTCACGAGCGTGGTACCTTTATTCTAGCAAATTATTACTTTCAATATAGACAAGAAATGTATACATATTTAAATAAAATTAGAGATATTCAAGATAGATTTAAAAACTATGAAGTAATAGATACTATATATTCTAACATAAAGTCCACACGGTGGTTTAGTGGAATAAAGGGTAGAAGAGGAGAATTGTTTGAGGAATTAATTTCGTATCTATATACCTATACTTAACCAGCCGCTAAACCCGACTACCTTTGAAAATAGACAAGGGGCCAAGGCAAACATAGATGTAACGTTAGCTGATATAAAGGCATTACAAATACTTTCCAAATGGAAAGTTGGGAAAAACCTTACATCCAGCAACCATTGTTTAATTTATTTTATTGTAAGATGCAGGGTGATGTGAGAAGGGTTTTAATGTGGAATTTAAAGGAAACATTTCGCCAGCAGACTGGGATAAATTAACATATTTTTGATAAGGAACAAGCTTTAAAGACATTCTTTTGTACCAGGAAGCAAATCATTTAATTGAAACTATTATAAGGGCGGAAAAAGTCGGTTCATAAAACGAAAAACAAGAAATTTTCAGACAGCTGTTGGACGGAGGACTTACAGAAATCCCAAAGGAAGATGAGGAAGTTAAGAAAAACTTATCAATGCTCTATAATCGAGGAATGTCGGCAATATAAACTAAACTTATAGCGACAAGCTAAACAAAAATTTAAAAATGTATTAGAAAAACTCTCGTAACAAATCCTGGCAACAATTTCTAGAAACTAATCTTATTAATGATATTTGGGGTGCTCCGTATAAATTGTCTTGGACAAAATCAAGTGGCCTAAAGTAATGAATACTTTAAGTAAGGAAGACGGTATACTAATGATAAACTGGGAAGGAACTTCAAACTTATTGTGGAATAACTTATGACATGTAGAATGCTTGGTAGGTTAATTACATCCGCCGAATTTCCTGTCACTCCATTTCATCTCCATTATCATTTCACATCATCTCTCATCTAGTGGTCTCTATCAGGGTAGAATCAAAAGGTTAATCCGTTGGACTCATCGAAATGCGTGGGTGATTGTTGCGTCGATGACGTTAATCATTACATTTTTTCACAGTTGTGGTATGGTAATGTTACATCATGATCACAACTGATCCTTTGACTACCTCATCCTGGCTTACAACTGTGTCAAGTTATTTGTACCAAAACAACTCCCCCATAAGAAAGAGACACTCTAGAATGCAATTCTGACATACGAACACTACAATTAGCATTAACTGCGTCTTGCTGCTCATCAATGCGGTCAGCACGTGACGTAGCCCATCACACATTTGTTTGATTTCTACGACCTAAGAAGAAGCCTTCTCCTTGTCATGATAAACAAGTTTCCACGAACTTCACAAAGTCACAAAGGAATTCAATTAATTTTGGTCAATTCAATTCACATTCACGATTCACAAACACAAATTACATAGATGGTATCCATGGATTCACCAATATTTGAAAATTGTCTGTGGTCAAATATTTATACTATTATAATGCATTCAGAAATTAATTTTGTGTCTAATCTTCGTAGGGAACATCATGCTACCTAAAAATTCAGTCTTGATAACAAACGATAAATGTTACTTAATGAAATATTGTAAGTGAAGTATATCTGAAGACTTTGGTAAGGACTGGGATATCTTCCTACTTTGTAATGCTTTTGTTTGTACTTTTATTGTTAGATGCACTTTTATTGTTAGATAATAACTCGGTCCATTATAACTTCAGTATTTCTTCTCAACTTTTAAACCTTCCTCGAACTTATACAAATTTTTCAAAACTAAAATTAGATAAATCGGTTCAGCCGTTCTCAAGTTTTTGTGAGACTACCAAACGTTGGCTCATTTCTATACGTGCAGATTTATTTATTTGTTTATTTATTATTCATTAATTAGTTTATTTATTTATATATTTATTTATTTTTTATTAATTAACTTTTTATTTATTTATTTATTATTTATCTATCTATCTATCTATCTATCTATCTATCTATCTATCTATCTATCTATCTATCTATCTATCTATCTATCTATCTATCTATCTATCTATCTGTCTGTCTGTCTGTCTGTCTGTCTGTCTGTCTGTCTGTCTGTCTGTCTGTCTGTCTGTCTGTCTGTCTGTCTGTCTGTCTGTCTGTCTGTCTGTCTGTCTGTCTGTCTGTCTGTCTGTCTGTCTGTCTGTCTGTCTGTCTGTCTGTCTGTCTGTCTGTCTGTCTGTCTGTCTGTCTGTCTGTCTGTCTGTCTGTCTGTCTGTCTGTCTGTCTGTCTGTCTGTCTGTCTGTCTGTCTGTCTGTCTGTCTGTCTGTCTGTCTGTCTGTCTGTCTGTCTGTCTATCTATCTATCTATCTATCTATCTATCTATCTATCTATCTATTTACTTATTTATTTATTTATTTATTTATTTATTTATTTATTTATTTATTTATTTATTTATTTATTTATTTATTTATTTATTTATTTATTTATTTATTTATTTATTTATTTATTTATTTATTTATTTATTTATTTATTTATTTATTTATTTATTTATTTATTTATTTATTTATTTATTTATCTATCTATCTATCCATTTATTTATTTATTTATTTATTTATTTGTGTAATATTTATTGTCTGCTATTATTTTAAATATTTCCTCTAAGTTCCTACATGTACCATAATTCTTCTCTTATGCACACATTTTATATTACCTACATAGGTAATTGTGGTAGTTTCAGTTTGTCAAACCATATGCATTGCTTTATTGTTTCATAAGTTTATCATTACCACATATCAGTGGGTTTTACAGTAGTCACATCGGCGTTCACGGCGTCTTCCGTGGAGTTGCATCGCCAATGCTATTTGGTACTGGGTGGGGCAGGTGTTAGCTGACGTCACAGAGGAAGCAGACTGCCATGAGAATTTAACGCGCATTCAGAAGGTCCCGAGCTGACATCACGAAACTAGAAACGAATCGTACTTTTACTATGCAAATGAATATTAGGGACTGTACGTCGAGAGGCTTCCAGCTCTAGAACAGCTCCCGAGTGCGACAGTATATAAAGGACCGTTGTGAGAACTGGACAGTTGTAGTGTTTGGTGCTTAGACTTTCTGTGTGTTTCGAGTTTAGTACGGCTCCCAGGTAAGGAACCAGTGCTGTGCAGCAGTTCACGAATCCATCAAACACTCGAGCTGTGGGGGTTGACCGTGTACGTTCCAAGTTCCGAGGTCAGAAGTCTGTAGGCCGTGGAACGGTGCTGGGAGCAGTTCATAGGTCAGTAAGCGCGGCTCCATGGTGAGGAATCAGTGGACAGTGGAAGCAGTTTACGTGCGAATATCGGAGTTGTGTTTAGAATCGCCCTGCACAAGTTGGTACGTGCTAAAGGTATGGAAGCTGTGTATAAGGTGATTCTAAGTTAGCGTCGTGCTAACGATTCTACTGAGAATAAAATAGTTTCAGGCGAACTTTCATCTTTTTCACACTATGTTTGTTGATCACCAAATAATTGTAAATATCTGTTGTGTAAACTCATATAGCTTTCCTTAACTATTCTTATGTAAACTGTTTCTAAAACACTTATGCTACTTCCTGAATCATGCTAATGAGATGGATGTTTGTGGAGAAGCTTTCATTTATAGTTGCTTAAAAGCAAAATGGAAATATGAGATACAGTAGGATTAACCAATAACCAAAGTACTACATAAAACAGCTGGTCGCTGTGAGTAAACTATCTCAAATTTATCTTCAACAAAACTGATTTACTTGTATAACTGTAATATCCTATGTTTTCTTCTTTCATGCTTTTAAGAAATTGGAAATCTTCACTACTACATGACCTTTTCTTGCCCATACATGGGAAGCTGGCATAAACCAACAAAAAAAAATTGTTTTAGTTGTTAAAATCATCTAGCTTCATTCACAGAACATTAATATTTATACACATTTACAATTTCTAACCAATAATTTAAACTAACACGTTGGACACTATTTCGGAAGGCATGTAAGAGATTCCGTTGTGGTTTATGGAAACACTGCGAAA
Organism: Mantis religiosa; assembly: GCA_030765055.1. NCBI lineage: Eukaryota > Metazoa > Arthropoda > Insecta > Mantodea > Mantidae > Mantis > Mantis religiosa. Next base: position 129,350,692 of record CM060954.1, read on the forward strand.
TGGAGAACTTAACAGTCTTGAGTTATGTTGCCATGGTAACTGAATGGTTTCAGTCTCGCTGAAATCTCGTTGGTTGAAATCTCGGCTATGGTTGATTTTTCCAGTCTAACTCTATATTTCCAAATCTTGTCTTACACAGGGCTTCATTTAATAACTATGAAACCCAGGACCTAAAGTACTTAAAGCATTGTTAGTCATCATTGGATAAGATACTTCATATGTATGTTACATCATCATGCACCGTACGAGAAAAAATGGAGCCAATTTTATAATTTTATTTCGCACTGGTATGTCGCCATGGTAGGAACTGAATGAACATCGGGAGATCCATGGGTAAACCCCAGCATTGTACATTTTAAGCCTCACTGTACCTCTCTCTCCAAGCAAAATGCATGTGTAACATACCGATTTGTGCTGTAAGGTGAATAAGTCAGGGAAAACGAAATGATAAACGAGAAAAAGGCAAAAATACTGATATCCAAGTATACCTATTACATTGCTTTAAAACTTCATAATTCAAAAGCATTTGTGTAAGAAAACAGACACATTTCTCTATAGCAAAATAAAGTATCTAGTCTATTAGCTAAACATAGCACTCCAGATTATTTGCATTACAGTATTTATATCCACTAAAGTGGAAGTCATAACAACTGCCAATCGTCAAAAATAGCAGGTCTTTAACATAACAGTATATAGCACCAGCTGCATAATAAAACAGCATCCCCTTCACATTCTGTACCGTCACATTCAGCTTAAATTTCATACCTCTCTTTTGATGATTTATTTTATATAGTTTCACAAGTTACTCTCAGAAACTTTATTACTTTCTTTCTACCAAGAGACAGAGGAGTTGTTGCATTCCATTGATGATATAGGCTTTGAGTTCTCCTAAAGAAAGAAAACAAATTTCAGAAATAGGGCCTTAGGGTGTCTGTGTGTGTCTTTATATGCCTGTGTGTTAACTACGCTTTACATGGCAAAAATTCAAAAAGCATGATTTTAACAAGAGTGCTTCTAATGTTTTCGTTTTAAAATACCACGCTTTTATGACAAATGAAATGCATATGGGTTGTTTTATGAAAATCCTCTAAAGTTCTCTTCATTATGAAAAATTTATGAATAATTGGTAAACCTAAAAGCTGTGCAAAATCTTATAAATCAAAATGTATATATTATTTACATCATATAAAATATAATTCCTGTAAAGTTAACAATTGTATGTTAATACACCACTAAAACTTTATTATAAAGGAACAGATGTGTTAGGCTCCGAAAAATAGTGTAATATGTGTGCGCGTGTTAACGCGTTTGTGACCAAAACAACATCTTGAAAGATGTCACATGAAGATCTTCAAGAACAGCAATTACCTGAAAGTACCATTTGGTTGTAGCATGTCTATCTGTCTATATATATACAGATAGACCGACAGACTGACAGATCGAAAGATCGAACCACAGACAGACTGACAGATCGACAGACCGACAGGCAGACCGGTAGGTGGGTGGATGGACGGACGGACGGACGGACGGACGGACGGGGGGTTGGATGGATGGATGGATGGATGGATGGATGGATGGATGGATGGATGGATGGATGGATGGATGGATGGATGGATGGATGGATGGATGGATGGACGGATGGACGGACGGACGGACGGACGGACGGACGGACGGATGGATGGATGGATGGATGGATGGATGGATGGATGGATGGATGGATGGATGGATGGATGGATGGATGGATGGATGATCTCTTTTTAATCGATTAACCGTGTTACTTTAATTGATTAATCTATAGATTAATAGAGATTTTATCCTTTCAATAATTATGTGTAATAATTATATAAAGTTCTTTAATACTCTGTACATTTCATTATTTATGAAACTTTTAAATATTTAGATTCAAAATTTGTGTTTGCATCAAGTCCACATGCTTTATATATATATTGAATTAGATCTATAATATTTTTATAAGTAATTATTTAGTAACGTATTATATTAATATCGACTAAGATTTTTGGGTCTGACTTTCATTGTTTTTATAACTTTTTTCCTTATTTTACCTTATTTTAAGGAAAAACTTTCACTCACTGTTATGAACTCAGAAACGTTACTGGCTTACTGCAGTTAACAGCAAAGTTATACCACCAGCAGCCCTGAGAAGGGGGAACAGCTATTGTTTCCATAGCTGCGAAATCGAAGTGTTCGGTTCCAGGTTGTACAGCTCAGTTTATGCTAGCAAACGATAAATAGTCAGTTGTATACGATATGTTGTCACAGACAAGCTGTAAGGAAAGAAACCTCTCTGTCAGCATCTGTATGTAATTATGTATAGTCGCCCTGGTGGAACGGTTAGCATGGATTCATCTTTGTTAACAGAAACCTCTCAGATAACGCACTGATTATTAAGAGTGAGAGGGGTACTGACGCGCCTCCCGTTCGTGTGCTAAGCACCAATGAACCCATCACTTCAACCAATGGTATTCGCAGAAATCACAAATGACCGATATATGTTCACTCCACGTGGAGTAATAAGTGCGTTATTTGAGAGATACCTATTACCAAAGATAAATAGATAGTAACCGTTGAAACAGCGCGACAATATCTCTTAGAATATTTCACAACAGAAGTGTTATTTAGACTCTCTGGGGGTTCAGAGTGATTTCTTTTAGCTATCAGGAGTTATATTATCTCAAAATTCAAAGAGCATTACGTGTCTAGTGAAAGCTTGAGGAGTTGGAAAGGCTGTTTAGGTTGGAAGCAATACATCAACACAAAAAGGGCCAAATTTGACTAAAAGAGTTTCGATTAATATTTATTGTAATCGATTTATTTTAATCGACTCGATTAATAGATTAAAGTTGTTTAATTTTAATCTAATATAAAGAATTAATCGATGCACCAAAGGTTCTTAAAAGTTTATTCTTCGACATACATCATGTTAATCAAGGTCAGACATTTAGCAACCGTTATATAACATATTTGCTAATAGATTAAATGAAAATAGGATGATACAGGGCCTAAATCAAATGCTTGAAGAGCTGGTCACTATTGCATTACCCTTTCTTCCTATTTGCATGGTAACGACATGCATAAAAGAAAGATATGCAGACATCTTAAATATGTAGTATTTGAACTTTTGGAAAAATTAAAAATAACGACACGTTTTCCATTAAAACTGTATATACCCCAATATACCATTTTAATGGAAAATGTTTTGTTATTCGATCTAAAAAATTTACATTCAAACCAGTTAACTTTTCAGTTATTCTGTTCTCAGACAGTCACACACGTACACCTCGACAGATATACACTTGTTTTTTTTCTAAAATGGCCTTTATTCACTGGATCTCAAAATGTGTATTTACAGTGAATTTCGACATCGAAACTTTTGGGCTAAATGCATTAGCTTCTCTGATAAAATAAAAGAAAAAGTAGAGTATAGACGTACAATGCATATGTCTAAACGACTTATCCATAGCAATACCAGTAAGTAAGAATTTATGTAACTGTATAATGGGTATAATTGAAAGGTTTAAACCCTCAAAATTACATTTCGGAAACACATAGTATATAAAATCCTCACTTTCCTTCCACCTATATACAGTAGATAAGAGAAGGGAGAGGGGCTTAGGGAGCCTAAATTCTCCCGCCCAATTTTAGTAAAATGTAGGTGCGTATGTTTAAATGTCTGTGAGCAGTACAAATCTGAATGAAAATTCAGTTAGTGTAACTGGTATTTAAATTCAGATCTTCAAAAGTGGGCTGTAAAACACTGCATACTTTACGTGGAAAGTGTTAAATTACTTTTATGCTTGACCATGCCTACATTTACGACTCGTAGCAGTACTTTAATAAGCCTCATTAAGGCACGCCTGTTCATTAAAGTATTGGTGTTCGACCAATCAGAAGTGGCCACGTAACATTATGAAAGCGCAAGTATCGGTTATTCTGGTTTCGATCCTCAACGGTACTAGCGCCAGTTTGGGAAAAAATCAAAATATCTGACACTAGTAACTGTGACATTGAACTTACGGCAAAAATTACGGCAGAAATTACGGCAAAAGTCAACAAAGATGTGCGAGAAATTCTATTTAAAATTCATGGATTGGAGGATATGAAAAGGTAGAAATTCGTTCTCAGAAAATGTATTCCTAGAATATTTCGAAGAATTGCCTCAAAATATGAAATAATCGAACTTGTGAACTCACTATTCTATTTTGAAATCAACATTCACCATTAGACACCAATTTGACTTCTCTAAATATTCAAAACTGAACAGATTACTAAAACGCAAATCAAAAGGATATACAGGGAAAAAATCCAAAACATTTAAACCAGATGAGTTAAAGCATTTATAAATGAAGCACCTAATGCTAAATGCCTCATGATAAAACTTAGTTTCTTATTCTAATGTTACTAATGTTTATTTTAATGTTTTTAGGCTAAACTGTGTCACACGTTAACAGCTGTTTATAGGGAAATAATCAATCTGCACCTGCGTACTTCGTACTATCTCAGACAAACGAATAACGACAAAGACAAACAATAACGATTGTAAGAAATTACTCAAACTAAAAATGAATACTTTGAAATGAAACCTTTAATTTAAATACATGATCAAGCATAACCAGTCACATGAAACTTGACTATAATGGTAATTAAAATGCGAGCATAATTATTCCTACCATTATATTCTCGTTGCACAATATACTACATTTATTCCCCAAAAGGACCCTAATGCTTTTGATTAAAATATCAAGATCTCGTCTTTAATCTTCTGCATATTTCCTGTGAACTTATACATCAGAATTTGGCTTTTATTTTCCATGTACATAGTTTTATGGTGGAAGTCAGTTGAAGGAGAGTGCGTCACTGCTATCAGTCACATCGGTCTGGTCTCGCCTTTGAAAGGGAAGGTAACCAGCTAACCAAGCAACCATCTTGCCATCAACAGCAGGCAGCCCGACTTGAAACCACAGCACGCTCCTTAACCGAGTTTGTATTTTGAGGAAACTTGCGGAGAGTGAGTGGTGGGTGGGGCAGGAGAGAAAGCTCTCTCTCTCTCTCACTCCCTCTCCGATCTTTGTCGGTTCTGTCCAACCTAAGAGCTGGTTCCCAGACATCTTGTTACAGTGCAACAATCATTTACTTCAGCTTCAAGTCCTTTCAAGACATTATTATCCAAAATTGCCTTCCAAATCGTCCTGCAATTTGCTGTCCCTTCTCTGCTCTGCTGTAACAAAATCTTCTTCCAACATCTACCTCATATTTTAAACATTAAATTCGCTGCTAGTGAAATTCAATAACATTAATGGTAATGTTGACTGAGAAAAGAAGACGTCAGCAAAAGAAGAAAGTCTACAATAAAATTTTGGCCTTGAAATATAATTGATATTTTGACAGGTAGTACATGTTGCTGTCGATAGTACAACACAGATTGTAATATATGTATGTTGTTTATGCAGAGCATGAGTTAATTATGCTGTGTTATCAATTTCAAGATTAACTATTAAGAACCTGTCGATACGATAGGGCGGAAAGTGGTCTTTGCATAATAATTTCTGTACATTTGGAAAGGTAAAGTCGGACTGTAAAGTATAATGCCATAGCCACGGATCTCGCGATCACCGTCCGGTCGCATTAAGTAATAGCAACAGTGGTAACATGCCAGTACGACAATAAATTCTGCACCTTAAGTTTTTCCAAGTAAACATTATGGAATCCCGTGTACATATAACATGCCTTAATGGCGATTTACTATGCTGTTAATTACCTTGTATTTCCATTAAGTGACCTAACAGTAATCTAAACAATAATGTCCGGGAGTTGTACTTACAGGGTTGAAAGTACATTATCTCACACCCTCACGTATGGGAAATAAACCGATAAGTTGAAACAAACAAATATGAATATAACACAGCACTCGACGTGCTACTTATAGCTCATGTTTCAAAATTTTTCACTATAAAGTCAGTAATTTTCAATGTAAATGTATCTTATTGGCATACTTTGTTCATCCAGAGAAATAATGTATTTGTATGATTAACTTACGTACAGTAAATACGAAAACATATTTAATACATAACATGATATAGGGACGACCGGGCAAGTGAGTTTTGCCTTCCTTTCTTATTTCTAAATCATATGTAAAGTCCCAGTTTCTAGATTATATTAACTACATTTACTGTATTCGACAGCTAAATTTCATACATGAATATGCTTCACTTTTGTTTCCAATTTCGTAACATAAATATAGATGGTAACATGAAGGGGAGGGTGAATCACCTCTTGGGGTAGGGGAGTCTTGATACATTTTCCACAATTTCCGTAAAAATTGCAATGACTTATATTTAAAAAGTATTATCTTGCTAAAATTATAACTTGTTTTTTACATGTGTAATTCAATAAAATATGAAACACTAATATTTTTAAACAAAAATGTACTAAATGTCAACACCTATCACCACTTCAAACGTTAACTTCAGAATCTTTGCATCACTTTATAAGTTCTCTAATTGTTAATTTCAGCATTGCATAAAAGAAGATGAAGCAAGGAAGGACATACAAAGTTGTCACTTCCAGATTTCTTATATGTGCGTTTCCCTGCATCTGCTGCTTCCACTTTATATCTACACCTTATTCAGACTTCAAAGTGTGTTTCACTGCTGTATTTCTCTGAGCAAAATACAGAGTCATTACGTTATTAATAATCCTCAGTGTCGGTGGATGTGGATGGTGTTACTACTGTTTAAATGTCAACTTTTCGGCCTTTTTGGTGCTTTGATGGCTGAGTTTGGCGTCACCCAAGTGGATTTCAACCTATCTCCAGGCTCATCTTATCTCATGAATTTATCTCTGATCGTTCACGCCTTGCATTGCTGCTCTCTCTCTCTCTCTCTCTCTCTCTCTCTCTCTCTCTCTCTCTCTCTCTCTCTCTCTCTCTCTCTCTCTCTCTCTCTCTCTCTCTCTCTCTCTCTCTCTCTCTCTCTCTCTCTCTCTCTCTCTCTCTGTAGCCTTCTTTGCTAAGGAAAACATTTCTAAAATGCTGATGTAGGAAGAATTGTACAGTTATTGTCAAAACCTCCTGAATTTCTTACTCACTACGAGTTTCTTTAACACCGTTGTGTCCTCGCTTTTCCAAAGCTTCAACTGCAGCAAAAGCTGAGTGTATAAACACGTCAGGAATGCTCTGATGTTAACTACCCTTTCTGACGCACATTAATGTGCAGCTCTTCGATCTTGTATTTCAATACATTCTGTTCAACCTATCTATATTAAACGAGATTTGTCTGTCCACCGTTTCTCCTAGTGAGTTTTCCTTTTATAGTTTCGGACCATATCAGCAATAGGAATTTCAATATAATTAACCTAAGCTCCTAGCCTCCTAGCCATACTTTCATTATATCATAACATGCATATGAGAGTTTTGCCCACATGAACGGTGAGGCAAGCGAGTCACTGCCAGTTTTCCCGTAGAGTCACTTACTCCGCTTCTACTACTCAAAATAAGATGAACCCTGTCTGAAGTCCAATGGCACTGCACCAGAAGAAGCTACAAGCACTGCTATTGTGCTATTGGATTTAAAATACTATATATTAATGTTCATATGGTTGCAGAATCAGCATTACTGTGCACTATACTTTCGAGTGATTTTCACTTGAATACTCTCTGTATTGCGAGAACCGTAAATGCTTGATGCGCAGTTCATGCTCTCTATTTTGAGGTGAACTGTTTCACTTCAACAGATCCCTGATTACACACAATTTAGAATACCCACGGCTTTTATGTAGAACGGTAGCGGGACAGGACCTACTTTTGTACTGTGAACAGTACACACTACAGAGAGTCTCGAACACAGTTCACTCAAAGCCAGCGTCCTAGTTAACGCTGTCTGGAAATCACCGTGTGGCACGTAGACCTGTAGTAATACCTCAACTGTATCCTTAATGTTTTCTCATTGGAAGCTGAGATATAAAAAGTATAATTATTATCTCTTAAAGCCAACTACGCGCCCAAAGAAAGGTTTTCTCATTTGATAATTTGTAAAAGGTTCATAGAATGTTACTTGCAATAGTTGCTTCCATAGATATATTAGTATATAAACAAGCTGTAGTCATTGGTTGGATATATTTTAAATACTGAAACTTTGCCTTTTGGAGATGAAAAAAAGTTCATTAGTGGGGTTCCCATTCCCAACATAAAATATTGCACCTCTTTTGAATGCGTGAAACGGTATATGAAGCTGTCAAATTAGTAAAAATGGCTCCAGTTCGAAGTAAGTAAACTACAAGGAGGTTCCGATAAGTGACGAGGAATATTTATTAAATGCTGTTACTACAAGGCTTTGTGTGTATCGACAGTCCTAGACATATGCCTACATTAACAGGTCCTCTTGCAATTTTAGGGCGATGTGTCTATTAAACAACAAAGAAATACATAGTACAGATTACTTCACAAAGTTCTAAATAATTATAGATTTAATTGCTTTTATCTCTATTTTATAAGTAAAGGAACAAAGGAAACATCTCATCCAAATTCTCGAAAAACAGCAGACAAAAACACTTTAAAAATAATTTAACTGTTGAAACTTCACTAAGCGTACTGTCAATATGAGGTTTTAAGGTTGTGTACTAGTAACAACTGACGTTAAGTGTTGCACTTTTGCACGCATACTCACCTCTAAGCTAAACTACTAGCTGGGTACTTATGTTCCTTTCTCTTTGCTTTCAAGTATAGAGTTATGATGAAATTAGTATTCTGAGGTAGTGTTTAGCTGACATTTTCTTCCTATTATTTTTAACATTTTCTGCAAAATTATTAAAACCTACAACAGAAAGTGTCTCACAATTTCCAATGTACCCACGTACACTTACAAACTATATGCGTGATCCCAAACGTCATAGCATCTAACGCTATGTGTATTAACATTTGTCATAGTCCACTCTTACGTAGAAAACAAACCCCTGTACCAGTAGAGAATTATAACGCGACGAAAAGCCGACGAGGGAGTAAAAGAGAAAGATGCGAGGATTTCCAAACTCCTAGCAACCTTTCATTCCTCCCTCCCAACTGGTATCTTGAGGTGTCAAGAATACCTGATGAAGTAACTACTGGTACATACGTGAAGTTAACGTTGATTCCCTGTGATTTGCTATTCCCTGGAGTTACTGTCAAGCAAACTGGCTTGCCGCAACGAAAATCCTGTCACCTTCCTTCCACAGACTTTCGGTTAAAGAAAACGAACCTTCCCCTCCACACTGAAATCTAATGGGCTCATAATGTTGAAAGAAGGGGTGAGGAAATGAAATTACCTCGTCACCAGTGTTAACGTCCTTCACCCTGTCCAATAACATGTACTAACTCTTGACGTGTGTAGAAATATTTGGAGGAATACATCTGTTACTTTCTCAATTAAAATTCAGAACTATTATAATCTCCAAAACGAAGAGAGAACTTACAAAAACTTTATGTATAACGTTCACATAACTTTCGTTACTCATTCTCCTAAAACTATTCGTGAAGCTTATTCTTCCATCTACTTCTTGGTAATGAGATAGGTAATCCTTAATTACACATCTACACTTCGTTTTTTTTAAATTTATTTTATGTCGCATGAACAACTAGGTCATGAGCGACCATGTAGACAAAAAAATCACGCTGTGTTTCAATACAAACATACTGGAAACAGCATACGAACAATAACAATAATAAAAAAATTATCGCAATTTCTACATCAAAAATTAAAAATCAAATGGAAGAGTAAACAACTTATATATGGCCGCGCCATGGTTGAGTGGTTAGACCGCTTGGCTCTCATCTAGGTGGCCCGGTTTCATGATGATTAAAATTTAGGGGCGCTCAACTCGATGATCATTAGCGCCCTTTCAATAACTGTATTTCACTTTACAATTCTTCCTTTCACTTAACTTATCTTTAACTTTCCTTTGACTCTGCTGTGGCTTTGCCTTCACTTTGTTCTAACTTCACACTGGTTCCGTCCTGGCTTCTCTCCCGCTTCACTATAATCTCACTCAGACTTCATTCTAAAATCCCTCTAACTTTGCCCTGGATTGTCTCTGACTTTGCTCTAGCTAGGTTCCGGCCGGCCTCCGGTCCCGCTCTGGCTTCGCTCAGGCTTCGGTCTGGCCTCACACTTCATTCTGTACCTTTAACACTGGCTTCGCTCTGCCTTCGCTGTGGCTAGTCTCGGTCACCACTCCGGTCCCGCTCTGGCTTGGCTCTGGCTCCGCTCAAGTTCCGCTCTGGCTACGCTCTGTCTCCACTCTGGCTTTGTTCTGGCTAGCCTCCAGTACCCGCTACGGTCCCGCACTAGCCCGGCTCTGGTTTCGCTCTGGCTTCGCTCTGGCTTCACTCTAACATTCCTTAACTATACTCTTGCTTGGATCTGTCTTCGTTCTGACTTGGCTCTTGCTAGGTTCTAGCCCCGCTGCTGTCCATCTCCGGCCTCATACTCACTTCGTTCTACACCTTAACTTTGGCTTGGTTCTGGCTTGGCTCCGGCTTCGCTCTGGCTAGGATTCGGCCACCCCCCGATCCGGCTCTGGCTTGGGTCTGGCTCCGCTCTAGCTTCACTCAAACCTCAATCTAACTTCACTCTGTATTCACTCTAACTTGGATCTGGCTTGGCTCTGGATGGGCTCTGGCCTACCTTCGGTCCCGCTCTGGTTTCGCTCAGGCCTCACTACCTTCATTCTTAAACCTAACCCTGGCTTGGTTCTGGCTTCGCTCTAGCTTGGCTCTGGCTCTTTCCGGCCCGTCTCCGGTCCTGCTCTGGCTGTGCTCTGGCTTTGCTCTGGCCTCACACTAACTTCATTCTGTACCTTAAAATTGGCTTCGCTCTGCCCTCGCTCTGGCCAGGCCCCGGCCACCACACCGGTCCCGCTTTGGCTTGCCTCTTGCTCTGCTCAAGTTCCGCTCTGGCTACGCTCTGGCTCCACTCTGGCTTAGCTCTGGCCAGGCTCCGGTCCCCGCTACGGTCCCGCACTAGCCCGGCTCTGGTTTCGCTCTGGCTTCATTATAACATTCCTTTACTATACTCTTGCTTGGATCTGTCTTCGTTCTGGCTTGGCTCTTGCGTTCTGGCCCCGCTCCTGTCCCGCTCCGGCCTCACACTCACTTCGTTCTACAACTTAACTTTGGCTTGGTTCTGGCTTGGCTCCGGCTTCGCTCTGGCTAAGATTGAGCCAACCCCCCGATCACGCTCTGACTTGGCTCTGGCTTCGCTCCGGCTTTACTCAAACCTCACTCTAACTTCACTCTGTATTCACTCTAACTTGGCTTTGGCTTGGCTCTAGCTAGGCTACGGCCCAGCTTCGGTCCCGCTCTGGCTTCGCTCTGGCCTAACTACCTTCATTCTTAAACCTAACCCTGGCTTGGCTCTGGCTTCACTCTAGCTTGGCTCTGGCTAGGCTTCGGCCCAGCTTCGGTCCCGCTCTGGCTTCGCTCTGGATTCACTACCTTCATTCTTAAACCTAACCCTGGCTTGGATCTGGCTTCGCTCTAGCTTGGCTCTGGCTAGGCTTCGGCCCAGCTTCGGTCCCGCTCTGGCTTCGCTCTGAGCTAACTACCTTCATTCTCAAACCTAACCCTGGCTTGGCTCTGGCTTCGCTCTAGCTTGGCTCTGGCTAGGCTTCGGCCCAGCTTCGGTCCCGCTCTGGCTTCGCTCTGGCCTAACTACCTTCATTCTTAAACCTAACCCTGGCTTGGCTCTGGCTTCACTCTAGCTTGGCTCTGGCTAGGCTTCGGCCCAGCTTCGGTCCCGCTCTGGCTTCGCTCTGGCCTAACTACCTTCATTCTTAAACCTAACCCTGGCTTGGCTCTGGCTTCACTCTAGCTTGGCTCTGGCTAGGCTTCGGCCCAGCTTCGGTCCCGCTCTGGCTTCGCTCTGGCCTAACTACCTTCATTCTTAAACCTAACCCTGGCTTGGCTCTGGCTTCACTCTAGCTTGGCTCTGGCTAGGCTTCGGCCCAGCTTCGGTCCCGCTCTGGCTTCGCTCTGGATTCACTACCTTCATTCTTAAACCTAACCCTGGCTTGGCTCTGGATTCGCTCTAGCTTGGCTCTGGCTAGGCTTCGGCCCAGCTTCGGTCCCGCTCTGGCTTCGCTCTGGCCTAACTACCTTCATTCATAAACCTAACCCTGGCTTGGCTCTGGCTTCACTCTAGCTTGGCTCTGGCTAGGCTTCGGCCCAGCTTTGGTCCCGCTCTGGCTTCGCTCTGGCCTAACTACCTTCATTCTTAAACCTAACCCTGGCTTGGCTCTGGCTTCACTCTAGCTTGGCTCTGGCTAGGCTTCGGCCCAGCTTCGGTCCCGCTCTGGCTTCGCTCTGGCCTAACTACCTTCATTCTTAAACCTAACCCTGGCTTGGCTCTGGCTTCACTCTAGCTTGGCTCTGGCTAGGCTTCGGCCCAGCTTCGGTCCCGCTCTGGCTTCGCTCTGGATTCACTACCTTCATTCTTAAACCTAACCCTGGCTTGGCTCTGGCTTCGCTCTAGCTTGGCTCTGGCTAGGCTTCGGCCCAGCTTCGGTCCCGCTCTGGCTTCGCTCTGGCCTAACTACCTTCATTCTTAAACCTAACCCTGGCTTGGCTCTGGCTTCGCTCTAGCTTGTCTCTGGCTAGGCTTCGGCCCAGCTTCGGTCCCGCTCTGGCTTCGCTCTGGCCTAACTACCTTCATTCTTAAACCTAACCCTGGCTTGGCTCTGGCTTCACTCTAGCTTGGCTCTGGCTAGGCTTCGGCCCAGCTTCGGTCCCGCTCTGGCTTCGCTCTGGCCTAACTACCTTCATTCTTAAACCTAACCCTGGCTTGGCTCTGGCTTCACTCTAGCTTGGCTCTGGCTAGGCTTCGGCCCAGCTTCGGTCCCGCTCTGGCTTCGCTCTGGCCTAACTACCTTCATTCTTAAACCTAACCCTGGCTTGGCTCTGGCTTCACTCTAGCTTGGCTCTGGCTAGGCTTCGGCCCAGCTTCGGTCCCGCTCTGGCTTCGCTCTGGCCTAACTACCTTCATTCTTAAACCTAACCCTGGCTTGGCTCTGGCTTCGCTCTAGCTTGGCTCTGGCTAGGCTTCGGCCCAGCTTCGGTCCCGCTCTGGCTTCGCTCTGGCCTAACTACCTTCATTCTTAAACCTAACCCTGGCTTGGCTCTGGCTTCACTCTAGCTTGGCTCTGGCTAGGCTTCGGCCCAGCTTCGGTCCCGCTCTGGCTTCGCTCTGGCCTAACTACCTTCATTCTTAAACCTAACCCTGGCTTGGCTCTGGCTTCACTCTAGCTTGGCTCTGGCTAGGCTTCGGCCCAGCTTCGGTCCCGCTCTGGCTTCGCTCTGGCCTAACTACCTTCATTCTTAAACCTAACCCTGGCTTGGCTCTGGCTTCACTCTAGCTTGGCTCTGGCTAGGCTTCGGCCCAGCTTCGGTCCCGCTCTGGCTTCGCTCTGGATTCACTACCTTCATTCTTAAACCTAACCCTGGCTTGGCTCTGGCTTCGCTCTAGCTTGGCTCTGGCTAGGTTCCGGCCCGTCTCCGGTCCTGCTCTGGCTGCGCTCTGGCTTTGCATTGGCCTCACACTAACTTCATTCTATACCTTAACACTGGCTTCGCTCTACCTTCGCTCTGGCTAGGCCCCAGTCACCACTACAGTCCCGCTCTGGCTTGGCTCCGGCTCTGCTCAAGTTCCGCTCTGGCTGCGCTCTGGCTGCGCTCTGGCTGCACTCTGGCTTAGCTCTGGCTAGGCTCCGGTCCCCGTTACGGTCCTGCACTGGCTTGGCTCTGGTTTCGCTCTGGCTTCACTCTAACATTCCTTAACTATACTCTTGCTTGGAACTGGCTTCGTTCTGGCTTGGCTCTTGCTAGATTCTGGTTTCGCTCCTGTCCCGCTCCGGCCTCACACTAACTTCGTTCTGCACCTTAACTTTGGCTTGGTTCTGGCTTGGCTCCGGCTGCACTCTGGCTTCGCTCTGGCTTGGCTCTGGCTTTGCTCTCGTTTTGCTCTGGCTCCACTCAGGTTTCGCTCTGACTTTGTTTTGACTATACTCTGAATTTGGTTTAATGTACCTTTTTTAACTTAGATTAGTGTTAAACACGGATGTGGACCTTGTTTGGGCGTTTGGCATTAGCTCTCTCACCACTTAGAGACACCCAATCGAGAGAGTTGGCTCGGGATCCCGGGATCACCAATTCCCGTACCTACTGCAGTAGGCTCCTGGGGGGGGGGCCGGTGTCGATCCCAGGCGACCGCAAAGTAGGATTTGTGCTGGACAACATGACGCTGGGATGGGTTTCCAACGGATCCTCTGATTTCCCCCACCATGATTCATCTCATCATCCCAGCCGTTGGGCCGACCCCTCAACCCTGGTATCATCAGTTGAAATGCTTGGGCTCCCTCGCTCTGAGGGAATCCGAGCGACTCCTGGCACCAGCAGCAGACGTGGAATTGCTCAGTGCTTTCTTTTGTTGTGAAGAAACTTTCCATTTTTGTCTGTAAGGTTTTAAATGTTTGCATTCAAATATATGTTTTGTTGTAAATGTTACACTACAATAGTTACACAAAGTGGCTTGACTTTTATTTAGGAGCTGAGGCTCCGCCCCCCAACAACCAGTACAAATAGCGCGACTCAGAAAGTGAACCCTTCAGACGCAGAAAACTCTCTCCAAAGAAATTTCGACCGCGCCACTCAGGATGTCTACCGCAGTTGTGGACGAAAGGTTTGGACGTTCTTACGCCAAAAGACCACAGCAAAACAGCCCAGAAATAATTAATTGTACTATGGACTCCGGCCGTGAAAGCTTACGTTCTCTCATTGTATTACGTTGTTCAATACGTTTATTACTAAGCAATCGTTTGCCGCCGCTAAACTTTAACCGATTTGTTAATTCCACAACTTATCACGATTTATAGTAAACAACATAATCATTTTACATATTTCTCCATATTCTTCGAATTTGAGTAGCATCTATTGTTAAAATGTGCAATAAAACAAATATACTTCATATTAAAGAATACTAAGTACAATTATGCAAACCAGTATCTTGAACTGAATATTATAACTATTGTTGATAAAGGCAAAAATAACTCAACATCTTCAACTTAATTTGGGGGGAGAGAATTTCTTATATATTTTTCTATCATATCCCCAAATATAAATATGTGGAACTAAAGCAACAGGTTTAGTATTGTGCCACAGAGGACATAGCGCCTCATATAAGTAGCGCACTCGTCAAATAACCAGAGTCTTCTCAAAGTTTCGCCTTCTGGAATATTCTGAATTTCTGTAGAAATTTCCAACCCCTGTATAAGCAGACCGTCTTGCAAGAGTTTCACGATCCGAATGAGTGGTAAGTTGAGTGAGTAAATATGTTAACGAATAGATACGTTTCTGGAGCGACATAAATGGCCATTTCTGAACAATTACTGATGACTGTCATAACATTCTGCAAGATATTAGAGGTGTTTCGTACTCAACTCTTTAGCTAGTAAACGTACGTAGGAAGAGGCTACATCTCATTACAACGCGTGGAAAGTTAAGTGACTGCAACAATTAGAACTATTCATCTTAGCGAATGATAGTATGGGCACCCTGAAGACAATGAAGACAGTAAAATGAAACTACGTAGCTTACTAAATAAATGGAAATTATTGAAGTGACAGAAACAGTAGAAGTTTTATTTCCTAAATTGCGCTTTTGAGTTAACGTTATTCACAACTAGAGAGCAAAAGAGAGAGAAACATAAACGCATTTCTTAAAAGCGTGACACCTATTTAATTCTTCCAGTGACTTAAAACAAATTTTTAAGGGGAAGCTCAGATAAGGACTTAAACATATACTTCAAAAATCAGGATACAATCGGTAAAGTTTCAGTCCAGCGTGATACATTTTGTTGTTGCAAACTAAATAGCTCTACTCCATAACAGTTTTGTATTTATTCCATAACCCAGTAAATTATCGTAGTCAGTTGTGCAATCATGAAGGTGGAAAAGCACAGCTTTATCTCCCACTGACATTCTCGGGCTATGAATGGTGTCACATGTAACACCTATTACACACGTAACCATCTCAGATTTGCCATTTAGATTTGTAATTGCCAATTAGTTTTCATATTCTTGTTTCATGAAAGCAACATACAGTAAATAAAAGTTTGGAAATGTGCAAGCTTTCAAACATTTTATTGAATG
The DNA here is from genome assembly GCA_030765055.1 of Mantis religiosa. Classification (NCBI taxonomy): domain Eukaryota; kingdom Metazoa; phylum Arthropoda; class Insecta; order Mantodea; family Mantidae; genus Mantis; species Mantis religiosa. The sequence goes on from CM060954.1 coordinate 129,366,880, forward strand.
CGCCATAGACGATTGACTCTTGATTCGCTGAAAAGTAATTGGTCATGCAGATTTTTTTTATTAACGTCCAATAACCTAAGTTATATCGCACGATGAATGAAATGGATCCAACTGATGCTCAGCTCATAGAGCCATGAGTTACCTGACATTCATTTTCAGGGAAAGGGAAGACCCCAGAAAAAGACCTTAACCAGATAACTCACTCTGACCGAGATTCGAACTTGAGACCTTTTAAATGTGAGGCAGACATACCACCCTTACATCATTGAGGTGGGCATGGTAATGCTAAGGCTACAGGTATCATTTTAACAGTGCTTAACGCTCGTTAGCACATAAAGTAGCAAAGGATCTTGATGATAAATAAAATAAAATTATAGTGAACATTTATATAAGATATATTTTTAAGGCTACGGTCCCTTTTAAAATTAGGTGTTTTCGCAAATAAACTGCTCATAGTAGTAGAGAGAAACCAACTCTCCTAGCATGTGATTTACTCCGCGTGGGGGAATATTTTGATTTTGATCTCTGTTATTGGCTAAAGTTAGATATGAATCGATTCCTGCTGGGACAAAGTGATTCCAGCCCGAATGTTGCGATATTCTTAATTACGTCGTCAATCTAGTTGAACACAAAAAATGGACCATATGTTAAGAGTATGGCCGTAGCTTTTGCCAGTTATGAGGATACAGAAAAAAAGAATGTGAAAACGTTAGTCATGGAGCACGGTCCGCTGGTGGCTGGATTTGTTTCCTGGGCTTCTAGTTGTATTAATTACCTCGGCTACTCATGCGGATTTAGAGACTGTTTGACAGTTTTTCCAGTAAAACTTCTATAACATTACTCAAGTGGAAGGACATGATCATTACGTTTCATATCCATACCCAAAAATTATAAGGAATATTTGTGACTCCAATATATGAAATTAACTGCCTAATGTAACCCATAAAAACTCTCAGCCAAGTGTTTTGTGCAAAGCTCAGATTCTAAAGCAGAGCTTATGGTATAGTTAATCTGTTGGTTATAACGTGAAGCTACAGATGCGATGCTAACCGTGTGTTAAAGATATATACGAGTACAATGCCTGATTAATCCGCCAAGGGAATCGCCTTGCATTTAACAGGTCACAGGTCGTGTGTACTCTGATTTGGGTTTCTCGTGGTTTTCCCTGATAATTAAATAAGGAGTGGTTTACCACAATGTCCTTTTCATCGTTTATCAAATTCCACTTCCTTATCATGTTTCAGGTATGCCTTCAGTCTTGCGGTGCATAATGGTGCTGGACAGATGGCATGGATTCTTGCACATTATAAATGCTGTTGTCAGCACTGGATGGTTATCTTTGGTTGCTGTTCTCTCGCGAGAGGCACATTCTATTCGACAGCAGACCCGGAGTGTTGGTTGCTAACTCCAAAACGTGGAACTCTCAGCGCTTGTTACGGACTTCCGTGGCTGTCAGCGAGTGGGTCCTTCCTACGTTTCCTCACTTCATTCCTTCTTTCTTATATAGGTAAATAGAAAGTAGATCCTCTACCTAATATCAGATTCCGTTAGAAACCTATCTTCCATATTATTTCCAAAAATATCTTTCTTTCATTGCTAGATATATGTGAACCTAATAACTAAGAATAACAGTATTGGAAAGCAAGTGATTTTAGAAAATAACAAAATCTACTGTTGGAGCATTGTGTTCCAGGCCATGTAACAGTATAACCTCACATGACAATAAGGGAAACATTTATACTGTGAAAATTATAAGTCAAACAAAATAATTTTGACCAAAACTGCACCAATTATGTTAGACTATTGCGTTACTTTACGTTGCGTCGAGTTTGTATTATAGTGTATCACTCTGCATATTTTAGACCTACGCTTGCTTTGCATACTAAAGCTACACTTTGCATACAATTCTTTATAAACGATGGAATGCCACATAGATGCTGCTTTCCTTCTGGTGATTTGAACATTCTACTGCATTTTCACTCTTTATTCCCAGCAAGCAGAATTGTGATACATTCATTTGACTCCATGGTAATTAACTATAGAATATTCTTAATTGAGATGAATGTTTGCAGAAAAATTCTGTTTCATTGCTTATTTTGCTATACGTAGGAAACAGGGAACTAAGTCGATAGATGTTTTAAAGCCAGTTGGTATAAGCTGGTGTATAAATTGCACACTCTTTCTATGGCATTGTGAGAAAAAATTTGATTTCTGAATCTGCCTTAAGGAACTGTGAAAGTGTTGAAACAATCAAACTACTCAGGAGGTCTACACTTCTGCGTATCGCTCTTTTGTCAACTTCTTATGGCTTACCCGTTTTACAAAATTATAAGAAATTCACTCCGAATACTGTCTAAAAACTTCAAGAAGACAAGAGACAAATGAGGAGGAGAGAGGTTTGAACTGATTATGTGCTCCGTTTACTACAGTCTGATTTTTAAAAGAAGATACGTGAAGGTCATTAGGCAAGGGCCGCTAAGGGTAAGAAGGGAACGTAAACAAAGGTTGCCAGATTGCATTCACTGGTAAATCACATATTCCTCAGCTCAGTTATCACTAGTTATATGCGGGAAACGGAGTTTGCTTGAGTATTCAGTTGCACAGTGTACTGTTAGCCTGCTTTGTTAAAACACAATTAAAATACGTTTTTTTGGAAGCAAAACGGAGTGGCGGTAGGATTAGAGGTGGACTGAGAAATCATGGCCCGAGGCAGTGCTCAGCTTACCTTTCGGGCGTTACATTGCACAGCCAAGCTAGGGAATTTCTCTGTTCTCTTAGAGAATTCCTCCATTAGGAAGACTAGAATTTGCTCCTTATCAATTAACAGCTTATTCCATTTATCCAAAAACGACAGCCCCATGTCAGTAGATATGCTTGCATGTAAAAGAATTTCCGTGGGTCAAAATTCTGGCATATCGGCGGCGTTGATATAAACATGTCAATTAACAAAGTCGTTAATTTAAGAGTATATTGAGATATTAAGATATACAGAACTAGGAAAGGTTTGAAAAACGAGTAGCTTGCACCGAGTTTTTTCAATTCTCGAGATTCCATTATGTGCTTACAACATGTGTATTGTACATTTTTTGCACTATGTGTATTTACATCAATCTGAATTTTAGTAGTTAAGGTATTAGCTGAAATATTAATAAATATAATTGAAGATAAATGTTAGATTCACCTATATGTGTTGCTATGGAGAAATACTTACCGCACTAGTGCAGGAATGTCAACTTACGATGCATAGCAACAATAACGTTAAGTATGGCATATTAGTTACATAGTGCAAAAATTATTTAAAATTACTCACGTGTAAAGACGCTACAACGGAGTGAATGTGTGAACAATTTATTTATTTTTAAAGTAGGCTAATACAGATTAACTATACATATTTTTGTTGAGGTGAGATAATTCGAACCCTTGTTTATGTTTCGAGTGTTGAGAGAATAAAGAAAGGGGATCTGCTGGCAACATTACACCACGCACATGGAGAAACAAATGACCTTCACGTATCTTCTTTTAAAAATCAGACTGTATGAAATAAGTGTGTGAGTGTGCATATGAGTTAATCAAGCTGCCAGGTCTCATATTTGTTGCACTAACTGTAGTGATAGCTACGTAATAGTGATAGGCATGATCTAATGACGCGCAGTAGTTTATGGTCAAGTCTACTTGTTTATTTGGCAGAAAAAAGGGTGTCAAGTTAGTCATCTGTCATCTAATCATTAGCTTTATCAGCGATTTGCTGGTGAAAGCAGAGAGCTTAACCTCACCATTAATTCGCATGACGTCACTGGCGCACATTTGAGCAAGGTCATGCGCCAAGTTTAAAAATGCATCTGTACTATTATGTATGGTTTTTTTTTTTTTTTTTTTTTTTTTGTAATTTCTGTCCTCCAACTTTAAGTCTTATCGGACGATGAATGAAATGGGTGAAATGATGCTCAAATTTATCCGGGGTCCATGGAGCTTGAGTTACCCGAATTTGTCTTTCAGGATAAGGGAAAACCCCGGAAAAACCTTATCGAAACTCACCCTGACTGAGATTCGAACTCGGGACTTGAGGCAAACACGCTACTATCTACGCTACAGAGCGGACGTGTGTTACTTATGTGACAGCACTTGCGTATTTTAAACGAATCTAGCATCATTGTCATACTGGAAAGGCGAGCAGAAGCACCCTGGGGACAGAAAAAGTGATTACTTTAAACATTGCTCTAGCTTGCCTTCTTGTGTTGGGCAGACGGTAAGAGATCTTCATAGGGCACTTCTCCAATATTCAAAATATATCTTTATATTTGGTCTCTAACGCCAAATACTTTCAACACAAGGTATCTGAATGAAAGTGGAAAAAAAAAATGAAATATTTTCGTTGTAAGAGTTAATTTAGGGTGGGAAGATTTGAAAAGGTCTTAAGACATCTTTGAAAGGTAGTAAACTGAAACATCAGGTTTTGTGCATATCGTATTTGTCAGAATTTTCGATTTTTTACGTTATACTATTTACAAACAACCACACACGCGCGTTTTTCTGTGAGCCTTTTCCTAGTTTTAGGGGGTCTCAAAATTAATTTTGGGCTATGACACTGCCTCTATTTACTGTAAATACCTATCGTGACACAGTGCACTAGACTGTGGCGTTCTTTTTCCTGGGTTCTATCACGCGCATAGGCGTGAGGCTATATTTTTCCAGTATTCGCTTCACTGTAGGAGATGGCAGTCGCAAATAAGATATTTGCTACTGATGCTACTACTGCACGTGTTCTATAAACAAAGTAAATTAGATTATGTAACAGTTGTTTCCAAGAATATGGGCCCCCATTTTTGAGTTTCACTGATGGTGTGATAAATTGGCTTTCATAAACTAATGAAATATTAAAATTTACCGTATTATATGTTATTTGGCCTTGAGCTGGTTGTTTGCACGCCAAATTATTTGGTTATTTTGGAAACACTAATTTGCAATCTTCTTTCACAGGGTTACAAAAAATTAGATTAAAAGAAAAATTAGCATCTGTCATGAAAGAGAAAAAGGAGGATAACAGGTGGAATTCTAATAAAAATATTTAGTATTAACTCAATTTAAACCTTCACTAAGAATTAAAAAACGTTTTAAGATGCTTTAAGAGCTCCAGATATGCGCCTAAATGTTTACAAATTGATAAAATGCACGCATATTAGCGGACATTATAAAATATGTCTATGCATATGGAACTCTATCCTGTTAAGAGAGAGATTTGGCAAAGGATGAGGGTGGAGGAGAAACAAAAAAGCAATTGAGGAGGAGGGGGAAGAAGAGATTTTATGGCAATGTTTTGGCAGGACCAACAGAGTCTGAAAAATGTGGCGTTCACGAGAAAGACAATAAAAAAATCACTCTCCCTTTCTCCCCCAGATAACGATGACGCAGTCATGAATATGATTGTGTTAATAATCACCCTATAATCTCTACGACGCCAGCGTCGGTGACGCCGCCAAACCCTCCCGACGATAAATGGCACAGAAAAAAAAAAAACTGCAGCTCTCAAGTAAAAACAGAAAGCGCAAAGCGAGAAGAGAATTGGCTTTCCTATCAGTGATGGCTATATCCTACTCTCTAGGTTTCCAGACACTTTCAAACGCAGTCTTATACTATAAGTGCGCGTTTTTTACTCTTTGAAGCGCTTATACAGATGATATAAAAAATTGTTCATAGCTATGAGGTTACCGTAAAAAAGTGGGATACTTTTTCTTAAGCTTATGTGCAATTATTAAAATGCTAAAAGGTGGTGTTTCATAGTGCGTGGTACACAGGTGTATAGAATGGGCTAGGATAAGATCCTTTCGGGATTTCAACACCCTTTAATCGGTTACATAATTATCGGACAGTGAAGAAATAATGAAATACTTGGCAGGATGTTGCAATGAGCCTGAAGTCTACATGTATCAGTTACTCTTCATTCTTCGGATCATGATGATGATGATGATAATAATAAATAAAAGCCATAAGAAGCCTTATAACTCACTCAACGGAGACCCAAACTTGGTAGATCTTAAATATTGTGACTTTGTGTGTTCGTAGAACTAAAATCTTGTTTGCAGAAATTTAAAATGCACTTTATCACAAGTAAAAACGCGCTTTGTACAACCCTGACAGCCGCAGAATGGCGTAACATACACAAACGCAGTCTATAAGGTCTCTCGTTGCTTCACCACATGTAACAAACGAAATAAATTACTTGCAGTACACTTGCATACACACGAATAACAGCTCACTAGCAACTAAATCCACTCTGACAGCCACGGCGCTTTTATGCTTTCGCTCATAGTTCTAGAACTCAGTGGATCACCTGATAACAATCATGATGCGGCGGGAAATTTCAGACTATCTCTGTCTCTTTCTCTCCCTGTCTCTTTCTCTCGGCAAGCGGGTCCACTCACTATCCGTCTCTTTCTGCCTGCGCTAGATCTCCGTCTCCTTCTTTCGCACTGGCGGCTCCAACACAACAAAAATGCGATTGGTGACAATGTGTGTCAAACTTATAACCCATAAACAGGTGCTAGAGTACGCTTGTTAGCCAGAACTTCTAGAATCGTTTGCCAGTAGGAGACAGTTAATTGTTCCATACTTGTAATCATTATTTGTCATCCGCAAGTTAGAGAGTAAGAATGCATTTGAGTGTGTATCATGTTTTAATTAATATATGCCGCAGTCCACACCTTATAGCTCAAAAATTGAGGTTCTCAAGTCATAGCTTGCAGAAGAAGTTAAAGCAGCTAATACCAGGAAACATAATCAACTCTTGAGTTTTCAGTTAATCTAAAGTGTTTGTGGTTGTCGATTCCTTAAGAAAATACAGCAACTCGTTTATTAATGAATATGTAGTGTATACATGAACTAAAAATCCTGTGTGCAAAATAATACTCCGAGGGTGCTTACTGTAGAATGCTAGGTCTAAGATTCTATTTCATATCAGAGCGTCATTTACTGCGGTTGTATATACGTATCACTAGGTAAATAACCAAGATATATCAGATATATCAGATACCTATGGTATTTCAGTCAAAATTCATAAAGATGTTTTCGAGAATATAACACATAACTTTTAAAACAGAGGGTAACTTTGGGTAAGGAACACTCCTTAAATCTTTATATTATATCCTTGAAAGACCCTAAAGTACAAAGTTTGATATGTAACCGATGTCTCATTTTCGAGTTATGCTGTCAGATGTTGCATATTCACATGGATTTGCTTACTCAGTGAGCCTCAAAATGAATATTTTCGGTAAAACATTACCAAATATTGTTGCAATGCCTTACTTGCTCTCTTTACTATAAGTAAGAGCAGAGAGAGTGAAATTGGTATCTTTCCGTTCAGGATACTCCCAATAAACCTTATTTGATTTTAGAAGGATTGTTTTACTTCGAAACTACTTCAAACCAAAATATTGCAAGCATAGTAAATAAGCAAACAAAAATATACACATCTGCTCACATACTTCTTCCGGTTTTCGGCATTTTGAGGTACTAGCTGCCACTCCAGCTACCGACAACGCCCAAAATGCACATGACGTTTTCTAGTTGTATTGAGGATCAAAGTTATATGTGTAATTCCATGTGTAGAAAGAGTGTAGTAGAATCATATGTATATCTAACATTCCATTTAAATTTCATGCTAAAAGTTGTACAGGAAGTCCATCATACATTATTTGCCACATTCGTTAACTGTGAAATAAACTGTGTACCGTAATGGTAATTAACAAACAAATACGAAATATAAATAAATATGCAACAGTGGATAAAAAGTGTATAGAGCGATATCCACTAAGGAAATATTAATTAAACGAAGCAAAATATGTGATATAGATTCATAATCTAGTATCTAAGATTAGAATATTGACTTGTAAATGTGCAATATAAACCCTGCTTTGTTCTAGAAATCACGTTTGTTACTACTTTGTACCTTACTAATGAATAACATTGAATATCAACAAAATCTTATATTAAAATAAGATCTGAAGCTTTCCTGGCGACGAATACGTTCAAAATATTCTTGGGAAACAAGCCAGGTGAAAAGGTGATTAGAAATCTACGTTTCTAATTGCTTAAAATTACATTGATAACGACCAAGAGCCAACTTTCGGGGGATGACCATCTTGGCAAAATGCAACAGTTACTGGGAGCGGAGAGTAAAGGAGACTTTGACCATTTCCTCTGAAAGGAGCACGCTTAATCGTGATACTGGATTTCAGTTCAGCTCTTCTTGGAAATCGGCCTTAAAATAGAAGCGCAACGTTAAGCTATAACGGACGGTGAATGAATTGGGTGAAATGGTGCTCAAATGAGTCCGGGGTCCATGGAGCTTAGAGTTACCCGACATCGTCTTGAACGATTAGGGAAACCCCGGAGAAAACCTTATCTAGGTAACTCACCCTGACCGAGATTCGAACTCGGGACCTCTTGAACGTGAAGCAGACGTGCTACCATCTACGCTACCGAGGCGGGCTATATATAGTTTGATCATCAAATTAAGTAGTTACGCATCTCTGACCCAATTAATTTTGTACACTCACGCCATTTCCTGACCTGGCATTTAATTTACTACAAATACTCTTTTGTTCAGTGATGCGAGTATTGGTAGTGTATTGTCTTTGTTCAGTTTTATGTCATCTCTATTTAATGTTTATAACATTTCTTATAAATATGCTGATGATGGGAGCGATGTACACTCCCAAAACTTCGATTTCTAATCTTTTCACCTGGTTTGCTTCCCTAGAAGATCTGGAATAAAATCTTATATTATGTTCTAGCAAAATATTATATTTTAAAACGTACCCAAGAAAGAAATTCACAGGAATAAAATTTGGAGATTATGTTGGTCATTCATCTCTTTATCATATTATAATATTTGAACATTATTTTACTGAAAGGTATCTTGTAGTTCATGCTGATAAAACAGATGCTTGCTGAATAAAGAAATTTTGCGTCATTGCTTTACCTATCAATAAATTATATGTGTAATAAAATTCTACAATTATATATAACTTCTTCTGCGTACCAATACACATGTGTGTTCGAAACAAAGGGATTAAAACACAAAATCTTGCACAATTCGATTGGGTTTACTGGCACACTTAATTGGTGTGACACATATGTGTGCGTTAAAAGTACTCCTGAGGATGACGCCTTCGTCAGCTCTTAGCTATAAGATATTATGGCAACATTGCTGGTAGGCACATTGTTGTTATTGCTGCGAACAGGTGTGTAGCATACAAGTGAACAAAGTATGGCTATAAACCGGACACCCTCTTGTCTGCAAGTTGTAAGGAACAGTTATTATCACACACATAGCCGAGCGAGCGATATTCTCATTAGACGAGAATCCCATCCCCCTGCTACCGTAGCCACAGTCTTCATCCACTCTCCGCCTTAGAGCACCATATTGATTGGGAAAACCCTTGCTTGCAGCCAAACAATGGTTTATCTTGGTATGGAAGAGATTTGAGAAAGCTTCGCCTGGCTAGTGGTGCCATGAAGGAGGTTGGGGGTTTGCACATAAAACATCCCACACGAACAACAGGGATGGAGGAGATGAATTTGGGGTGGGGGAGGAAGCTTGCGCAAGGAATTGTTCCTGTGGTCTGTTGGAGCAGGTTGTTCTTAGGAGGGAGCGTCTTATTACAGTATACAGGATATGCGATCAAATCTGGAGCTACTTAGGAAAATGTGGTAGCAGTTACTTGGTAACCGCAATAGGTTACAGCTCATTTACAACTGTAACACTGTAGGATCTCCTTTCTTCAAGTACTTATTACTTCGTCCAAGAATGAATACAATGTGAGCACAAATATTAATACATTTTGTACATCAATAGCGTCATCCCAGTATCACTGTTTCTGATCTGTAGTAGCTATAACATAGTGGGGTTTGGATAGGACTGAAAAGTTCAATGTCATAGTCGGCCCTTCAACCACGGATCAAAGTAGTTAATTTCGATCAACTGATCCAATAGTGGTGTAAACTATAAACTGGTACTTGAGTACTTACAGTATAATAAGGCGCCACAGACTTATCTCTCTGTATATGAGATTTCCTAGTGGTTCGCCAGGAAAAATGCGAATCAGTTGGAGAATGTAATGTTACACTGGCATATTGAATTTGTAGCTCAATGGTTAAGAAACAACAGGAAGGAGACCGGGAGATCCGTGGTTTAAATCCCATCTATGGCATTACATTTTTCAATCTGACTTTTATCCTATACGCGGCTATTTTGGAAGAATAATTGCCATTATGGGGCTTCTTGTATAAAGTGCCTCCTACTTTGTGAAGGCTGAAAGGTCGTTCTCTGTGTTGTTCACTGTACTATGAAGACCGTTAACAAGTATAACCTAACTGCCCATGTCATCAACAGGGATGTGTAGCTAGTTTACATTAAATTTGAATGGTCACAATGCCCAGTAAATAAACTCTTGGAATTGTTAAGCAATGACCTACAGAAAAAGGAAAAGATACCGAAAAACACAGAAAGGTTTATCATTTATATGAAATTAGCTCTATAAGAGTCGGTAATCCGAACTGCGAAATGCTTTACGTCTACAGTCACCCCCTTCTTTTTTCTCCCATCTGGCACGTAATCAAACATGACGTGTGGCACAGTGGCTGGTTTTGGAGGAAAGGTTTTATGGGGCATAATCAAATGCATAATTTTGAAGGCAAGGTTTGGCTAGGATAGCACAAACAGAACACGAGTAAAGGACTTAACGACAATGCTAGAAAACTCATATTGGCATTGTGTGAGAAACTACCCTCTCACCTTAGTCAAACCTTAAGCTGACGAAAGTAGTTCTATAGAATTAACAAGTTAATTACATTTGGTTTATTTTGTTATCCAGTAGTAGTATGAGGTGTTAATTATTTCCCTTGTGCTACTAAATACATTTAAATGGTTTCTATACTGTATTCTTAAAAACAAACAACACAGTTTATCTGAAAAGTGCATTGAAATTGTTTACATAATGTTTCAATATCAGGCTGAAATAAATGAACTTAAGCGTAGAATAGATTGAGTAGGTTCATCCGAAATGCCACTCCACATCAGAAGACGTCTAATGGCTCCTCTAATACAGCGATCTATTCTTGTTGCTATTATGCAGTAAACCTTTCACAGCCGACTTTAAAGACGCATAAATGCTTTCAAACAACCTATTTATTAAACGTATAAATATATTGTGTTTACTTTGTAAACTAAGGTTAAGTTCCTTAAAGTGATAAGTCAAATCTCTCAGAAAATTCAAATCACAAAAAAAAAAAAAAAAAAAAAAAAAAAAAAAATCTTTAAGTTCTGGGACAGCAATCCTAGTTCAGAGGGAGACAGCTTCGGGCAGTGTGGCGTTTTGAGGCGAAGAACAGGCCTCTCCGCCTGTCTCACGTTAGGTGAGAGCTGCGTAATGCAGGTTGCCGAAATAAACGGCGCTGTAGATTGGAACCGGAGGTTTTAGTCACCTTGTAATTTTCCTCACTGAGAATATGTGCAGATACCTAGTACAAAGCCTGCGCCACAAATTTGAGTCCAGATTTCAAGATGTAAACACACATTCTACTACGTTTCAGCTCTCTGCAACCACGGATGTCATCAATGTGGCTGCCCGGTACCAAATGAACTGATGACGGCTTATTGAAGGACAAATATATTTACGAAGGAAGAGTTCTACCAGAGTGTCCGACAAAACATATTTCCAAGATTGTATGCACTTGCTGCACGCATATTATGTACGTTCGGTTCTACATACGCGTTCGAACTATTATTATTTTTTGTTATGAAGTTAGCTGAATCCAAATCCCGGAGCAGCACATTGGATCACAATTATCATGCAGCCTTCGATTACAAATTTTGTGCTAACACGAAAAGCTAGTTAGAGATAAACAAAATAGAAAATGTCCAAGTAAGTACCGGTCTCTTCTAAATTAGAGAGAAAATAGTATTATGTTCCGGTTTATTTATATTATAACATGACTATTCATTACATAAACTAGAATTGTTATGGATTTTCTGGCAGCATTGAACCAAATTAACTTTACATAATCTCTGGACTAATTTTGTAATTTAAAGTCAGTAGTAAAGTCAGCACTATATACAGGACGTTATTTGTGTTATTAAAATCAAACCTGTCCCCCGTATTTCCTACATGGCTGCACCTCTCACGCCGCGAAACTGTCCTTCATCCTTAGTGGCAGCAGCACAGAGCGCTGTGGCGTCACACGTTCAGCTGCCCTTCATTGGAAGCATATAGAGCGGAGTGAGCTGACGTCAACTGACGTTGACTCAGGAGAATGCCTTGTGTGCTATCGTGCTGTGAAGTGGTGAAGTTTTCGATATGAGAAAACACGCCGGTAGTTCCAATTTACTATCTATAGTGTAATTACCCTACAAACGGTGCCCATGTTGCTACAACATTATATTTCGGTTTCTTATATAGTCAAAATTAAATTGTTTTATAGATAGACAGGTTTCCTTATTGAATATGTGTATTTTTTTCTTTAATTTTGTAATATAATGTATTGCTGATGCTACTTCACGTAATCGAAAAAGGGATATGTTCCTTTTGAGGCAGGTTAAAGTGTCAGGAGCGTTATCTCAGGTTCACTTGTGCCAACCACAAGATCACAGCTAGACTCCAGAGTCAACTACAGCAATTCAATGTGTATGGAGTCAAATGACCAATCTGTGTACGTCTGATGAATTCATAAAATTCTGTGCAGTTCATACATGTAACACTTAAACGTACAACTCTCATGTTATGCACTTGTGCTGTAAAAAAAGAACCTTTTTGTTCTTTCCTTCTGAGCATTGGACAGTTTAATCAAGTACCAGAAATATGTGAAAATGGAGCAAATGCAGTTCCAGTATTTTGCTATGTGGTGTGCAATGTGAACTATTTTATTTAAAACATTTTTACGGAAGTAGTACAAATAGTGCCCCTGTAATAAATGAAGAACTCAATTTTGTCTGACCCAAAATATCGATTTGTGATTTGTGATCGAAGTCTACACCGATGTACATTTCTTCCAACCATCCTGCTATTTTTAAACGTTCCAGAAATATAAACTATAAGCTGTGCAAAATACCTATGTGACTCGACTATGATTTCTATTTAATATGAATTGTTTTCCGCGAACCATTTTCTCATGCTTGGGAGACAGGATATACCAGGTGAGTAAGTTACTCCTATTTATTCGTATCTATACAACCCGCAGTTTATAGTGTAATAAGAAAACATTGACCCTTTTAGCACAAAAGCCGTTGTCGCCGCTCTGCCCTTCCGTTCGGTAATATACGCACCCCGCATTAATACTTACAGCCCTGAATGAAGATCAAAAAGTTGTGAAAAACTGAAATAAACGACGGCTTTTCGTGCATATAATACAAGTAAGGTGATAAACGAATCCTTTCCCAAAGAGTGACGTAGAATACGTGATAGCTGGTCGAGATGGTTAGATGCTGGAATATGGTCATGCAAGGGCTAGGCTCGAAATGACGACACATTGTTTTGATCATTTCTTTCCTTTCTCCTAGTCTTTATTCTCTGTATTTTAGTTACTAATTTATTTAATGTTACTATTGGTTCTCTTGTGAGCCAAAGGCACAAGAATTACATTCCAATAATTAGGGATCATGCTTAACTTCGTGACTATTTATAACCTGCACCGTATCTGGTGGGTAAACCATGTTACGCAGTTAGCTCTCATTTTAGGAGTATGTCAACGACATTAAATCCAACAGTTTTTGTTTCGTGCTTAAATCTTATGCTTCACTTCTGCTGACAAAGGAGTTGTGAACATGTTAAGTTCTCGGTTAAACAGAAAAATAAATTGTCAAAAACTTTGCATTTCATCAACACATTAAATGTTCAAAATGACAACCCTTGAAAGGTTTTACATAATGAATACCTAGATAATGGAGCGTTCATTCCTGCCAAGCACATATGCAGGGCAAATAGCTAAGGCTACTTTGCATTTGTGAAATATTTGAAACTTCGTCGAATGGGTCAAGCACAATACTTACCATAATAACACATCTATTACTAACTATAAATTTATAACTATCTGCCAGTGAAAAACATGGCTATTATTGTACTTTATAAACACGTAAAATGTTATTAAAACGTTATTTGTATCATAATTTCAAATTATAGGCCATAAGATATAAAATAAGGGGTAATAAAATTTCTAAGCTGAACAAGAACGATTTGAACCCAACTTGCAATGGGAGAGCGGTGAAGTAACCCTATAATACCATTTGCATGGCTAACGCAGCCTATGAGCAGAGCTTTTACATGATAAAATAACTACAGACCTCACAACCCACCTCGAATCTTTACATGGTTTGTGCAGCTTCATACAGTGTTTTCAGCTGGGTTTGGTACTTCTAACGTAAATAAAGGAAATTGTGTCCTCCATTACTGTAAATGTATGAGCTAAAACTGACGTACTTTATGACAGAAGCAAAAACAATCTACTTAATACTTAGCACTTTTTGACATGGCTGTGCAGCAAAACACGTGTTGGCTAAAGATTTAAATCCAATTAGTGCCATTGTGTAGAACTGCCATTTTGTATACCAATGTTATTGTTAACTGATGCATGTGATAGGTTGTTCCTTAAAGGGCGTGTTTGAAGGCGTGTGAGAATGCACGTTAAGGAATAAAAGTTTGCTAACTCGTTTCAATTGTTACTAGAGCTCTCTGTGTCTCAGTATGATGTTCTTGTAATCGACATACATAGTGATTGCTTTATGTCTCATACAAATACTCCGCATATTATCCATTAGAATGCATTTAAAAAGGGGCAAGTCATATATGTTGCTTAGCACGTTGCATCAATTCAAAAATAAATAGGGGCAAGTAACTCACCTGGTATAAATACGGGAGTGCGACATAATATATTCAAGTAGTTTGGTATTCAAACCAACTCCGTTATCTCTTCTTTGCCAAATGGAATTGTCTCTCTCAATTCCTAGTTGGATCGGACGAATGACTCATTGAAGTATTGTCCATAATCGTTTTTCCATTTCAAAAGTCAACCACTCCTTCGCATCCCACTCCTCCCAGACCAAATTATCTAAATCATCATCTGACGGGACCTTAAACACGCACACTCGCTCACTCACCCCACTCCTCTCCCCAAAAATCGTTGCCCTCACGATACCAGCCTTCCATTGTTGTCATTGCTACCTGGATTCCAGAATATAATGATTAATCCAAGTGTCACCAAAGTTGGCAGTCCTACGTAAACCTTTGCTCCAAAAATAACAGCTGAAAGCCTGTTGCCCAATGTGAATAAACGCGGCATCCACTGAACTGACAACCCTTTTGTCTCCAACTTATTATAAACAACATTTAATTTCATTCTCAACTCCTAGCAAAATTGTTCGTCCAAAATAATAAAGGAAGTACTGAGTACAAATTTAACTTTTACATTCGTGTTTTCGCTAAGAAAACACGACCGACTATAAGATGTTCGCCAAATTCAAATTAATGTATGAATAAGTAGTAAATTTATTTTTGTGACATGTAATAAATAATAGCACGCGATTATAGCACCAACTGGCATTTTGAAGCACGGTACATACTGAACCACTTTTGTATTAGCTAATAGTTATCCAAGACAGTCATTACGGCCGACTTCCAAGCATAACGCCATTATCTAGGAGTAACTTGCTATCCTTCTATTCTCGAGATAGCGGATTCAAGGCCGGCGAAGGACGAGGGATTTTTTCGGCTTAAATATGCTTAGTCAGCTATTTAGCTTTTATTATTTGAAAGTATTTTAGCCACTAGTCCAGTGTGGTTAATTTGCGGCACATAAAAGTACAACAAGCCTTATAAAAAGGCCTTTAGACAACTTAACGGGCTTTCACGTCCAGTATAGGACTCTAAAAACCACTGCAGTTGGATAGCTTCACAAATAATCATTTAATTTATTTTTGCACCTGTATTGACGTAGAATGACAGCTCTAACACTAAGTGTCCAGAAGCTTCCAATATGGCATACTTTTCATTTAACATCAATAGACAAATAAAGCAGCTTAAGGGACGGTGGTTTACTGCAGCATCAGTTGGTCTACAGGACCGTACTTAAGAAGAAAATATGAAGGGATAATCTTCCTTTCGTTCTTCCTTAACACTTTCATAACGTCATTATTAATGGATATAGTGGCACAGATAATTGCTTTCCATTCCCCTTCTTTACTCTCCATCTTCTTTTCTTTCCATCGTTTCTTCGGAAGGCCACTGCTGTTTATATGCTGTGGTTCTAAGACGCTATAGAATGCATAGCCTCCTCTTTCTCCTAAACTATGCTCGGCATGTAAGCATGGCCTGCTATGTCTTAACCATAACCTTTTCTTCATAAAGTGGGTGGGTGGAGGTCTGTGTGTACTTAAATGGGCTTGTGAGGACAATGGCGAAAATGGCTTTCCCGATGCATTGAGAGACGACGTTTTTGGAACGAGGGGAGTGGAAGTGAAGGGATAACGTGATGATGAAGAAAGGTTCCAGGTCATAGACGACGCGTTCAAATTTTCAGGGTCTGTTGTAGGGTACGGCTTACCAGAAGGCGGTGCAATAGAGATTACGAGGTTGTTTTCGGTAAAGAAATGGAGCAAACCAATTTCGTAAATCTATAGTCGACTTCAGACAATGAACTTAAAAAGGAAAAACTTATAACAGAAAAATGTTTCAGCGGTGAGTACAGCGCGGTTCGAGAGCCACACATGGTTTTTCTGTATTAAAGTGTGCATTTTAGAAATACAGATGAATTATACAATTTAAATGCACTTCTCTAACCAATTCACTTTTGTTGCAAGTTTAGAACAATTCACTTCGAAACATTTTAAAATAGAGTGAAATTCAGAAACGAAGTATTTATGATAGTATAATATAGTATATCCTATATCATAATAGGACCATGCATGTTACCCATACCTGTTTTTCGCTTGTCATTAATTGTCACTGTCACTATTATTTTTATTATTATTATTATTATTATTATTATTATTATTATTATTATTATTATTATTATTATTATTATTATTATTATTATTATTATTATTATTATTATTATTATTATTATTATTATTATTATTATTATTATTATTATTATTATTATTATTATTATTATTATTATTATTATTATTATTATTATTATTATTATTATTATTATTATTATTATTATTATTATTATTATTATTATTATTATTATTATTATTATTATTATTATTATTATTATTATTATTATTATTATTATTATTATTATTATTATTATTATTATTATTATTATTATTATTATTATTATTATTATTATTATTATTATTATTATTATTATTATTATTATTATTATTATTATTATTATTATTATTATTATTATTATTATTATTATTATTATTATTATTATTATTATTATTATTATTATTATTATTATTATTATTATTATTATTATTATTATTATTATTATTATTATTATTATTATTATTATTATTATTATTATTATTATTATCATCATCATCATCATCATCATCATCATCATCGTCGTCAATATTATTAGTATATTATTGGAAACCTATATGTATGTGTGATGGTACAATATTAGTTCAACATGGCTTCATCTCTATGATCTGTAAAGTACCGAAGTAGTACTTAAAATTTCATAACCGTTTCCTCCATAATATTTGCTTCACATAACCGGCACAAGTTAAGAAAGCATTTAACATTCCTATAACTAGTGAGTAAATCCTTTGAAATAATGGAATGGGATTGAAAATGATGCCAAATATAGTAGAATAAATAATAATTAGAGGTAAGACGTTTCCTTAGCAGCTATATACGTCATCTCTGCTTCACCAGTATCTAGCACGTGATTAGCATATCTGTTGTAGTAAGATGCGCTTTTATTTTCTATCACTATGAATAGTGAGTTTTCCTCTGCATGTCGTCATTATGGCATAAAAACTGATCCTTATTGGTAACATGATACACACTTTTCGGTCAGAAAAATGTGTGGGAAATTCTGCTCCATTAGAGTAAATTTGAAGAGAAGAAATTGAATAATGATACCTCTGAGTCCAAGATTCTTTATAGGACTTCGTGTCCTACCGAAATCACTAAGAACACTGTAGTTATGACGGGAAAAGGAAATCTTTCCAAGGAAGAACTTCCGCCGTTTTTATCAAGATTAGAAATGCCTAGAATGAGGAGGAAAAACATCAATGTACCCTTTCCAGCTGGAGTACAGCAGAATTGTACGTTATATCATTTTGAAATTATATGTGATCTAAAATAAAACTACCCTACTCCAAGATTGCTTAAATTCTAAATTCGCTTAAAATAATGAATAATTTATGTAATCGTTACAACAATTTAATGCCAGAATATTGTTGATGTGGCAGATATTTGCATCGAAGCGGAATAGTAACAAACTCTACTCCAGCTAATGAAAGATACAACTGAGTTTCATCCGCCAGTATGGATTCGAATCTGACTTCAGCTAATCAGAGCAGAGTATATCCCAGTGTGGTAGGAGCTGTGAACTTCCGATACGAGTCTTACTAACGTAGTCTAATAGGCACCAATACTACACTTACTCTTAGGTGCTACTGCCTACACTTGCTACTGGCTTTTTACTGAATTTTCCGTCGATTTTCGAGTAATGCATTCTATAAAAGTTTGTTGTGAAATACTATAGACATTGGGATTCAGTATTCCAACAAATGTTTGTGTATGTGAAGACATGAAAAACACTTTATTTCTCACAAATTAAATGAAGAGAAGATAATAATAAATATATCAATATACATATTTACCTACGCATCGTGAGGTAAATCACTGTTATTATTGGTTAGTTTGTATGTGTGTACATATACTTGTAATAAATAGTGCAATGGATTCTTGCGGTGAATTTAGTGGCGAGTCAAACGGGCAGATATTGCGAAGTCAGACTCGAAGTACTATTTTTAAGGTCTGTACGTTCTACAAGATAATGGGTAATGAGGAATAGTTCGATTTCAAAAATGCTCAACGGCGTACTGCTGAAGCGTGTGATGTAGGTAAAGCAAGTATGTTCTGCATTTGTGGAGAGGCAATAAAATTTGATCCCAGTGGTGCCAAAGTGTTTGTGTCGCCCAGAAAACATTTTGGTCCTCCGAAGAGGGATACAAATTTAAGTAACTTTGACAAGGAATTTGTATTAGCTTAAACAGTTTTCGTAATATAAACAAGTAAATATCAATATCATGTCCAATAAAACTTTAAAATTATACGAATTAAAATATTGATCTACATCACATGGTGGAATTATTGAGAAATTCTGCACCAAGGAGTGGAGAATGAAGTTCATTTTCTAGCAATTCAAGTACAACTGATTTGTTTTTATCTTCTTATATTTAAAGAGATGTCCATTAAATACAGCAATATTTCATGACCGTTTAGCCTACTCAGAAGGTACCATATACAACTGAGCTAGATTAACCCGGATATCAGCAAGTTGAGTGTATTTATGTTGTTCACTGTTATCATTCTTCGTGTACTCAATTGATATAACTATTTCTCTCTCTGCTTATGTCCATACTGTGCAAGAAAAATAAAACTGAAATACTCTCATGCAATACACACACTCATGCGTACCTCTTTGTTTTTCTGGGTGGTTTATTTTTGGAAAACACGGTTGGGACTTGACAAACGTCCGCATGTTTGAGAAACGTTGGTATTGGTGGAATATAAAGGTTAATTATGAAGTAGATACTTGGCCAAGTTATGAAATGGCTGAAATCGTTCCTTACGAAACTCTCTATCTTTCATTTTTAGGGAAATTAATTTTCCTAAGTTTTATTCCGCAGCAATAGGAACTTTTGCACAAACTTGGATACATTTAACAGAAAATTTACCGGTAGCTTTTTTTAATCCTTGATACTGTTGTTATATATATACATATATATTATTTATTGCATATATTATTTTATATAATAAAATAAAAGCATGATGGGTTATATCCACATATTTTCTATCCCTTATGACCTCTTAGTGGCTGTACAAGCAATTTTAGATGGACTAATTATTCTATCACTTTAGTTTAATCCAAATAAACCTTTGGAGCAATTGTTTAATTACACGTTTCACTATACATGAAAAATGAAAGTGTTATAGACGATAGTCAAATGTTAGGAACTAGACGAAAAATGTGAAAAACAATTGAAAATTGACACGAATTAAAACGTATGAAAAACTACGTAGTAAATAGAATGACTAATAAAGCATATCTTAGAAATTGTTAATGCCAAAAAAGATGTTCTTAGCACTTATACGCGATTATGCAAAATATGCTCCAGTGAATATTCCCAGAAAATTTACATATAGGTTACATTTTTAATATGGTTAACGTTAGTGTATTTTATTTTAATAAAAGCTCTTAGAACCTCTTTGAGAACAAACATTTCAAAAACAGTGTTATGCAAAATTAGTTCAAGTTTAGTGAAATTTTACTGAAAATCGTGCCGTATCTGAAAAGTTACCGAATTTGAATTCTAAATGTAGTAATTATAAATTTTCGGTTTTCAGTACACGCACACACATAAGCACATTACTTGTCCAAATATTTATTTTTGGATTCAGAGAGTCTGAAAACATGTATTTCCTCTGCAATCTGGATTTGAATTTTTGGGTAGAATGCAACACCTTTTCTATCTGTTGTATATGTTCGAGGAAATAATTATTATAACTGACTATAACTTCCAATTATAAGAATTACTGTAAATATAATCTCCTAAAACAAATTTTTCTTTCAACTAGCCGTGTGTAGGGCAAGGTTTTGAAAGTTAGAATCAGGTGGCAAAACTAATTTTTTATTTTTTGTAGTGTTTAACGCCCGCTTTTACTACATGCGGCTACGCAGACGGTTACACTGATACATGAAATGAAGATGGAGCAACGGTGAATGAGATGGCGCGGGAAACCGGATAACCCAGAGGAAACCCGCCCCTACGCCGCTTTGTCCACCACAATCTCACATGCGCACGCCTGGGATTGAACCCTGGCCGCTTTGGTTACAGTCGAGTGGTCTAACCATGGCCGTGGGAAAGTTGTCCATAACCTAGTTATTTACCAATACTTATCAGAAAATGCTTTTCACTTCATTGTACAACTACAAGCTAAGTAATCCCCACATAAAATCAAATTTACTGAGTATATTAGTTGTAAGATAATACACAACTTGAAGCAGAGCCACTTATGCGAGAGAAAAGTATTGCTTTTATCTCCTTGTGTCCCACAGACTTCTAGAATCTGGCATTGATATGCACAGTTAGTTGTTAATACCAGTCATTCTGATCAAGCTTTATGGAGCAAGATTTCGGTGGTGGCGTTTGAGTCTTGCGTTCGGGAGGTCATAGATTTAATTCCTGTCGACATCGCAGTTTGTGTTTTTCATGGTTTTTCCTGTTTTCCCTGTGAATATCGGGAGTGGTTTCTCATATACGTATTATAATTTCCTTTCCAACTTCTGCTAATGTTCTAGGTTTTACAGTGTGTAACAGATACATAGCACATTGCTTTTTCTAAGGAGGGAAAATTCTTTAGGGCATCAAAGTCTCTCTTGTTCTATGGGTTGCTGATCTCCTGGAAAACCTCCGCAGCGGGTTTGGTCTTCTACCTGTAGTTAAAGGATCTACACGTCTCTGTAGCCTGTTTGCTTGGTGTCTGTAACCTCCCATAGCACTTTCACCTCATCCTTTACTTCTGGAGTAAGAAAACAAAATAGATCAGTGTAGCTCGCGATGAGCGAGGTGTCTTCAACCGTTGTATATCATATACCCATATATAATATATCCAGATCGTTTGGTAAATAACTGATTTAAGAATGAAATGTGAACTGTGTAGTGTTTACACCGGCTTTTACTACATACGGCACCGCAGGCGGTGACACTGGTGATACATGAAATGAAGATGGAGCACCGGTGGAATGAGATGGCGGGGGAAACCGGAGATCCCGGAGATCCCGGAGAAAACCCGCCCCACCGCCGTGTTGTCCACCACAAATCTCACTTTGCGGTCGCCTGGGATCGAACCCGCGCCGCCTTGGTGAGAGCCAAGCGGTCTAACCACTGAGCCACAGCGCGGCCCCATTTAAGAATGAAGACTGCATTTAATTTGTTAATTAATTAGTTCACTGAATGACCATGCGTCATTAACAGAGCCGGACAGTCAGAGAGGCTGGGTAATAGAACATCATTTTGTCAGTTAAATGTGCAGTCGATATTATCTGGATGATTTCAGAGTGGCCAGCGTGCCGGAATTTTTTCCCGCAGAAGCCCTTTTACAAGTCCGTAATTGTACTGTCATAGCTTAAGCACATGAGCAGCATAGGTTTCAGCCCGCGACCTTGGGATCAGAGGCCAATGACTAATCAAATGAGCTACCTATGCAGATAAGAGAGGCAGACAATTAAAAATTGTGGAATACAAGTTATTATGTTGCTTTCCTTTGGTAAAATCAAAACGTTATTTTGTTCCTTATTCGACTTACTTAACCATTTCAGTTAGAATCTTTGGAATTGCGTTAAAAAAATTAGTTTTTTTAGTTTTGATTTTTCATTATTTTATGCTATTTAGACGAAATTAAAACAAAGGAGCAGTTATTTGTTACAATAATTTTAGCAGTGAAGTGTATCTAGAATAATGATCTATTAACTGAGAAAAAACGAAACAGATTGGCTGAACCAAATACTCTTTAAATTTAATAGCGAATACTTCTCAATAAAATTTAACCTTTGGAACAATAAGAGCAAGATCATTCAGTAAAATTAATTAATAGATGCCTTGAATTTGAAAAGTATGTATATTTAATAAATAATTATGGGGTTTCCTCACAATGTAATGTCTCCATCTTTCATGCTTCGATTACTTATATGATATTTGATTCTAAGAGGTAGATTAAAAATATAGAAAGGTAAAGTCTTCAACTTTATTATTGTCTGGATTCGTTTTCTTTCTTTCTTTCTTTTCAAATTTGTTTAGCCTTCTCAAGTGATACCCAAATTCTGGATTCGGTAAATTAAGAATCATAATAGATTACATATGGACATTGGAAATATTCGTTAAATGTAAAACAGGGTATTTGTTGGGTTAGCAGCTCACTGGAGGGAAGGCATCATAGCGTGCGGTCCATCTGGTCGACACTTGAATAGAAGTGGCTTTCTTAGATCCTTCCTTAGTAGCTACTGACTGATACAAAAGATACAAAGGTCCACATGTAACAAAAGGTCGCCTTGAGTAAGGGAATTCTGCTGTGAATAACACCGTTTCTTGAGAGGATTGACACTCATCTGGACTGCCCGTCCAGCACAGGCGTGATTCGAGAAGGAACATATCTCTTCCTGCATAAATCAAGAATTGTTATCGCGTAATCTGCGTTTCATATACGGTAACTCCAGACATTAATAAAGATTGGTGTCCCTTGGTGGACAACTTTGCGATTTACGTAATTAAAAAGAGAAGCAGTCATTAAACAAGTCTTTAACTTGGATTCCAGTATTATCAGTGTCATCCTTACTCTATATATCCACGCAGACCCTGAGACAAAGCTCCTGCTCAAAGCTGAGGCTAGACCACGCATTGCTTCAAATTTGCATGACGATACCGGAAAAGTGGTAATACAAGGGAATATTGAATCAGTGCTCGAACGAATTACTTCAATAATTGAAGTAATTAAAATATTCAATTAGTGTAAATTAATTGTTCTTTCACACTAGCCGTGTGTAGGACACAATTAGTCACTATCACTGAGGGAACGTTACTGAAATGATTGTTTCCTAGCTTAGTTTCTAACCTTGCCAATATTTTAGGACATTGCCAGCGATGAAATACATCTGGGCATAAATGACACCGTTGATCTCTACATACCGAAGAATTAATACATGGAAATAGCACCAATCTTGTCTTTAACTTAGTTCAATATGCCACAACTTTAGAGGCAAAGACATTCGTCATAAAATAGCTACGTCTGAAGATCTTGATCTTCTTGATCTTGATCTCGATCATCCTCGTGATGCGGGATCATACGGAGGGTCATAATTATCTTCAACTGAAACGACTGGAAAGAGATATTCAGTGAAATATATACTGGAAAGGTACAGAAGGCTACCAGAAAGAGCTGTCATTCCAGGAAGTCTTTACAACTTGTACCGCGCTCATGTTTATCATCATTCAAGCGTTATTAACAACAAAGAAACTCTGCAGAGTAGCTTGAGACGAGGAGCTCCTAATGCTCTACAGGAGAAGACCCTCATGAACAGAAATTTTCTTAAAAAGACACTCAGCCCTGCAGAATATAATGTACAAAATGGTACACAATACCAACTTTGTCAACATGGAGTGCAGCAAAGGTATAGGGCCCATGCTAATTCTTTATGACTGTCCTTTATTCACATGTCAAAAAAACTCAGCGGTTTCCAAAAATTAAGAATTTATAAGGATAAATCATTCCATTTTAATTTGGTCTTTAAATTAACCACTTGGGTTAGCCGTCAATGCAACTCTGGAGATGGCAGAACTTCTCAGGCTCGTTAAACTTAAATACATTAATAAGGTACCAGCTACAAGTTGTTTACCTCCTAAAATATGAACGAGTATTATTTCTGCATCATGCAAAGCAGATCTTCAAATATTAAAAATTATATTAAACGTCACGTATTGATCTTTATGTCTTAATATTTAATTTCCCATTTTATTTTTATTTTTTGAACGGCGTAAACAGCCAAGAAACATGGACAAGCAGGCACCACTACACTTGGGAGTCACCTAGCTTAAGACACAGAACAAGTTAATGTGTGTGTGTGTGTGTGTGTGTGTGTGTGTGTGTGTGTGTGTGTGTGTGTGTGTGTGTGTGTGTGTGTGTGTGTGTGTGTGTGTGTGTGTCGAGGGGGAGGGGGAGGCTTGGGAATTCCATCAGGCAGCATGCGGCCCCCATCCCTCCTACTACTTCTGTTCCCACCATCAGTGCAGGTTAGCTCCGTTCGTCAGGCGGCATCCAACATGAAGACGAAAATGCAAATTGGATCCCTCATTTGCTATACGGGCAACGTTTATGAATGGGATCTGCATCTATGAAATTTCTATTAGGATTCCGTCTTCCTTCTCCTCCCTCCCAGCCCGTTTTCTTGTCTCTTATTATATACCATTCCACCACACCGCCGTTTAACCACAGTTAGGAGGGGGAGGAGAGGTAATAATTCTCCAAATGTGTACAGTTTAGCTGCGTGCTGCTACATCCATCCGCTGGCTGCTTCCTTTCTTCTCAGCTGTAAACTTCCCACAGAAAACCAAAATAAGGGTTCGGTTCCCAGGTGTGCACATGTCACTTGCAGAAACACAAAGATTACATTATTTTCTGGCATTTAACTCCATACTCAGCAGTCAGAGTCAAGATTGTTTTCATTAAATGTTGTCACCAATGTACAGGTATTTTCAAAAGGACACATATTGTAACTCCTATAGAACGGCATATTCGGCAAGAACGTTTCAGATAGCCTGTACAAAGGCCATTTTTCTATGACGTACGTTTTCAAGCGATCGTTTCAACAATGAAAACCTGACTCCGTGTTTATGCTTATGGCCTGCTCCAACTTCCAATCTTGCCCTTGTGTATTCCTTATATAAAAATACCGAGTAAGTCATTACGAAGTTTTGTTAGGAACTGCATATATTTATTCATAAATTAACTGACGCGGATCACTGCAGTCCAGGACCGCGTGCGCGTATTCTTTGAAGCTTGGTACAAGTCCAGTGAGTAACGCAAATTGAGTGTAAGATGCTTTGTGTAGCTGTGACAGTAAATAGAAAATTCACGTGTTTACATTCTGTTTTGTGAAATGTCAATTTCAAAGTACCAACGGGGGTACAAAGGGTAAAGTACTCTGAAATATTATTTTTAAAGTGTACATTTACTTTAGGGAATTGTCATCTGAGAAAGTGTATGACCGGATCAATTTTTTACAAAGTCAGGAACTCACGAACAGAGCGTGCAATGTGACTGCTTACTGTGTCGCGTATTGTGAAACAGGGCAAAACTTTTAGCAAAGAGATTGGTGAACCTTTATAGCCAGCAACTCCTCCACAATGAGTCGTTTTCAGAAATTCAGGTACGTTAGTTTCAGTAAATAAGCGTATTAAATTTACAGTTTAGAATGTTATAATTATCATTGGCTCTGTAAGTTCACGTTCGGACAATTTGTCAAACGATAAATGTAACTATCCTCGTCCGCTCTCTGGCGGATCAAACGGCAACAATGCAGCCAACGTGTGCACGCATTAGTTCAGCTCACATGCCTTCTAAAACCTTAACCCGTATAGAAATTAGAGCCCTGATATAGTCAACAGAATGAAAGGTTAAGTGAAATGAAAAATGAAGTAAAGTGGAGCGACAGAAAATTCGGGGATGTAATCACCTTTCCAAACATCTTCGAAAAGACCGTGGTTCAGTAAGGTCGGCTACGGGAATCGAGCTCATGAGTTCCCTAATGTGAGCCATATATGCCACTTACATCTTCTTCTTGGATACCGATGTAATATGCTTGATCTATTGAAGTTTGCATAAATACGATACAAGCAGAATAACTTAATACGATTAAAGTTTAATCTTCCTCAAGATAATAACCAGATATCAACAAATGAACCGTTAAATTTGGTTCAGTAGTTAAAGCGTCTCTCATATGACATGTATGCATCATCGTGCTCAATGCAAATAAAACTAACAAGGTTGGTAACATAAAAATCGAAGCTAGGAAAGCTGGTAAACAAATCTCGTTCGACGTGTGAACACCAAGATCATCAGAACTAATGCATAACCTTACAATCCAGTTAATAACCTCCAAAAGAATATTCAACAGCATTACAAACAACTGAAAAGAGTTCAGCAAGAAGGTAGTGAAAATTCTTAAAGCAAAGAACGTATGGATTTAATGAATCTAGAAATATAAACCAATATTTTAAGAGAAAACTATGCGTGAGAAGGAAATGCTATAAAAGTGTCATTGTAATGTTATCGTGGGTACAATGTATTCACTTTTATTCGTTATTTCCCATCCTCCGATTGAAAACAATGACGTTTTAGTTGACTGGTTGAAATCATAGTGCCCTCTATGGAGAAAAAGCGGTAACTTTTGCGGAAGAGTAAACAAATTACGGCGCTCTGAGTGTGGTTGGGCTAATAACTAATACAACCAGCTTGCCCTGGATATGAACGCAGAGCACTGCGTCTTCATGTTTCATTGCTTCTTTCGTATCAGCATTACAATTGCTGCTACATATAAATATAATTTAAACCGCTACATAGAGGACTTTAGATATACAATGCTATCCAGCATTCGGACAACTCCCTAGGAGCGTAATGTTGTCAAAGGTGTCCAGGTACCGTCAAATTGACATACTTTTGTTTGCAACATAAACGTCTTACGTTTCATCAGTATACGATATAAACATTTTGTCATTCTCACGCGTAATTAAAATGTCTGTTAATGTTAGCATCCTCATGTCGCAAAAATAGAGACACTGGACGCTATAAAGTGACTCGTCCCATCTAGAAGCAATAAATAATGTTATGACAGAAAGGCCTCATGCATAGTATTTAAGGGAAAGAGCTAATTTATTTTTTAATTTACGTCCTCCAACGTTAAGTCATATTGGACGGTGAATGAAT
The DNA here is from genome assembly GCA_030765055.1 of Mantis religiosa. Lineage (NCBI taxonomy): Eukaryota > Metazoa > Arthropoda > Insecta > Mantodea > Mantidae > Mantis > Mantis religiosa. The sequence continues at coordinate 129,394,596 of CM060954.1, forward strand.
TGCGTGAAATGATACTCAAGTGAGTCCAGGGTCCATGGAGCTTAGAGTTACCCGACATTCGTTTTGAAGGATACGGGAAAACCTCGGAATAACCTTATCCAGGTAACTCACCCTCACTGAAATTCGAGCTCGGGACCTCTTGAACGTGAGGCAGACACGCTACCCAAGCGGGTAGGGAAGAGAGAATGGAAATATAAGAAAATGGATATATAAGACTATGTACTACAGATATTTTCTTGTTTAGACTTGCAGAAAAGTTTGTAAGTATTGTAACACCAATTTATTTTTCATTCCTAGATCATGTTCTGCTAATTTTCTGGTCTGCGAGGAAACTCTGGGTGATATAAAAATATTGAGATGAAATTCAAATCTTTCTGTTTTATGTGACAGAACAACAGAGAACCAGATGTTCATTGTGAAATAAGCCCTCATTGACTATCATTTCGTATATTCTTCATGGCTGCATAACTAGTTTTGCAGTGCATTGCATTGCAGTATATAATTGGTTAAAAACAGTTATTGTATCTACGCACACGGTGAAATTACGCACCTTTATATTACGCGGGCAGACCCACCTCTCAAATAGTATATTTACCTGCCAGTAGAGGGAGGTCTCAAAGCTGCTGCCAGCACAGCAAATACGATCGCAAGCATTTACGGGAATCGTATATAAACTCGCTCCATCAGCGATGCTATTGATGACGTTAAATTTTGCGCGGTAAAATTACAGATAAAAATGAACACCGTGTACTTCTTAAGAAATAATAGTAATTCTAACAAAGTTAGCTGTTCTTATTAGAAATTGAATTCCAGAATTTGTACTTTCTGTGCCACCTATAATAATTATTATAATTAGTGGAAGTATTGCAACCCACAGAGATATCAGGGGAAGTTTGTATGTGTGTCTATTGTAACCGCAGTATCTGGCAGTGATTAGGAGGTGGCGAATTAATTGAAATCGGATAATTAAAAAGAAAATATATTAATGAAAATGCTTTGCTAAACTAATATAAAAATCTTGTTATATTAATTTGAAATTAGAATGGATAGAGTAATGATTAAAATAGCGGTTGACTTAAAGAATAAGAAGGGAAGAATATCATATAATATTGTCGCGGCGAAAGCACGGACGTTTAAGTGCTCAGGGATAAGCGCGGTTTGTGTACACAAAGAGCCTGCACCTAAAGGTAACAGTGTATCACTGAGACAAGGCTTGCCGACACAGATAAGTGAGGTAATTGGAACATTATAGTGATATCTTGATTGTTGTATAGAACATTCGAATTCATGTTTATTCTGGAAATATCTCGAACTTATCAATGAGATATATAAGAGATTGTGACACGCCTGCGGCAGTTGTAAAACAGTAAGCAGAAAACAACTGCGAAGTTGTGTAAAAAGAGTGTTGTTGTAACGAGAGCTGATCAGAACGTCGTTTGTTATTATCATCGACCTTGGTAGATTGTGGTGCATATGTGACGTAATGTTGTTACGTGAGAATTGATCTGTGTATTTCTACGGAAATAAAGAATATTTAGAATTTCTGCAAATTGGATTTTTAATTCTACGAACCAACGAAGTCACAATGTAGCATACATACTAGCATCCAGGCAAAAGAGAAGATATTCGCGTCAGAATCTGCACACTTCGGAGAGACAGGAAGGGAGGACCGTTACTCTTTTGTGCTAGTTCAATGTCTGAGAACTATAGAATACTCCCAAGCAGGAATGTGTTGGGACAAAAGGGTTTTGAATGCTAAAGAGATATACTTCGCTGATTTGATAACGATGTGTACCGTTACAAACAAGTCATGGTAGGCCTTCCCCAACTCAGGGTGGGCTGAACGTCAATGAGTTAACCCAGTTTTGCAAACCAATGCAAACATTCGAAATAAATGAGAAACCAATAATAATGTAAGATTTGAGAAGGGTGAGCTATTTTGGCCATGTGATAAAGTTAGAGAGGGGGTCAGAATAAGGTTCGAACTGGATCGCGAAGCAGGAAAAACATACTTAAAAAGTGATACTACCAGAGGAAATACGTGTGAGTGCGCGTTAAGGAGAAGCGAAGATTTATAAGTCCAAAATGCAGGGAAGTTAAGAATAGCGTACCAGCGTAAGTGGAAGCAGCATTAGAAGTTTATTACAGCAAAGTAGGCATCGTATAAAGAAGTAATAGAAACCACGCGGAAGTAACTTTAAACAAGTCATCCAGGTTTCCAGTAAATTTATTTTATGTTAGGAATTCTACTAACAGGTGGTCACCGATACAAGTCGATAAGTAAACTTAGTAAGAATGAAACTAGATAATTTTGCAACGAAGCAAGTGTTATTAATACAACTGAGTAGCCAACAACCACCAAAATCCATTTCCTACAACCATACACCTGAGGATAAGAGAACTCATAGCTCCAATTAGAACCCAATCAATTTAACACTGATATGCGGGTTTGCCGCACTATAAATAGCATAAATTAAAAAGAACAGCTCGGTTAGATACCAAACTGCTAATTAAGTTTACAACACCGTCCTGTGGGTGCATAAGGCTTTCGAAGTTTAAAACTTTACAACTGACAACACATAAAGTATATATATAATTAAAATAATTAATCTGTAAATATAGCTGATGAATTTGTGTTAGTCTTGCGTGAATGACGCATCATAATGAATGTGAAGCAGAAATCTCCTTCATGCTCAGGTCACCAATTTCCTATGCATTTAACGTGGCACTGAAAATATATCCCTATTGAAAACGATAAACATAAATTTCACACATATTTCATAAATCATCAATAGTTTAAGCCACTTTCTGTTGCACTAGTTTAATATGCAGTAATTAATTTAAGTACAACAAATCCTTCCTAAAGGATACACAATAAAGGCTAAAACTTTATGTGGAAACGTAGAGTCAGACTGAAAAATTCAATGCCATAGCCAGGGTTTGAACCACGGATCTTCTGGTTTCCGTCCAGCCGCACTACCATTGTGCTACTATGGCCAACGTGCCGATATGACATTAAATTCTCCGACTGAATCGTATTCTCCCGGTAAACCACTTAGGAGTTCCCACAAACACATGAGACAACTACCTTAATGGCGACTTACGACATGTAAGTACTTTAAGGCCCGGGCTTTATAGTTAACCAACTATTAGGTCAATTAATGGAAATGAATTGAGTCAGACTGAAAAATTCAATGCCATAGCCGGGATTTGAACCACGGATCTTCTGGTTTCCGCCCAGCCGCTTTACCATTGAGCTACTATGGCCAACGTGCCAACATGACATTAAATTCTCCAACTGACTCGTATTTTCCCGGTAAACCACATCTAGTAGAGCGGCTGGACGGAAACCAGAAGATCCGTGGTTCAAATCCCGGCTATGGCATTGAATTTTTCAGTCTGACTCTACGTTTCCACAATTTAGCCTACACACGGCCAGTGTGAAAGAACAATTAATTTCCATAAAACTTTATGTATTAAAAGTTAAAAATAATACGAGTATATTAATCCTTTTCAGCAGGTAATAATAATTAAAACTTACTTTATGAAGAACATCATAATTAATAAAGCATCAAATACACTTAAAATTGAGAAGGGACCTTAAGCTCTGACCGTCGCCTTCCTATGCATTGAGAATGGAGTATCAAGCCGCCACAAAGCGAAGAACTCTTAAAACTTTTGTCTAATACTTGAGCCTAATGCAGTCACCTATTGCAAATGTATCTAAAATGAACTATGTAACAAAACAATTTGTAAAAACATTTATCTTGATAACATGGAATTACGCTATAATTGGAAGACTTCCGTGTCAATAAATTATATCATTAAAATAAATATTATGTTCATTCTTTGCATCACCGCTTATGTTTTCTGCTATTATATATACTTTATTGATAAAGTTTTCTTATGATACTAAAAATATTGCTCCATGAACGAGCAAAGTAGGGAGCAAGATATTGCTATAATGGCGCAGGGATAGCGCTGGAGATTATTCGCCCACTAAAGATATTGATTTTGTGCTAGACATCTGCTACCTGTTTGTATCTGGGTTAGTGGGTATCGGCTGGTTGGTTGTCAGGATCTTTCTTGCATCAAACGTCCTATAGTCTCCGCGGGCTCCTGGACATCTGTGCGCTTAACGCAAGAATGAATGGAAAATATTATCAACCAGTTCAGCTGTTTGTCTTTGGCATATTAGTCTGTATGACTTAGTTTTGACGTAGGAAATCTAGAGACAATGTTTTGAATTCCAAGTTTTCTTTCTGCTTCTTCTGCTTCTTCTTCATCTTCTTCTTCCTCTTCTTCTTCTTTTTCTTCTTCTTCTTCTTCTTCTTCTTCTTCTTCTTATTCTTCTTATTCTTCTTTTTCTTCAATTCCTTAGCTCATTTGATTAAAAGCGCAACTGCATGATTTCAATAAAAACGGTTGCGGAAACGACAATATTATGAAACGTACACTGTGTCTGTGTATACGTGCGTATACAGGTGTGCGGGCATGGAATGCCTGATAAATCAAAATACTGGGTGCACGAATAAAATAGTATTTGCTACAGAGCTCTTCTACTTCTTGCTAGAAATTCACAGACAGGAAACCACAAAGCATGTATATAAACTTTTTGCACAGACAGAGATAACTGATTTGCAATAACTGTTATGATACTGCCAATTCCTTATTTAATAACTAATATATATTTTGCACAGACAGTGGCATGGTGATGGTCAGTGCGTGGTGGTACCCAATCTGATGTCCTCTTTTGTGTGTGTTGTGTATTGGAAAGAGTTATTCGTGTGCCCGATTACGATTTACTGAGTTTACGCCTAGGCTAGCTAGTTACACAAGAATATCTTTCTCTTGCAAGAAACTGAGCACTGGTCCACGGCAGGAGATAAATATAAATAACGCATGAAATAGATATTGAAATGTATTCACAATATATGGTGTAACTTATTGTTTATATAGCACATTACTTTTATTTATTTACCTATTGTGTTGTGCACCCTTGGGCATTTGCAGAATTGAAACTTCACAATTAATATTCGTAAATTTCAGTGAATTTCTGCAACTGAACTTTGATTAATAGTTCCTGTAGTAATTATGTAGAACTTTGCAGAAAAGAATCCTTAGTTCTTTTAATATCTACGCATTTATGAAACCATTTAACCGTCGAATAATATGAGTAGGAACAGAAAATGCCAAAACATTTTGGTAGCGTCTTTTCCACTTGTTTAAATAAACATCTTATTGTGTCCTTCTGCGACGTTTGCTGTGTTCTAACCTATCAAAGATGTTATGTTACCAGAAATTTGAAGTTTTGGGTTGATTGCTTTAAAACCACCATGGGATATTCTGTAAACTTGACTGTCATATTTACAACTTTATCCATCAACTAAAGAAGATTCACGGAAACGAACATAAAACAAGCAAAATTTCTAGCTGCAAGTAACGAAAATCTATTCGTAGTTTCCCTATATTAACCAAAATACTGTCTGCCCAAGACAAGAAGGCAAGCTAAAGGAATGTGTAACGTAATCACCTTTGCTGGTCCGACGGTGTTTATGCTCGCCTTCCCAGTATGACAAGGATGCTAGCTTCGTTTAAAATACCCAAGTGTTATCACATAGGTTACCTATACATAATACCTGTCGTTGCAACAAACATTAGATCTAGCAGCATGGGTGACTCATATGCACTTTCAAACACTCATTTCCTAGTAAACAGATCCACTAAGAGTTCAAACCCCTCTACGCCTCATTCGTCTGTTGCCTTCTTGTGTTGGGTAGATGTACTTCATTTATTTGAAGTATTTAATGTGGAAACTCTTGTAATTCCCTAACATTGTGATAAAGATTATTTTAAATTATTATGAATACACACTTTTTTGATATCAGTTAAAAACATTTAGCTAATAGTTAGCCAAGATATTACGAGGGTGGGTCAAAAAGTAATGTCTCCTATTTTTTCTCTTTTAACTGTCAAGAAAATTGAATCCAATTTACATCGCTTGAAAACTACAACATTGACGATTAATTTGTCAGTATTCAATATAATCTCCGTCCTTTTCCACAGTTTTGGTCCATCTTTTAACTAGGGCATGTATTCCAGTGTGGTAAAACACACGGTGTTGCTTCCTAAGCCATTGACGCACGGACATTTTCACAGCCTCCTCATCTTCAAAATGAATCCCACGATGAGCTTCCTTTAGTGGCCCGAACAGATGGAAGTCTGATGGAGCTAGGTCAGAGCTGTATGGGAGGTGAGGTAAGATTTGCCATCCCAATTTCTCAATTTCTGCAGTGGTGTAACGGCTGGCGTGTGGTCTTGCATTGTCATGCAAAAGAAGAACATCCGCCATGGATTTTGTCGGGCGAACTCAGGGATGACGTGCTTTCAGCTTTCTGAGAGTTCTGACGTATTTGACAGACTTTATTGTGCATCCCTGATCCAAAAATGCAATCATAAGCACACCCTCCGCATCCCAAAATACTGTCGCCATAACTTTCCCTGCCGACCTCTGAGTTTTGAATTCTTTTTTCTTCAGTGACGTTGTGTGATGCCATTCCATTGACTGCCTCTTTGATTCAGGTTCAAAAAAATGAACCCACGTTTCGTCTCCAGTAACAATGTTTTCCAGATACTCCCCTCCCTCCAAACTGAAGTGCTGCAAGTGTTCGCAGGCTATTACTTTCCTTGTTTCTTTGTTTTGGGCAGTTAAAATTCTTGATACCCAACGTGAACAAACTTTTGAGTAACCCAGTTGTTGAATAATCGTCATCACACTGTCTTTACTGAGGGAGGTAATGCGACACAATTCACCTGTTGTTACTCGGCAATCACCACGAATGATGTCATCGACTCGCTGAATGTTGCATGGAGACACTGCGTCACCGGCCTGCCGCTTCGCTTTTCATCTGCCAATGGTGTTTGCCCTTCAGCTTCGTTACAGCGACCATCGTCTAAAAGTGCTGACATCCACCGTTGTATCAACATAGAGAGTTTTTAGCCTTTCGTGAATGCGAATTGGCGTTTCACCTTCCGCAGTCAAAAATTCAATCACAGAACGCTGTCGAATACGAATGTCGATGTCAGCCATTTTGCAAGAGGATCCACTGCTGCCACCTGTTGAGGTTACTACTGCAGAGGATTGGAGACGAAGATTTGAGGAATTGCGCCAAATTTAAAGTTTTCGCATAACGTACTTATTTAAGGAAAAGAAAATAGAAGGCATTACTTTGTTACCCACCCTCGTATATCAAAGATATATCCCGCGATAACACAAGTTGCTTTCATTGTGTAAATAATTACACTCGAGCAGTCTTACTGACCCTTATCGCCAATAACAATCGAATATAATCAACAATTTCAAAAATATTTTCAAAACCTAATAGCTTATATTTTCCTTCTCCTTCATAAATTTTTCTTATTTTCTCTGCCCCCTTTATCATGCGGCTTTAGGTGCGAAAATGGTGAGATTTAGTGAATTACAAACTTAAGAAATAGCAGAAGCTGTACAAGGAGTACTGCTGCACAGTACAAAAAGAAGTAAAGAGAGACGGAATGGAATCAGTTTACAGAGCTTTGCGCTCAATTCATTCAACTAACTCAGTATCAAATCAATTATCTCATTGGATTCTGAAAGGATTCTCATTATTGGCCCTCAGATTTATATGCAAAGTGCATAGGGTTTTTGAATAGTGTAAGTGTGTTTATTAGGAGTACTGTTTACCATTCTCACCTTTAAGAGGTTATTAGTACAGTTTTAAAATTCATATAATTGCATAAACGCTGATTTTATATCCATTTTCTTAAAATTTAACAGGTAATGGCATATTTTTATATTTTTAGGCTAAATAAAAATTCAAATATGCAATAGTTTAATCTATTTTCTTGATATGGCGACCAGGGTCTATTATGTGTTTCAAATGGGAAGAGTTCTGGCCCTGTAGCGAATCAGATGCGTTAGCGCACTGAGCGTTGCTATTTCGTTAGCCTAACCCCACTCCTTTTATATTCCTCTCTCTCTCTCTCTCTCTCTCTCTCTCTCTCTCTCTCTCTCTCTCTCTCTCTCTCTCTCTCTCTCTCTCTCTCTCTCGCTCGCACGTGCGTGCGTATCTTCTGGGTGCTAGACGTAAGGGATCGCAAACTGAATTTTCCAAACTTTTATAATAATCCGCAAACTATACACATCTTTAAACACTATGATTGTAATTATAGGTTATGAAATACCTATTTCTAATCCTAGGAGTCTGGCAGTTGTTCGTCCATATAGCTACGAATGTCACTTACGTCAAGAGACAATTCGTCATTGTCATTGTCTTATCGTCCGAGATATATGCAGATATATAACTCCTTTATACAGATTAATAAAGACTAGATGGCACCACTGGTAATTGTACACTAGACCCCGTACTATCTCTGGTCGAAACTGGTTGAACTGGCCAAACAAGCTATTCAACGGCAGCATCAATTGGCTCTTCGCCTCACCCGGACCTCAGCACACGCTACCGTGGCGCGAGTGGTGAACCTAAGACTCGTTATTCTGTTATGTATTTCCAATCCTCACTCTCTCTCTCCCTCTCATCCATCCTTGCTACTGTCGAGATCTATCCTCGCTGGTGTGACGATCCCAGATAGCGCTCGAACTCAGCAGGCCAAGGTGCCTCGTGCTATCAGGAAGGAGCCTCACCGGACCTAGCTAGTCTTCCGATACCCTTTCGGCTCTGTGTGACGAACCCAACTCGATCCTTCGCAGTCAACTTGAGTGAGGAAGCACTCAGGAATGAGCTGGTGCCACCACCAGCCGACTGGGGCTCTCCTTTACCTCAGACCTCTTCAGCAAGCACACGCAACCATGGACGACACAAAGTCCATAACAATGGTAAAGGTTTAAAAGATGTGAAAAGAATATAGGCAGTTTACATCCGAAGCTGCAGGTTCTATGAAGAGAGTTCAAGAGTTACTTCAACTCAATTGATCTAGAAAATAAACTGCAGTACATGTGTAGCCGCATTTCGGAGTTATCAGAAACCACAAAGCAACTGCAGGCTAGGAATAATTCACTACAACATTCATTGCTCCTACTGAATAAGGTATTACAAGCACTGTCCTTCGAAACACACGGAGTTGCAAAAATTGTTTTTGATGAGTTAAATGCAGTTCTTAGCAAAAACACAGGCTGTAAAACAATTTTGAAATTGCAAATCTCCTGGGTGGGGATACATATGAAGTACAAGAAGAAGTCGCTAAAGAAGAGGTTTGGAGATTCTCTCGTGCACCGCTAACATCTTCTGATGTAAAGAGATATTTTGCACCTTACAAAACATTCTTTAGGGACAAACGAAGAAGTTTCACTGCAGAGAACCTCAAGATGACATTGCTCGTCTTTGCGATAGAAGTATTGGACGATGTGTAGGATAAGTCACTAATATAACATATCCTTCCATTCTCTCTTAAGATATTTAAACAGTTAAATACAATTAATAATAATAATAATAATAATAATAATAATAATAATAATAATAATAATAATAATAATAATAATAATAATAATAATAATAATAATAATAATAATAATAATAATAATAATAATAATAATAATAATAATAATAATAATAATAATAATAATAATAATAATAATAATAATAATAATAATAATAATAATAATAATAATAATAATAATAATAATAATAATAATAATAATAATAATAATAATAATAATAATAATAATAATAATAATAATAATAATAATAATAATAATAATAATAATAATAATAATAATAATAATAATAATAATAATAATAATAATAATAATAATAATAATAATAATACTTTAAGGAATTAATAATTAATACTTAAAACAATAATTAAATGCGAATTTAAGAGAATAGTTATCAAGCATGCCATTTTATTTTGCATACAAATCCGGGCTCCACTCATTACAATAAATATTCTTATTTGCTGGATGGGCGAGGACCGCCTTCGGTGCAACGACTCCATTGAATACGTTGTCGGGTGAAAGTACCTTCAAGTCCTTGCAATAAGATAATAAGATTGTGATGGTAAAGGACTAAATATCTTAACTTGAACATGACAAGAAACACAAGGTATGTTGTTCTACACAAGAAAGCCTTAACGCATTGACTCCGTCACGTAACCAATAAAATGCTTTATGCCTTATGTAAGCAGGATAAATCTGCATAGCTAGGTATATACATACACTGATTATGATGCAGTATTGGAATACACCCAAAAATCTGATGACGAAATTGCACTAGAAATACAAATTTCGAAACCACCTAAACAGAAGCTACATGTGTGTGACCAAACGGTAATACTAAAACAAACTGTTCGATAGGTATTTAAATACAGCATTTTCCAAAGATACAACATGACTGTTTTTAAGTAATACTCAAACAATAATTTACTTGGGAAAATGTGCATAGGTAATAGCGTGTTTGCCTCAGTTTAAGGGGCGCAAGTTCAAATTTCTGTCAGAGTTATCTAGCCCTCTCATGCATTGTGTCCACAGTTGAGGACAGAAGTGTATATTCATTATTTTTATGCTCTCTGTTTAAAATACTGGGTCGTATTATTATCAACTTAGCCAGTAATGCATACTAATTGGTTTCATATAGTTGCTATATGTTCTCATAAATGGCAGTTGAATATTAACATCATAGAAGCTGGCCATTTAAGATATTTCATTTTTGCTAAAGATACAGTTTTTCGCATGTTGCTTTCTGACTATATATAATTCAACTTCAAGAGGTAAGTGGTTTATAAGCTTAATTAGACTTTCTATTTTACATTAATATACTTGTAATAAATTTGATAAAGACATCCAAGATGCATGTGTTCTCATATGAAGACAGTATGTACCAAAGTTACCACCGCTTGTTTTGAGGTTAGATTTTTCTACTGTTTTATGCGCACTTTTATCTATAGAAAATATATAGTTTCCCTTTCTACTTAAAACTTCTATAGTATTTTAATGTGGTCCTGGGTTTCAATGTCTATTTTGTTTTCAATTTTATAGGATACAAATTGGCTATGCAGAGACTAAAACCAGAAGGAATTGAGGCATAGTTTTGAAGCTAATTATGTGGCGAGCAAATAGTTCCACTTTTACGGGACAGTTTGAAACAAATAGTGTTTAGCTCAGAGTAAAGCAATGAGGTTAAACACAGGGTATGCGTGGAAATGTGTGAGAAGGGTGGTTTTAATGACACTGGAATGCCCGTTTCAAACTGATTTATTGACTGCTTCTTTTATCCGAACATCAAACTTGAAGTTGCCAACCAAGGGTAACCAATATCCCTGTTTAGAGTTACTGAAGGCGGAATGTTTATTACTCGATAAACTTTATTCGTTCCTCACGTATATATGAACCGACAAATATCTTCTCTCATTTCTGGTATGCCTGGCCCAGGACAGAACAAGAGGACTGCCCTAATCGCCCTCACGCCTCGGACTGTCTTAATGGCTTGCCAGCCACGAACTGGTCTAATCGGCCTGACATCTGCGCGAGGGTGTATGTGTCACTTTCACTTTCTGAAAGCCCTCTTCATTCAACCAAAGATTCCCTTTCTAACAATTTTGTCTTTGTGACTCTTTTGTCATGCCATTATTAAGCGTCCGAAGAATACCCTATTCAACAAGTCAAGTGCTATCCTTTAGAAATCTGCTGAGGACACTGTTTCTTACGTTTCTTTTGTTAAAACAACTTATTCACCCAAACTGCTATTCGACTCAACTGCCCTTGCACGTGTTGTAACAAAGAACCAACATTCCTTTGAAATCCATCATGATTCTTTATACATTGCAATTCTTAATTTCGGTATTAATTTCAAAATGATCAGTCTGAGGAGGGGTTGGACTAGGAAAGTGACACTTCTGTGACCACAGACTGCTTGAGAGTGCAAGTAAATCTGATGCAGATTATAATCAAACTAATAGATCCAGTACTGATTGTCATGCAGCAGCTAATTCTCAAGCTACGCTAGGAGTTTCATTCCCCTCTTCCTCAAATCAGATATCACTCCCAAACATTGCAGCGCAACTACAATTCTGAGACAGTTACACCAACAAACAGGTGCTACTGGAGATCAACCATCTGAATGTGGGATTCCCGAATATGTAGTGCTGCGGCTGTGTCATGATCTACATGGTGAAAACTCCCTGCAGATAATTTTTTCACAAGCATTCCTCTTGTTTTCCAACTGATGGACCTATCGAACTGGTTTGTTAGTACTTGCTGAGAAAACAGACTAAAGGAAGTCAAAGAAATTAAAAGATGTGAAAGACCTCAAAAAAGTGGTAGAGGGAGTGCATCATAACCACTTAAGAAGACACAGTGACCAGATGGATGGACAGCTCTGCTGTTCACACAGTTTCATCTTATGCTGACATGGAACCTATTGGAGAAGCCAGAAGATGGTGCAGAAAACAAAAGAGGTATATAGAAGTGGAAGTATATAATCATAGGCGGTCTTTATCTGATGCATTGCTTCGTTGCATTATATCGCAATGATATCAGAAGTGCAGATGACATATGCGCATATTTTACCACATGCTAAATGTTAGTGTTGTGAATGCTTGTTTATTGTGGAGGATGGCAGAAAAGTGCTCCATGAATCTGCTGGAATTCAAGAGTGGTTTTACAATACGTCTCATTTACAGCAGTAAAGTAGCAGATTCTTTAGTAAGAAGAGGTTATCCCAGTAGCCACCATTCACCACTACCACTAAAAAGAAAATGTAATCACAATATTTCTCAAGAAAACCGATGCTAAGGGTGCAAACAGATGTGACAAAAGCTGGGAAAGCAAATTCAGATATGTATGTATAAAATATGTTGTTCCACTTTGCCCAGGGGGTTTTGAAAGCTTTCACACTAAGCTATAAAATGAATGTATTTGTGATATAATGTTCCTATTGAATAAGTTCATTATGCTTGTGCAATATTATTACATTACATTCTCTTCTGCCAATTAGTGCACAATGTCCTCAGATGAGGACATCAAACTATGAGAAAATTTGCAAATTTAGCTAAAAAAATAATGATAGCATTTCTTTTGTAGCCTATTAATAAAGTAAAAGCAGTGGTTAAAATTTTTTGTACCCTTAGTTTAACAAATCATGCATGAGAGAGCCAGATAAGGTTATCTCCGGGGATTTTCTTTATTCTAAAGGGTTAATTTTCAGTAACTCTCAGTTCCAAGGACCCTAGGCTCATCTGAGCATCATTTTATCCATTTAATTTATCGTACAATATGAATTTTTCTTGGAAGACAGTAATTTAGAAAAATTAAAAAGTGTTAGCTGCAATTTATTCTTTAAGCATTTACATGACAAATAAAACATATATTCGTCTTCCTAGAAGTATCATTGGAATCCCCTTCTTTAGGAATGCATTTATGTAACTATTTAACAGTAAGATACAAGTCTTACTATACAAAAAATGTATAGCTTGTTAAAATGCATATGCTTATCAACATACACATTTTCTCTTTTGTCTTTAACCCTCTCAGAGATATTCTTTGTTGGTAGTTTGAATTTTCAAGAATTATACTTTTGGCTGTTTGCAAGTCGCTATCAGTTTTTCTCTCTCTCCTGCAAAGAAACCATGATATAGTGATTAGCTTTATAAAACTTCTATAATTACTTTACCTTTCTTTTCTTTCTTTTTTTTAGTAGTTTGCACACCATTGCACATAAAATCTTATTTAAGTTCAACATTGAATTTTTGTAAATTCTGAAGCATAATTACGAATGACTCTCACCTACTTTAGCTAATGGAAAACAGGGATTCAAAGTTTCTGGGTTTATGTGGCATGTAGTTTATTTCGAAAGTCTATTTGTGAATGAGAGCAATAAATATGCAGCCGAAATGAGCTGCTGTAGCTTGGCACGAGCATCCCATTAAGCCAGCAATTCAATTTCCATCACGGCCATTTTCCAAGCAAAAGGGCACAAATTACGCAAACGATACTGGAACGCACATAGGTCATCGAAAATTCATAATCCATTTCCATTCGACATATTAAATTTCGAGCTGGGAATTTAAAATAAAAAAGCTAAAACCTTTACAGTTGCTATCCATTTGCCTTTGGAGATATATCCACAATCACCCCCACATGCACATTCTCTCCCTCTCTCCCACGCATACGCATGTCCTCACGTGGATGTAGAACAAAAAGGAGAGCTGACCATTGCGTCAATAACGAAGGTTTTATTCTACCCACCCCCGAAAAAAGCGTTCTACTTAGTATTATTATATCCTGTCCAATTTAGATCCTGAGGCAGAGTTTTATGCAATTTTTTCCTACTCACCTCCTGCCCCTTCAAAAGAGGGAGTGGTACGTCTGCAAAGTTCACCGCCACCACCACTACGGCTACCTCCTTCCCACTCCCTCCTCCAGTTTCGGCCTGGGCTATATAGCTGCTGCAGCTCCACGTTTTGCCATTCACGGGGACGTTCAATCAAAGTTAATTAGAATAGAATTCCGGAAATAATTAAATTTTGGTTGGCTTTTGCCTTCAGGGAACCGTTAGGGCAGCAAGAGCTATGCATTAATAAAAATGCTGGGGCCGAGTACTACGATGGGGGGTAAAGCGGGTAGGAGAAAGGGTTAGTTGTGTAAGGGAGGTGGAGAGGTGCCCTCTCCCCTTCACCTCCCTTGCCACGGTTGTTGCCCTGAGGCCGTCGTCACCGTCGTCGTCGTCGTTGTCTCGTGTACGTCCGAACCACACACACACACACACACACACACACACACACACACACACACACACACACACACACACACACACACACACAAGGCGTTTTTCGTTTTCTCTCCCCCTTACGGACCTGGAGCCCTAGTCTGTAACTTCAGTCCCTACTCAACTTTTCCACGCAATCTCGAGCAATCAACTTTAAGTGTCCAATTTTTATAATTCTTCATTATTTCTTTATTAAGTGTTATTCTGTGCAGCTTATTTTTGAAACATCTAGACTGCAGAGTACTTCTACACTGTCCTCCATGAGCACTTAAACGATTGCGGAGCAACGTTGTTCTTATCTTTCTGACGATTCCGCTAGTTTAACAAACCAAATTAATTATGTTTTTTTTTTTCAAATGCAGTTAGCAGTTATTGACAAATAACAGTCTTATCTTAGAGATCCATTATTAGAATTCAGTATTTTCTCAACCTAAACCAAGCATAGCTTCCGGATTACTCTATACCTAAGGAGTGTAACGCACCCAAAAATTGCACGTAATGCACGGATATTGATGGACAAGTAGTTAAGAATTTTGTTTAACATTCATTGTAAATTCGCACCGATATGTATTCGGAAATCCTTCTTTATTTGGTGGACCGAGATTTAGAGATCATGAGATAAACTTGCTCTTCTAAGCCACACATTCAGACATGATGATGATGATGATGATGATGATGATGATGATGATGATGATGATGATGATGATGATGATGATGATGATGATGATGATGATGATGATGATGATGATGATGATGATGATGATGATGATGATTATGATGATGTGTATATAAGGGCGATCATTTACAGGTTATCAGTGCCCTTTCAAAATCTAAGTCATGGCAATTTAACTATAAATCATGAAAAATCAAAATAAAATGGCAAATAAAAAAACACGCAAATTAGGAGTAAAAATAAATATGTATGAAAAACTATTAATATCAATTTTTAAAACGCCAAAAGACATAAACGCAGCTTTATTTATTAAATTCCTTAACTTAGTATTAAGAACAATTTTAAAACCACCTGCCCAGAGGTGGTGTAATCAATTTGCCCCCTTTTTCAGGGTTGGGCTAACACTCTTGCGCAGTTTCATTGGTTCACTGCTACATATCCTCTATGGAGAAGGACCGCTTACCAACTGAAAATTTCGACAGACTCGAACCGTTCGGAAACTGCGAACGACGAAGATAATAGTGGCCGATCCGAGTTCTCTCCAGATGATTACTGAGAAGAATTTCCTGGAGGAGGTGGTCGCGGACTTTTACGCTGGCTAGCTGTCCTTTTACTTGGCTTACTTTCCTCCCTAAGTCAGTTCTTTCATATAAGTCTTGAATTTCCTTGGCGATGTTTTTTTTTATATTACGGTTCACATGTTGTCGGCGTTGAGTGGCAGAAACGTTCTTTTTAGGACTGGACTTGGTAGGTGTGCTCACTGTTGTTCGTGCTGGTGTCAATTGTTTTGGCTGTGATCTTGGTGTAATTATTCTTTCCGCAATTACTGCCCCGTTTAAGTCGCTAGTTTATGTTGCGATTTCAAGACTAGGTACCGGCTCAGCTGCAGCAGCTCTATAAGTAACCGGGGTAGGTACATAAGACTGACGAATATGCAAGAGCTTACGGACTCCCAAGAAGACACCTTCCCTCTTATCCGTATCTCTTGGATCGCCTTTTCCTCCATAAAATGGGGGCATTCTCTGGAGTTGGATGAATGATTACCTCTGCATATGACACAGATTGCAGGTGAAGTACACGCACCATCATTCTTGACTTCCCCACAGTCAACGCAGGTAACAACTCCATTACAAGAATCTCTCGTATGACCAAAGCGCTGGCATTTGTATCGCCTCAGTAAATTGGGTATATACTGCCTCACTTCAGTAGCTTAATCCTTTGTGGCAAATCTACCCGATGAAAAGTAAGAAACAGGTTACTAGTAGGCACCAGTTCACCTCGTTCCATGCGATGGACTCGATACTTGTTCCACCAAGAGTTCCTGAATCTCCTCATTGGTCATTCCGTTAAATCTGCTGGTATTTACAACACCTCACGACGAGTTCAGGGTCCTTTGCAATTCAACGCGCACCAGAAAACTTGCAAGCATATTGGCTTTCATAATTCTC
The DNA here is from genome assembly GCA_030765055.1 of Mantis religiosa. Lineage (NCBI taxonomy): Eukaryota > Metazoa > Arthropoda > Insecta > Mantodea > Mantidae > Mantis > Mantis religiosa. Next base: position 129,411,476 of record CM060954.1, read on the forward strand.
GCAGCTTGTGTCGGTGAAACAGCTCCGACCAGAAGCGTGCCATTGCGATATCGAATGCATGATTTTACAGTACCAGCAATATTATTTAAACCCTTTTGGATAATAAATTGGTTCATTGTAGTAAATTCCCGGCCTTCTACACTTCTATTAATAACCAACTAGCGAGGACTACAAGACTCAGCTACTTTTTTCAACTGTTCTTAAAATTTCCTTACACAAAATTCTTTTATTTTGTGTCTGAAGTACTAAGATTAGAACTTGATACCACTGTCTCCGACACCATGAAGTGCAATACGTCTCAGTGTCAAATAGAAGTACCTAAAAAATCTCACGTAAAATTCACACGTCTATTTCTGTTTACTAATATACATTTGATATTAACTTCATAAATTAGTATCAGAAAACCTGATATTACTGCCTGCTTCATATTAATTCAGATAAGATCATTACGACTTTTTTCCTTGAGACATTTCGTTGAAATAAAATGTGTAGTGTTTAACGCCCGCTTTTACTTCATACGGCACCGCAGGCGATGACACTGATGATGCATGAGATGAAGATGGAGCACCGGTGGAATGAGTTGGCGGGGGAAACCGGAGGTCCCGGAGAAAACCCGCCCCAACGCCGTGTTGTCCACCACAAATCTCACTTTGCGGTCGCCTGGGATCGAACCCGGACCGCCTTGGTGAGAGCCAAGCGGTCTAACCAGTGAGCCACGGCGTGGCCATTTCGTTGAACATACATGGGAAATAGTGATAAAGGATAGATAGTTATCAATTTTAATAAATTATTTTTATTTATAAATTTAATATTACTTTAAATACCACATATCAGAGAGGAACAGCTCGCGGACAGGGACGGTGCCAGGACCTGCTGGACAGCCACCAACATTCCCTCCCACTGTGGACAAGCGGTAATCCCCTCGTGAGGACAGCGACCACACAACGCCACTATGCGAAGAGAATAGCACTTATAATCTACAAGCATCCGCGGCAGCTGCCTGGCACTGGCTTAAACTACAACTGAAAAATAATAAGAAATACAAATGAAGGGATGTTATGGAAAGGAAATAATGGTATGAAGTCCTGCACCTTGGCGCAGAATAGTGGAGCATCGTACTCTGATTTCCTATCACGAAATGCAGCCGGGTTCAATCCTATCCTTGGGGGTGTGGATTTTAGATCCCAATTGGTGCAACACCGGTGCCCACTCAGCGTCGTGAGGAATTTGAAGAGCAGCAAAGGTAGCGTATACCGTTCAAGGATGCCAAATTTCCTGCTGGGATTGTCGAGATGCTGATCACATCTCCCTGTATCGGTTGGACGACCATCCTCCTCTGCCTTGCGTATGTGGACGTGAGGCCGACAGTCGGATTGGCAGTCTCTGGTTCCTTTCGGGCTGTTACATCGTGGATTGTCATCGTCACTATTACTGTTATTACCGTTGCCACGGCCACCGCGAACGCGATCGCGATAATAATAATAATAATAATAATAATAATAATAATAATAATAATAATAATAATAATAATAATAATAATAATAATAATAATAATAATAATAATAATAATAATAATAATAATAATAATAATAATAATAATAATAATAATAATAATAATAATAATAATAATAATAATAATAATAATAATAATAATAATAATAATAATAATAATAATAATAATAATAATAATAATAATAATAATAATAATAATAATAATAATAATAATAATAATAATAATAATAATAATAATAATAATAATAATAATAATAATAATAATAATAATAATAATAATAATAATAATAATAATAATAATAATAATAATAATAATAATAATAATAATAATAATAATAATAATAATAATAATAATAATAATAATAATAATAATAATAATAATAATAATAATAATAATAATAATAATAATAATAATAATAATAATAATAATAATAATAATAATAATAATAATAATAATAATAATAATAATAATAATAATAATAATAATAATAATAATAATAATAATAATAATAATAATAATAATAATAATAATAATAATAATAATAATAATAATAATAATAATAATAATAATAATAATAATAATAATAATAATAATAATAATAATAATAATAATAATAATAATAATAATAATAATAATAATAATAATAATAATAATAATAATAATAATAATAATAATAATAATAATAATAATAATAATAATAATAATAATAATAATAATAATAATAATAATAATAATAATAATAATAATAATAATAATAATAATAATAATAATAATAATAATAATAATAATAATAATAATAATAATAATAATAATAATAATAATAATAATAATAATAATAATAATAATAATAATAATAATAATAATAATAATAATAATAATAATAATAATAATAATAATAATAATAATAATAATAATAATAATAATAATAATAATAATAATAATAATAATAATAATAATAATAATAATAATAATAATAATAATAATAATAATAATAATAATAATAATAATAATAATAATAATAATAATAATAATAATAATTCCAGAATCCTTTTGTTTATGACAGTACTAATACCAATTATTTGAATCTTCCTCCATCAACTTTGTCCGAGGTGAAATTTACATCCCCGTAAGTTTGCACTTGGTAGAACTGTACGAATAGTCATATGAAAGGGTTTTTCCAAATTCCACATGTACCGTATTTGGACTGAAACTTAAATTCAACTTCTTCAATAAGCTTATTCGACTGAGGATGTCCAAGGAAAGCTACGCATGCAATTCAAGTGCGTATTTAAGAAATACCTGCACTCAATTCAATGTTTACTTTTTCTACCTGGACTGATCAATATCTGTTAATGTAACCTTAGGATATAAGTCGGTATTAAGTCAGTAAAGCCGAATTTTAGTAGGATAATGTTACAAATTTGAAAGATTGGTCACAGTAATAAAATTCAAAATAAACCAATTTACCAAGTAAATGTAGAAGTCACTTCTTGTCCTCACTGGAGACCCTTCAGTGTAGATACAACAGATACACGTGTATCTGTAATGGCGTGACGCATTATATAGTCCACAAGTGGTCATATGATTTGCAGCTCCCCTCAATAATGACGCAGGGGCTCCATATATGCCACATTGTTGACAACGGTAGTCAGCAGGCAATTGAAACGCTCTGCAGTCTATTCGTATCTTCGTCCGTGCAGTTTAGTTTGCAAGGAATGAAATTTAACACTGGACAATTTCCAAATAAACCACTGCAGAAGCGTTGACTTTTTTTAATTCTCTAAAGCACTTTCACTGCTGACTTTAAAAATATGTGTTGGGCTTTGTTTAGATGTGCTCAAAAAATGAGTTACTTACATCAGCTTAATTAACACTTCAAGCCTCATTTCCGTTGAGAAAAAGAACTATAGGAATCAATGGGCCATGTGTATAAAGTTCAAAGTTACCTTTATGTGTTTTCTGAGTGTAATCATTTCTTTCCATGTATAAAATCGAGTGAGGGGATGCCGCGGTACGTCATAGACACATATGCATACAAACACTCGAACACACAAAATTTTTCTAACACATTTTTGTTACATTGAGTACCAAACATACACCTATTGGGGGTGTAATCTTCGTATTCAATTTTTTTTGTGGAATACAATACTAACTTTACTTCACTATGTAGAAGAGATATAAGAACTGGAGGTTACATATTTACATCCTTTCCTTTACACTCAAACGGTAACTTAGCCAACGTCCTTGCATTCCTCTACTTTAATTTCTCCGGTTGCTCCGAATCCCGATATTGGAAGTTATATCGAAAACTGCATTTTGGTGACAGTTCTAGGCTTCTTATGGCTTCTGGTTCTGTTCCTTTAGCGCAGTTGTCTTCAAGTGACATTTATCCCGTGTGGTCAGATAGAAATATTCCTATCCAGACATGTCTTACCGGCAGGTCGCTGCCCCACCTCAGCCAACTGCAGGGGTCTGAGTGGGATGCAGTACTAGAGGACGGGACGTTTCCAAAAGTAGGGAGCGCTATTTCTCAATCAGGTAGCTCCTCAATCAATTTCTCAAGGATCTAACGAGGCTATAAGTATCCCAAACCAAGTATAACAGCGATGGAATATCTCAACGACGAAACCGAGAATTGAACCAGCTGTAGTAATCAGCAGTACTACCACCGCGCTAAGATCTCGCACCAATGCTAATACCTATTTCAGGTTTTTTGTTTTTTCTTTGCTGATTTTATTAAGAATTTAATGTTTTATTTTTTTATATTTTGAGCCAATCCTTGCTACTCTAATCCTTACGGCATCTGTTTTATTCCTCTCTCTCTCTCTCTCTCTCTCTCTCTCTCTCTCTCTCTCTCTCTCTCTCTCTCTCTCTCTCTCTCTCTCTCTCTCTCTCTCTCTCTCTCTCTCTCTCTCTCTCTCTCTCTCTCTCTCTCTCTCTCACACACACACACACACACTAAGAGCCATCAAATATGTATGTGATATACCTATAGGTATGTGTTAATATTTCTTCGTTTCTTTCTTTCTCTCTCTCTCTCCTTTCTTTTCTTCCTTCTTTCTTTGTTACCTTCTTTCTTTATTTCCATCTTGCTTCTTTCTTATCTTCTTTGCTTTGCATTTAATTTATTTCATATTCATCCGTTAGTTAAATGTTGTGTGAAGCCTTTTCTCAACTGTATGTTTCCTCTGCTTTTATCCGAAACCTCCTGCTTAATCTGTTATTTGATCGTTTACATGTACGTATACTGCTTGCCATTTTAGACCATTTTAACTGTACTCTACTACATGGTCTTTGTATGTGCTAATTCTATGTTTACGTTGCTCATTTTACTTTTAATATCTTTCACATTTCTTCTTTATTCTGGTTGTGCTTTGCTTGTGCATGAGATTATTTCCACTGTTTTATTACATGTGCTTGCCGCTCGGACCTGTGGGATAGTTTTAAGCACAAGCCTTCCAGCTGCGCACCTTTTAGGCGAAGGGGACAGTTTGAGCCATAGTTGGCCCACCTCCCACATAATTGTCTGCAGTATCTCGTTCGACTACCATAATACATATTTTAGTAGGGCGGCCTGTCGTAAGATGTAGCGAAGATTCTTCCATAGTGACGCTAGCGGAACGGTTACCATGGATTTATCTTTGTTAACAGAAACCTCTCAGATAACACACTGATTAGTCTTGTAACAGTGAGAGGGGTACTGACGAGCCCCTCGTTCGTGTGCTAAGCACCAATGAACGCATCACCTCAACCAATGGAATTCGCAGAAATCATAAATGACCAATATTTGTTCACTCCACGTGGAGTAAGCATTTTTTAATGTAAAAAACTGAAGCTGCTGCCAGTGAAGTAAACTAGGTTATTAATAATAACTAAACACTAGTAACACAACTTCACTTATCTTATTTAAATCCTGGGACCGGTTTCAAAGCAAACATCTGCTTTATCCTCAGCCACTCAGCTTGACACTCACCCACTAACTGACTGACTGACCTTGACCACTACCGGAGTTTGAAGGATAGCTCCTTATCTTACTGCCATCTGCCGGGGACAACACAAACTTATTGATGATGTCTATAGGAGGGATATCAAAATTCATTACGCGATCCTTATTTTTCAAAATAAATATCTTCTCCCAAACCATTAAATCTATCGGTTCCTTCAATTGTTTCAATAATTTAACTTCTGGATTTACTTCATGATTATATGACCAAAAATGATCAGCCACTGCCGATTTCTCGGTCTGTCTATATTTCAAAGAAGTGGGTATAATACTAGCACCTCATAATAATTACAGTATAAAGAATTTGCTACAGTTTTCTAAAAAAGACAAAATTTCAGACAACAAAAATCTGGTATTTATCAAGTTAACTGTTTAGAATGCGATAAGATCTATATTGGCAGAACCAAGCGTAATTTAGAAACCAGAGCGAAAGAACATTTTAGAAATATTAAATATAGACAGACCGAGAAATCGCCCTTGGCTGATCATTTTTGGTCATATAATCATGAAGTAAATCCAGAAGTTAAATTATTGAAACAATTGAAGGAACCGATAGATTTAATGGTTTGGGAGAAGATATTTATTTTGAAAAATAAGGATCGCGTAATGAATTTTGATATCCCTCCTATAGACATCATCAATAAGTTTGTGTTGTCCCCGGCAGATGGCAGTTAGATAAGGAGCTATCCTTCAAACTCCGGTAGTGGTGAAGGTCAGTCAGTCAGTTAGTGGGTGAGTGTCAAGCTGAGTGGCTGAGGATAAAGCAGATGTTTGCTTTGAAACCGGTCCCAGGATTTAAATAAGATAAGTGAAGTTGTGTTACTAGTGTTTAGTTATTAATATTTTTTTTTAATTTTACGTCCTCGGTGAATGGAATGAGGGTGAAATGATGCTCAAATGTGTCCAGGGTCCATGGAGCTTAGAGCTACCCGACATTCGTCTCTAAGGATAAGGGAAACCCCCGGAAAAGCCTTATCCAGGTAACTCACCCTGACCGAGATTCGAACTCGGAACCTCTTGAACGTGAGGCAGGCATGCTACCATCTACGCTACCGAGGCGGGCAGGAGTAAGCAGTGCGTTATCTGAAAGGTATTTATTACGAAATATAAATCGATGATAACCGTTCGAACAGCGCGACCAAACTCTCACATGTTCTTCGGGTAGAGCCTGGGTGGAGCGAAGAGGAAAACACGAGACAAGTCAGCAAAGTACAATAATGTTCTTGTACCACCCCCTGGAAAACCGGCACATACATATCGATTCATAATGACCCTCTAACGCCTTTGTCTGTAAGTAACATTTCACATTTCTAACCTGAGGAGGTATATCTAAATTCATCAGTGCGCGGTGTAATTTCATTGATGAACGCATTCCGTTAATATTTTGTCGAGTCTAAAAAGAAACCTGAAATGCAGTGGAAAACTTAGGATAATTTGTAAAATGGAGAAAAGTCAAGCAAAGTTTAAACTTAAAATCTGAAACCTTCAACGTTCAAATTATTCCAAATTACGTTCTATATCTGTCAAATCTTTTCTGGTCTCGTTCCGTTTTCCTACACAAATATATTTAAGTGAAGCCTTCACGATCTCTGGTGGTCTCCTAATGCATTTGGTTAAGCGGTGACAGTATAAATATAATCCCAACAGCCATACTGTAACATTAGTTAAAATAATATCCTGCTTGAACATTTGACTTTCTCAGATACTACAAAACGCAGCATAACCACAAAAGGCTACGTTAAAATCAAAAGAACGTCACAAGGTAGTAACTTAAATTGTTTTTATCTATATAGACATTAAACCAATAACTAGGAATATCTCCCAAATGATCACCGACACAATCTTTCATTGATATGAGACGTATGCTTTAAAGAGATCTTTAGATTCGTGAGATAAAACTTTGTTTGTATCATACGTTTATCATACATTCTGTCAAGAATTGCTCATATAAAAATCTCGTATAAGAGGGGATTCGAAATTTTGCTGGCACTAAGTTGGTAGGTATGTCCTATCATGCCAGAGTTTGATTGTCATTTGTCATCTAGTTTGTTTACAGGACGCATCTCAAAGGTGTGCTGCGACTTTACAATGAATAAAAATATTGAACAAAAAATCTGTCTCTAATTTTACATCGCTAATGGTATTCCGTGTGCAGAATCGTTGAAAATGTTACAGAGGGCTTTGCTCGGCCACAACAGTTTCAACCAGCGGCGACTCGTGCCGAAAATGACAGAGTGCTGCTGGAAAAAGTTCATGCAACTCACCTAGAATCGAAAAACGAAGTCCATCCGCCAAAGTTACTTCATGGTATAAACATAATTTCTACTTTCGATGTTTGCTCAATTTTTAGATCAGGTTTTCGTCCCCTATCATTTTTATACTAAGATTTTCTTCTAATGCTTCCCTTGAAAAGGGAATTTTCACAAGTTCATTAACCGTGTTCATTATATATTAGTTAAAGTTTCCCTAATATTAAATTACTCAGACATTGAATAAAGTTAATTGATAACACGTTTCACATTCACGCACAACATAAAGAAACTGATATCAGCCACTTAATAACGTTACACAAAGGAATACTTGATACAATGCGAGCATTCGGACCACATGCACTTGTTATGGAGGATTCTCGTTATGGTCGCGGGAATATGAATTATCGTGTTAACATGATAGGTACATGACAATCCGCCCTGCGATTTAATAACCATTGGGTAGTGGATCTGTTTAGTAAGAAGGATGGAATTAGCTTCTAGAAACAAAATATTAAGCAATGATAGATTGCTTAATGCTTTCAATGCATTTTCAGGTTCTACAGCTATAGTCATAAATGTTGGTGGCTCTGCTTCACCATGCAGCGAATGATCACCGCGTAACACCCAGCTGCAGCAGGCATTTGTGCAAAAATCTAGGGGACTTAGGACATCACGGAGGTAAGAAAGTAAGATTGTACGCATGCACAATACTGATTACCGAGCTTGGTGGCTCTCAGCACGCTGAAGTCAAGGATGCATCCCATTAGTTACGCAGGTGTTTTCTATGCATTAAATATTCATTATTGGTCGTACTCCCTTATACTTATAATAATGCATTGTTATTTACATGATCTTTTAGCAGTTCTATAATGTGATTTATAAAACAGAAAAGAGCATGCTGCAGGACGAGCCACCCCAGGTTTCAACTGAACTGAACATCGCTAAAGTAAAGGAAATAGTGTCTGAAAACCGTCAGTTAGGTCTGAGAGAGATTGCCGCTGAAGTTTCTGTGTCTCATGAATCGATTAATACCATTTTAAATGACTGTTTGGGCATAACACGTGTTGCCGCACGATAAGTTCCGAAAGACTTGAACTATCTGCAAAACCTCAATCGCGTAAGGATCGCTGAAGGCATGCTAAAACGGGCCAACTCCAACCCCGCATGCATGAAACGCATTGTAACTGGTGATGAGACACGCTAATCAGTCAACAAGCTTCCGAGTGGCGCCTTCCAACTGAACCAAAATCAAAACGGCACGTCAAACTCAATCAAAACTGAAAGTCACGTTGACAGCTCTTTTTCTTTTTCCATTATCGCGGTGTCATGCACTCGGAATCCTTACCAGAAGGTCAAACAGTAAATGAAGCGTTGTGCGGCGTTTGAGAGAACGAATACGGCAAAAAAGATCCGACTTGTGGAAAGACAACTCATGGATTCTGCACCGTGACGACGCCCCAGCTCACAAGGCTATCATTGAGAGCGAATTTCTGGCCTAAAATCAACAAATCTCATCGAACAACCAGCGTATGCACCTGATCTGGCTCTGGCCGACTTCTTTCTTTTCCAAATCTCAAGTTACTACTTCCAGGCACCCGTTTTCTGTTGATAGAAGACATAAAGCAGAATTCGCGGTGAAAATTGACAAAGATTCCAAAAATTGCATAGAAAAATGTTTAGATAATTGGATTATTCGTTGGCATAAATGTATAATTTCGAAAGGGACCTATTTTGAAGGTGATGACATAAAATTGGACGAGTAATGCATACTTTGTGATTCATTGACCAATTCCCGGACCTTTCTTAACATAGTTGTACATAGGTCATACAGAATGACGTGGGTTTCTTAGCCTGCTCCCAGAAAATTCAAAATACTATAGGCTATATATGTTACGTAATGACCTTAAATAAAATGAAAATCCCTCTAGCAGATTTTAGGGAATGACAAATTAATAAAATTATTTCTTGTAAACCTAAATTCCGTTGGGATGGATTTAAAAAAGAAGATCCAGTGGTCGCATTCTGGGAAAACACTGGCATTAGACACAAGGTTCGGTGTCCAAACGACTTCTAAATGTTGAGTTATGTTATTTACAGTTTGGCAGACGAAAGCACGCATGCACACACACGCACGCGCACTCACAAGCGCGCACAATCACACTCACAGACAGACAGCCATACACACATACTGAGAGAGAAGGAACTTTTCTGAAAATGCGTTGATTATTATTATTATTATTATTATTATTATTATTATTATTATTATTATTATTATTATTATTATTATTATTATTATTATTATTATTATTATTATTATTATTATTATTATTATTATTATTATTATTATTATTATTATTATTATTATTATTATTATTATTATTATTATTATTATTATTATTATTATTATTATTATTATTATTATTATTATTATTATTATTATTATTATTATTATTATTATTATTATTATTATTATTATTATTATTATTATTATTATTATTATTATTATTATTATTATTATTATTATTATTATTATTATTATTATTATTATTATTATTATTATTATTATTATTATTATTATTATTATTATTATTATTATTATTATTATTATTATTATTATTATTATTATTATTATTATTATTATTATTATTATTATTATTATTATTATTATTATTATTATTATTATTATTATTATTATTATTATTATTATTATTATTATTATTATTATTATTATTATTATTATTATTATTATTATTATTATTATTATTATTATTATTATTATTATTATTATTATTATTATTATTATTATTATTATTATTATTATTATTATTATTATTATTATTGTTATTGTTATTGTTATTGTTATTGTTATTGTTATTGTTATTGTTATTGTTATTGTTATTGTTATTGTTATTGTTATTATTGTTATTATTGTTATTATTGTTATTATTGTTATTATTGTTATTATTGTTATTATTGTTATTATTGTTATTATTATTATTATTATTATTATTATTATTATTATTATTATTATTATTATTATTATTATTATTATTATTATTATTATTATTATTATTATTATTATTATTATTATTATTATTATTATTATTATTATTATTATTATTATTATTATTATTATTATTATTATTATTATTATTATTATTATTATTATTATTATTATTATTATTATTATTATTAATATTATTATTATTATTATTATTATTATTATTATTATTATTATTATTATTATTATTATTATTATTATTATTATTATTAAAGATATACAATTAACTTTTAAGTCGCTTTTCTTGCTACTTTCTCCATTTGGCAGTTTACTGGGACAAAACAATAAATGGCGTGCTTAAAGTACACACGAACCTAAACAACAGCAGTTGACAAGTTTCAGAGTCTTGAACTTGAAAAAGTTAGGGGGAACTCCACTTCTGTGAGGAAAGTTTAGCTTTCCCGATCGAAAATTTTACTTGGTCCTGAAGTTTTGCTCTTGAAACCAGCTGTTTAAGGAGAACGATTCTCCATACACGAACCACTATATCTAGAGTGTCGTTTACTGTTTTTAATATCCGAAAGATTATTTTGTAAAGGGCGTATAATTGTATATGACCTTCACTAGAGGCTCTGATTCGCATAAACATGATAATGTGTTTAATGTAAAATATTACTCGATAAAGTGGCAGATATATTGGTAGATGTTTTATGACGGTGCTGTGATAATATATCAGTTATTTAGCAAGCTAATGAATTTACCCCAATCAATAAATTACGGATAGATTTTATGTCACACTCTTATTTTAATTCCGTGTATTTGCCTGAGAATGAAATATTGGAACAAGAACTTACAATGCCTTCATTTGGAGGGTGGCCATATTACAAGGAATTGTTTGCTCTCCACTCCTCTGTTTCTAACTGGTTCTATTACCCTCTACTTTCTTTTTTCTCCGTCTGTCGATTAATGCTATACAGAGTTTGATGCATCGTTAGAAACACGTCTTTCAGATTACAGTCTGTTAGTATGAATCTTGATGTATAATTCCGGTATGACGATATTTAGCAGATTTGCAGAGAGATTCCCTGATTTCATTGTGCCTCAGAGAGATACGGTTCATAATCTTCTGAGTAGATTTAGAAAAATGGGATTTATTCTTGATGTGAAACTGAGATGAAATCGAAATGCTTTTACAGAGAAAACCCTCAATGATGTTGGATAAACTTTTAAAATTTAAAGCTTAAGATAATTAGTTGAGAAGGTACAACCAAGCCACAATGTGAACAGATTGATTTCTATATGTGAATAATGTTAATGATTGCTCTATAGACCCCCGTTTACTTTTTTGTACAAGCGAAGTGTGATTTATTTGCATTGCCTTGAAGAATTAATAAGTATTAATGTGAGTTTCCTTAAACGGGTGATAGATACGGCATAAGAATATAATGTTCAATATACATGATGAAACAATGTGATTATTGTGTTTTAAATTTGTGTGAGAAATCTATGGCATTCAATTAAAAGTACTATGGGTATCTGAATCTCCCAGACAAACAGCGTGGTTCTCGATGCCCGAAAATAACCGTTAGACCAACCTTGAAGATTCTGTATGTAACAATGTCACCGGGATGATGAGACAGCACAATAGTTGACAAATGCGCTGGAGGAAATTCATTGTCTTGCCTTATCTTTAGATTGGACTTCTTTTATACTAGAGGTTATAGAATTAGCTTTTGCTTTTACCGTAGGTTTCAGAGGTTGTACCACTAAACTGTCCTTTCAGTTTTCCGTGGTGGCTTGAGAATCAAAGCCAATGTCTCACCTTTTTCTATCGCCCCCCCCCCCCCCAATGATGCTCACTTATACTCCGTTAACTTTGCAAAACCCTGCACTTGAGCCTACGAAACTTGTACTTCCTCGTTCAAAACGTTAATGGTTGTCCAGAAAGTATCTAGCTGGAATAATCCTCTAAAGATGCTCGTCGGAGATATGAGCGAAACATCAAGAGAATTTTCATCCTTTGGACCACGGCCCACAAGCCCGGGAAATAAATTTTATTGAAACTAAACATTTACATAATGCAGAAAAATAATTATAGAAAGAAAAATTAAGTTAATTAATACACTTTTTTATAAAATAACTTCTATGAATTGTTTGTGTGAAGTGCGATCAATCAGTAGACCTGTCATAATATTGTAACGCGACCGTTGGAACACCCTGTAAAGCAGCTGGGAGCGGAAGACGGGGGAGGTCAATGTTAGCTACGCCCTCCCCTCGTTTGTCTTATAGTGGTGACAGGGACGACTGGGGAAAGAAACATAATTGTGCGGTCTGTTTCTCTTCCACCTGGTTCCAGAAATTACGGGATCTTTCATCATCTGGAAACGTCTAGAAGACGGCGAGATGCTTATAAAAAGGGCTGCAGCTAGTCAGGAGGAGTCAGTCAGTTGGTTAGTGTGTGAGTGAGCACAGTTCTTGGTGTAAGAAGGAAGGGTTAGTCAGTGACGTGTTAATGAACGAAAGGATTGTGCAACGGAAGACTGTACGTAACTGGTATGTGCATCGGAGTTTATGTAATCGCGAGGACAAGTGAAATTGTAACGGACGGACTGGTGAATTGTAACTGTGTGCAGCACGAAATTCTGTGTAATTGGCAAGTGTTAAACTGTAAGTCGGTGGAAATAAAGAACATTGTTGAGTGGTGTAATTGGACTTTTTATTTCACGAACCCACAAAGTCACACTGGTGTCAGGAAGCGGGAAAACAACATCACCGAACATTACAACCATGGACGCGGCATTGGAAAATTTTTTGGAGAAGATGATGGAAATGCAGGCCGAATTAGCAGAGACGCTGGAGACTAGAAATAACCTGGCCGCGGAACTGAAACTAATCAGGACGGCTAGGGACAACATCGCCGAGAAGATGGAACAAATGAAGGCCGAATTAACAGCGAAGATGGAAACGGCAAGCAACAACTTGGCCACGACAATGACCGCAAAGATGGCCGAACTGACAACGGAGATGAGGGAGGCGAACGAGGTCCTCGCCGCCAAGTTTGAGGAACGGTTGGCCGGCGTGAGGGATGACGTGACGGAGCTGGGCAAGCGGATGGGCCAAGTAGACGACCGCCTTAATGATTTAGAAGAAAAGGCCGACAACATCGCAAAACCCCTCACCCGCCTGACGGAGGAAAACCGGCCTTATGTGTGGACGGAGGACGCCGGAGACGCTTTCCAGCACCCGAAGGGGACCCTGTGCAGTGCTTCAATTTTGGGTTTCCCACAACCGGGTGGCGCCTTCATTGTGGACACCGACGCCAGCGACCATTGCATTGGAGGTTTCCTATCGCAGATCCAGGACGGCCACGAGCGCACAAGAGTGGAAGAGGAGGTGCGTGCCGCAGCAGTCCGAGTAGTTGTGGCAGTGCCTGCTGAAGGCTGGGATAGCGCAGGCCTGAGGAGGGAGCAGCTGGCGGACGCAGACTTGGGGCCACTCTTGAGGGAAGTGGACGCAGGGACGAGACCGACCTGGGAGGACATCGCACCGAGGAGCGCCACCTACAAGTCGCACTGGGCCCAATGGGACTCGTTGAAGACCAGAGAGGGCGTGCTGTTCCGGGTATGGGAGTCACCCGATGGGAAGGCGCAGAGAGGACAGTTGGTACTTCCCCGGAGCAAGGTCCCGGAAGTCTTGGAGGAAGTGCACGCCGGTACTTCAGGAGGACACCTGGGAGCGAACCGAATGATTCGCAAACTACGGCAGCGCTACTTCTGGCTGAGACTCCGAGCGGATGCTGGTGGTACACCTGGACCGCCTCGCACGCTACGTTGGGGCTGTTCGGGGCGAACAGCTTTGAGGAGGGAGCAGTGTAACGCGACCGTTGGAACACCCACCCTGTAAAGCAGCTGGGAGCGGAAGACGGGGGAGGTCAATGTTAGCTACGCCCTCCCCTCGTTTGTCTTATAGTGGTGACAGGGACGACTGGGGAAAGAAACATAATTGTGCGGTCTGTTTCTCTTCCACCTGGTTCCAGAAATTACGGGATCTTTCATCATCTGGAAACGTCTAGAAGACGGCGAGATGCTTATAAAAAGGGCTGCAGCTAGTCAGGAGGAGTCAGTCAGTTGGTTAGTGTGTGAGTGAGCACAGTTCTTGGTGTAAGAAGGAAGGGTTAGTCAGTGACGTGTTAATGAACGAAAGGATTGTGCAACGGAAGACTGTACGTAACTGGTATGTGCATCGGAGTTTATGTAATCGCGAGGACAAGTGAAATTGTAACGGACGGACTGGTGAATTGTAACTGTGTGCAGCACGAAATTCTGTGTAATTGGCAAGTGTTAAACTGTAAGTCGGTGGAAATAAAGAACATTGTTGAGTGGTGTAATTGGACTTTTTATTTCACGAACCCACAAAGTCACAATATTTTAAAAGTTGATTTATGCAAGCGGCAAAGGAATAATTTCAAACATTTCATTAACAATGTCCTATAACCAAAAGAAACTCCAATGACGATATCAGTAATAATAATAACCTATAGAAATCTTGAAGCGCTCAACCTGTTGTTTGCTAATCATTGATCTTTTCAATGCTAAAATCTCTGAGTAAGTTCTATCTTCTCTAGCAGCTGTCGATTAACGGAATTGCCTTCATTATGTTATGATGACAAATATTGCAGCTGCAGCGACTGTACTTCAACTGATTACATTTTGCTCGATATAACAGGGATATAAATATTATTACCTTGCGCATAGTTCCCCATGTGTCTCGTGGCTTTGCCAGATATTCCTCAGGAAGATTGGCTAATGTTTGTCTCTTGTGCAAGTGTCCGGGTTCCAAAGTATTTGCGCCACACTCTATGCCGGCTTCCAGTTGAGAAGAACGGTCATGTTTAACAATGGATTTGTGCCAAAGACATGTTAGGCTTAGGCTAACGATTTTTATTGTTCTTAGGTTAGTAGCACACGAAGTCTAATAGTGTGACCGGTGGCGTGTGTTTTATTATAAGTCCGGGATCACAAAAACCGTGAGGCAGAGGCAGCTAGTGAATTGTGATGGTTATCATAAGGTAGTCCAAAGGGGCAGCAAAAAGGACTAACTTGTAAGAAATGACTTCAATTAAGGATTACTAATACGTAGATGGACGTTTACGTTGACGTACATGTACAATTTCCTGCCAAAATAGTAACCTTAAACAGTGATATGACTTTATAGTCTGTCATAATCACCATAGCAATGAAGAAGATACCATACAGCAGAATACATATATGTATGTCGTATAAAAGCAAGCGGCTAATGGCTTAAGTAAAAAAAAGCAGGTATATATAATAATAACAATATTGAATGAGAATTAAGAGACTTATGCTAGCGTCTTACTTTTCGCTGACGTTAAACCAATTCAAGAAACAATCTGCAGAGAACGACATCACCGAGCAAACCAAGAAACTTACGCTGTAACTAAATTGTAACCGAAGTCCCATGCTGACCAAGATTTTGTGCTACTGAATGATCGCGAAAACAACGTGTCTAACCTTCCGTTAGCCTTTTGCCCACTACAAAAAAAGTGTATTCATTGGTGTTTCGCTTCATAATTCAAAAGTGCGAGTGTTGGGGTTGAAGCTTCAACCTAAGGATTTCTTGGTTGCTATACATTAAGCTGTGAACTCAACATGGAGTGACACAGCTGAACTATTCGGTTGGACTAGCAGGCATGTTCAGGGACAATTCGTCTCACACTGATAAGTGACAAACATTGTTTTGGTTTACTATATGTACATCCACATGAAGTAAGCGAATTTTGCATGGTTTTTTTTTTTTTTTTTTTTTTTTTTTTTTTTTTTTGTAATTTACGTCCTCCAACTTTGTCATATCGGACGGTGAATGAATTGGGTGAAATGATGCTCTAGTGAGTCCAGAGTCCTTGAAGCTTAGAGTTACCCGACATTCGTCTTGAAGGATAAGGGAAAACCCATGAAAAAACTTTATCCAGGTAACTCACCCTTACCGAGATTCGAACTCGGGACCTCTTGAACGTGAGGCAGACATGCTACCATCTACGCTACCGAGGCGGGCTGTTGTGTGTTTTATATGACAGAAAATAAGTCGTTATGGCAAAAGATTTAACAGTATAACGATACTGTATTCTTGAGTACTACCTACATAGCTAAAGAGGCCATATTTAATCTTACAATATGCACCGAGCTGTCTTCTGAAGCCACTCAATCAACGAACACATGTGAGACATCTATTTTACGGCTCACATCGTGATATTTTAAAAATAATTTTTTTTAAAAATAGCATTTAAACATTAATGTCATGCAACTGCAGGCCAATAAAAGAAGGAAAGTATAAAACAAAACAAAAAACAAGATAGGAAATTACATAAAAATACAGAGAAGGACAAATATTTCGTATGCATTCATGAAATAGATTTTGCACTTAAATTACCCATCGCATGACAATCCTTAGTTAAAAATATGAAGTTTTATACTTTTCCATGGACATATGTAAATAAAATTTTAATATAAAGTACCCAAGTACAAACTTTAATCGTTTCGCTGTTTTAATGTTTAATACGAATGTCAGGCGTGGCAGTCCGTTGTGTACACGTGTAACGGAAAACTTCGTACAGTCTTAAAGTAGGGCCAATCTGAAAACAAAAATGTACATAATAGTAACTTTCAGTTACTGGCACAAACGCATTACGGATATTCAGCAACCCATTGTTGGTGCAATCATGGTGGTCCCGCTGTCCGCGTACTTTATCGGATTATTTCTGGCAATCAAACAGCTTTCACATTACGACCGGAGGTCAGTAATGTGCCTTCCAACGTGTCACAATTCCAGGAAATGTTTGGTGTCAGTTGCCGTCATTTTGATATCTCTCCAGGCATAAAAGTTGAGCTTGTTGCTGATTCACACTCTCCTCTGTGCAGATAAACAGTATATCCATGCAGTCGTCTGGCGAAAACAGCCAAGGACTGTCACAAACGTTGTCATGGCGTAGACATGAAGAATGATATATCACTTAGCCGGTTAAATGAGACAGAAAGATAAAAACTCACGCTTTGTGTTTAAATTATTATTCCATTAAACTATTCATATAATCAACAAAAGTTTGGATTATTATACAATTGGTTGTTTCCGGGCTGTTTTGCCGTGGTCTGTTGCAGTAAAAACCAAACGTTTCGTCCACAACTACGGCAGACATCATCAGTGGCGCGGTCGAAGCTTATGCCTGAGTCGCGCTATTTGTACTGGTAGTTGGGGGGCGGAGCCTGGGTGGTCCGGCAATGGTGTCCTGTGATTAATCCGCGTCATTTTTGGTGGTTAAATGGCGTTTCCTGTTTTCGAGAACAGAATGCCAGTTACTATTTCGTTTTAAGGCTTCGACCGCGCCACTGATGATGTGTGCCGTAGTTGTGGACGAAACGTTTGGTTCTTACTCCAACAGACCACGGCAAAACAGCCCGGAAACAACCAATTGTATTATGTACTCTGGCTGTGAAAGCTTACATTCTCTCATTTGGATTATAACTCAGTTAAAAACTCGGCGATTCTAAAACTCCATTCTTGTGAAGATAATCATTTACAAGCTTTAATGAGGGAAACAAACCATGGGCCACGCTGGGGATTGAACCCAAATTACTGAAGACTTACGCTTACTACTTTAATTTCACTTGTGTTCTTGGTTCAGATAATCTCGGTTAAACTTAAGCTCTTGGCTGGCAGAGGTGTCGCAGGTCCATTGCTTGTATTACATAACATTCAAAGAGTGTTTTATTTCTTTGTTGGATGTACACTGTAATTATTTAAATTGCATTGGCTATCATTATGTTCTTTGAGATGTGCTTTCCGTTGCTTACACAAAACTAAAATAAATCTTTACTTAATCATCTTTGCGTATTGGCTGTACGGCGTCCATTTTCGGATTAAGCAGGTAGCCTATTATGACTCCAGTTATACAATTCCGAAAAGTGTTTTTAGTGTTCTGATACTGAATTCATTTCATTGGTTTATTCTATCGTGGAATTTGGCCATCTGAATATCCACGAACACTCCTCGAACTTTTTAATTTTAAGTTTGCAATATCTAATGTGAATATATAATTCTTGAACTGTAGTTGAGTACGGAGTACCTTATGTCCTTAAATCGATTTTTCACTAAATACAGTCATTCGTTTATCCGAAATTTTTAGTATATTTACAAGTGAAGAAATTTAAATAAATGTGTTATATGTTACAGTATTCAACCAAACATTTATTTTTCTAGGGGAAGCACTACATAAGAAAACTGCATACAACGGTTGGAAAAACCACTTCAAAGCAGGAAATAAGTATAATAATAGATATCAGAATAAAATGAAAATGACCAGTTGTAAATAAGTATATATTAAATAACAATAATTAATAAAATAATGTTAGATATACTTATACATACAAAACCGAATATTGTAACGGGAAAGATAGGTAAAGAAAGCTTAGTACGAGAAAAATTAAGAATCAGAAGAAGAATGAATTGTTTGCATAAATCTATACAGGAAGTGCATAAATTACCGAAGGTCACAGTGTTAAGGGAAAGGTAAAGTGTCATAAAATAAGTAAAATTAGAAGGAGAAAGAAATAACTGAAAATTCCCAAAGCAAATCCTGCCTAGATAAAAACATATGAACGATTATATTTTCACATGTATATCGCTAAATATTATGGCTAATAAGAGAATATTTTATATGAGGACTTCTAGAAACCTTACAATTCTGTTTATCGAGAGCATTATTTCACGTCGGTTCTGTGTGAGGCTGCTAAAGGTTAACGGGAAATAATACGTAATTCGGGTATTGCAACGGACAGGAATACGTAAGTGCTAGCTCCTTCATTATTGGGGTTTCTTTACCTGACATACATGCAGAAAAGTCGTAATATCTACCTCTATTCAAATCTAATTACCTGACCTAATATAAGAGTTGCCAGACATCAACAAGAAGAAAAGCAGCGCACAGAATAAGCATTCCAGCTATATCGCCACTACATCTTCATGTAACTCAGATAATTACAATTTAAACAAGAAGTGCTTACTTATTACGTTCGAAAATAGAATGAAGATGCTTATCTTTTATACAATCTTATGCAATAGAAATAAATAAATGAGACAAAGAAAAGAAGAGACAAAAGAAATACAGATCTTCAAGCATGCTATTTACAGTATGTACTCACACTTAGGAAACTGGCATCCTGGAATATATTAATAAACCCTAATACAGCGAAAATAATTAAATATGATATACCGGCCCCTAGGATTTAGACTAGGTACATTTTATCAAAGAAATGTATATGTTTAAAAAAAAAAAAAAAAAAAAAAAAAAAAAAAGATATGCTCACTTTCTGCTCGGGCAGCCAGCCAGGTGAAAAGATGATTGGATATCAACGTTTCGGGAGTGTGCATCTCTCCCATCATCAGGATATTTATAAAATTTTATAAGAAACACTGGATATAACACAACTATAAACAAAGACAAAACACTATCAAAAATATTATTTGATATCTAATCATCTTTTCACCTGGCTGGCTGCCCGAGAAGAAAGTGAGCGCTTTCGTCGCCAGGAAAGCTTCAGGTCTTATTTTAACACAAAGGATAGTTAACATGATAGAATTTCTAAAAAATTTCAAGTCGTATCCATGGAATCCAATGAAGCTTAACACAACATGTGGTAATTATACAACTTTACTTCATTTATGATGTCCGTACACATATGAGCCACATATAAAGTTGCATATTGTATGGTGTTTAAGAAACCGCAAAGCACATATCTCAATACCTAATTCTAAGCGGAAGCATTTACTACTTGCTACAAGAGAAAATCTGATGTGTTCAACATTTATGACGCTCTTGTTCAAATTCTTCCTACAAATTTTTATTAAAAAATTGAGTGTATGTATGTTTCATTTAATGTTTCCAGGATTGGACTATAGCGATTGACGGAACTGGCCTTTAATTACCCCTAACACTCAAACCTTAGGTTCGCCGCATTATATTATTTCGCTATTATCTTGGTAAGATAATCCTGTCCATTTGAGCAGCGACAGTAGCTCATTAAGTACATTCTCTTTAAAAACATAATCATTTGGTTGTTTATTGCCTTTGTCATGGAAACCTTTTTGCGTTAAGGCATAGCTTCTTCTTCTTCTTCTTCTTCTTCTTCTTCTTCTTCTTCTTCTTCTTCTTCTTCTTCTTCTTCTTCTTCTTCTTCTTCTTCTTCTTCTTCTTCTTCTTCTTCATCTTCTTCTTCTTCTTCTTCTTCTTCTTCTTCAGGTGCAGCTTGTTAAGGCAGCAGTATAACGTTTTTAAAATTTCGTTGCTATGTGATGGGTTGAAATTTTGTTTTCTTTGTAACGACTTCCAATTTGAGAAAAAATTAACTATTTGGAAATTAAAACCATTACAAAGAATATCTCGAAAATTTTATCTCCAAAAAAATGAATTACTTCACACAAATTTTGTACCTTAATCGATCTATATTTTTGGCATAGTCAGATTTGTCTATCTCTTAAATATTACTTTTATTCAGTCATTCACAGTGACTACTACCTATTAGGTAATATGCCATGGAATATATTTTAAAATGTATTTTAATTAAACTATATACAATTGTAGTTTGAATAAAAAAAAAAATATTTTCGAAAACATTTCCACACTAAGGTATTTCTAAAAATTATTTTTCTATGATGCGACTTGAAGAGACTTCGAAACGTAAATGTGCAGTAAAATAGATATTAAAATATTCGATGGAGTTTAACATCCTCTCAAGCCACGAACCTGCGTAACCCATTGAAAAATTCTACCGTATTAAGTAAACGACATTAAAGATAAATAAGGAATACTAATATAAACGATTGATATAAAATATTCCTAAAATAAATACATATGCAGCCGCGTCATGGTCGAGCAGTAGGACCGCTTAACTTTGGCCAAGGTTTCCGATCCCATGCGACCGCAAACTGAGATTTGTGTTGGACAACACGGCACTAGGGCGGACTTTCTCCGAGATCTCTGATTTTCCCCGCCAACTCATTCCACCGTTGCTCCATCTTCATCTGTGCATTATCAGTAGTCAAAGCGTAAAACCATACAGACACTCACACATTTAAACTCAGTTATAGCCGAGCATTGTAAAGTTTTCTAGCATATTTCTTACATGCCCTTTGTATTGAATCAATACTATACTATTGATAGTCGTTCTCACTGTCAAGAAATTTCTTAAGAGCCTCTCTGAATCCACCCTACAAATCTTTTTCAATTTTATTCACAGAGCGGTAAAATTAACATATTTTAACCAATTTCTTTATTTGTGATCCATCCTCTCTTTGTCTCTCTCTCCCTTTCTCTCTGATTTTAGCCTATAACAATAGCGGAAACGCTATGCGTAGGTCTGTTAAGTGCTTCCACGAATTCCTTAATACTCAAAGTTTTATGTGTAATGGAGCGAGCACAACTTTTTAACGACCAGATAGTAGCATTTTTTGATCCAGGTTCCAGTTGATGCCTCACAAGTCATTACACAGTTTTCCAATGTTTATCCCGTCGCAAAGAGAACAGGTAACTTCACTGTTATCCTAGTAATAGGAAATGGCTTTCAATTAACCAATTTTTTCCCACTTGTGCTTACTGCGGCCATGACGAACTAATTTTCTCAAATACATCTTTCAGGGTTTCAGAAGCCTCTACGTTTGGTACAATGTGAAAATGGAAATATTGAAGTTCAATTGATCTTCTGCGTAGTAATTGTGGAAATGTCAGCGATTCCTGTACCACGAAAACGTAATTCCAGGGGATACAAATACTTCTAAAATTATAGGATATTACAGCTTGAAAATTAAAAGAAGTTATGGTGGTCATTATAGCGGTCGAAAGCTATAGATAATACTTTCAATCCGGAAGAGATTCTAATCACAAGATGCAGACATTTCTAACCATTAAGGTTGAGACAATTAGAAATAAACTGTACCAAACTTACCTCAGTAACTACTAGTCATGCAGATTATTGGCGTTTGCAGACTGCTTGTCTGGCCTTTAGACTGCTATTTTACGTTCTTTGTTTCGACAATGGTTTTAGTGTAGATAACTTAAACTGCTCGTATATCCGTAATTAAGCACAATGCGGAAATATTGCATTTAAATGTACGTTCGATTGAACAAATGGTGTCAGGAATTACACTGTAAATTTCGCCTCCAAGAAGATTAATAAAAACTATTACTCCTCCAAGTTTTAATGTAGTAATGAAATACCAAAGAACATTAAATTTAAAATTCTAAATATCATAAATTTAATTAACTTGTGTTAAGCATAAATATTGCTTTTTCTATACTTTGTGTCCTTTAACTTGAAAGTGTAAAAGTTTGAACTTAGCTTCGTAACACAGTTTAGTATAGTATACATTAATAGTATAATATACCAAGATGTAATTGTTTAAATATGTATATAAGTTGGTTTAGGTATGTGAATTTCATGTTAAAATATCGTTTATATGCCTTTTATTTGTGAAGAAGTGATACTAAGTATCACTTAAGGATTGCTTTAACCAATAACCCCAAAACCGTTAGTGACAATCGTTTCCTTTCCTCACATGTCCTTTCAGACGAAATTGCGTTGCTATAAGCACGTGCACCGAGCACATCATGACAGCAAAATCCCCAAAAAAAGTGCTCCTCCCCAGTCCGTGCCCATAAAAGTTTGGGTAAGGTAAGCTGGTCCTTGTGGACATGCACGCATAACAAACACGTCATTCTGGAAACTTTGTGGAAATCTCTCTTACCCGCACTAAAGGTATTCTCGTGGCGTAAAACCTTAGCACAGCCAACCAGTATTATAATCTCTAGCAAAGGAAACTCCCAAGTATTAGTGCAGGAGCTTGGCTTGGGGTTGAAACACAAGGTGGCGGTGCCACGACTATTTTATATATATATATAAAACTTCTCTCAGCAGAAGTGGTAGGGTGAAATCCTTTCCACCCTCACTCTCTCTTGCTCATATTCCGACCAACCCCTTTTTCACCACCAACCCTCTCGGTATAGCTCAGTCGCTTTATTTAACTAGATGATAATGCTATGCCGCTCTCGATCCTTCCACACATCCCCCCTACTTGCTTAGTTTTGAGTGAAGCTCTACCGGTCACAGGGAAAAGTTTTAATCCATAGAGGAGAGGTGGGGTGAAGAGAAGCAAGGTGAAGAAACAAAAACAAAACTGTAACAGAGTGGGAGGAAAAATATATATGTTTCAAAACAGGAGCTTCAGCGCTCTTGTTGGAGCTTAAACCAAGGCAATTTCAGATGAACACTGCTCCCCGTGCTCTAAATATCTTCATTATTTTAATCATTATGCTCTGCTTTGTGAAATTAGGCCAGTAGACTTCACACTTCAGCGACAGATGTGGAAGAATCTATAGCATTAACTGTCGACAAAGTACGATTAATGAATCAGTACAACCTAGGAGTATTCCAACATCATGGTTCGTTTATACAGGGCCAGTAGAAGTGGCATACTAGCTTAGTTGTTTTAGGCTCAACTTCTTTGGTGAGGTCTCTACCCACATTGGGCTGAACGGGAGGACATACTGTAGTGTAAATGCTGCAGCAGACTTTCATAATAAGTGATTTATTCTCCAACAGAGACCCTACGACCATAGACCTGACAAGTGATCAGTTGTGCTATCTGTTGAGTCGTGACAGATTTTTGATATTACATATGTATAATAAATACAGCCGACATGGCAACCATTTGACTCCCATGACAAACACCATACTTCTTATTTGCGCTGACTACCATAATACTTTACTGTCACCGATTCCGAACCTGATATACAGCTCAATTTCTCTACAATGTTTCCTGGTCTTGGTGCAGTACGTCCAATAGCTTTTTTTCTACTTGTGTTGTGGTAAGCATAGTGTTATGTATATTTTATATCTACGAGTAATTAGAAATTACCTCTCAAGGGAATAAGTAAACTTACCTCCCTGCTATGGAGGACCGAATGTGTTGTAGGAGCTGAAATCATTTACAATATTTCTATGCAATTCAGAATATACCAATATTTATTTATTGCCAGCCAAAGAAAAACATCCCACAATAGAAACAAAATTAAATACGAATGAAACAAATGTAACGTGGAAAACAATAACAGATGTGAGAGATTACTTCCTTAATTGAATAAATAGCTAATTGAAATAGACCATTAATAGAAACACATTATAATTATTAAATTCGACATTCATTTACATTTTATATCATATAAATTATTTAAAATGTATTGTAATATTGAAATTATTGCAGGAGGTTATATTTGACACATCTTTTTATCAAGTTCAGAAATTAACTGTATTTCTTTCTTTACGTCAACACTTTCTTGAATTTCAACCATGTCCATATCAGCAACCACTACCTCATTAGTACCAGAACTTCTAGCTCACGTTCATGTTAATATGAATAGGTTAAATATAAAATTTAAATTATGTACTACAAATAACTAATACTAGGTACATAATAAGCATAAGTGGAAAAAATATTGTATGCAATTCGGGAGGTAGGTGGAATGAAGCATCCTCGGACTCAATAATGCTAGCTCTCACTTCGAGTCATCTGATGGTAAATTATGCCTACCTCCCTTTTAGCATAAATAACTATTAATACGCGACTTAAACCTACTTTAAAATTAGAATGTACGGTTCAATAAAAACATAAGACTGCAATTTTCAAATATATTTCCAATAAACTCAACTTGATTGGCTTAAATCAAAACAAATTTTTAATATTACGTTTGCTGCCATTATGATCGATACACCATCAAGATCAAAAACCGTATTCACAAAGATCGTAGTATTTAATGCAATCAGGTTTATTTTCTTTCCCCATATATTTGCGTGCTCACACATACTGTCGCAACTTTAAAATAAATAAATGTTTGAAAATTTCAAAACATTTGCTGAATAATTTTTTAAAACTGTTTTAAATCGTCTGAACTCTGTACTCATATTTAGACTCCATTAAGGTAAAAAATCATACAGTAAAATATTATCGTTAAACGACATTAGTTAGCCATTATTATAATTTGCTTAATATTCTAGTTTGCTTACAATACTTAAATATTTTGCTTTAAGACTGGATTGCTGAGAGCGTCACATGTTGTATACTTCTGAGTTCCAGACTCTTTTATGGATTTTTCAGCTAAGAGTTTCTTTGAGATGCATAATGCTGACCCCCATATCTGTTGGGTGATCGGCGTGTACATGTGATGTGTGACGGAATGGTAGCATTTGCCTTTAATATCAGTATAATTTATATTATTTAATATTAATATTATATGTAATTTATTTATATATTTGAATTGTTAAGTTTCTCTCACATCTCTTCTAGCACAAATACACTTTAGTAAAGTGCATTTGTACTCTTCGTAGCCACACAGTAAATTGCAATGTTTTCAAACTGCCTATACCTGAAATGAAGTACGTATGTCTATTGTCCAAGAGAGTGGCGTTATGTATGACGTAATACAGTTAAGTTTTATGTTTAAACTGCTGGTTAGTTGTGCAGAACTATTTCAGCGCCATTTGGCTTTAAAACTGCCATTTCCACAATTGCACAAAAGAAACAATTTTAACATTGTATTAACTATCAGTAATACATAGCTTATAGTTTCAAATACTACTTTTACGGTCGCATAGAAATTAACAATATTTTAGTCTGAAAAGGTAAAGAAATAACATTTAAAATATAACGTTTAAACTATATAAGTGCTTCAGATACGTCTCTGTAACTAGTGTCCATCAGCGTAAATTAGTTTAGTCTAAATGACACACTCGATTTTGAAATCTGCAGAAATACAGGATATCCACTTCAAAGATCTATAAAACTTGGTAGTGTAGATCTTGCAATTTGTGTAAAATGTTATAATGGATTCTGTGGAGTAGTTCCTTCAGAAATAAATACACAAATGAATATATAAATAATAGCAGACTATTAACCCTGTGAAACTAGCAATGGGAACTGTTCAGCAGAAAGTTTCGTGTGTTTCTTCTGTTTGACTGAAACAATGTTCAGTGAGGTCTACCCGTAAGTCCGTAGACCCTGGCCTCTGTTACATGAGAGCGATGGAAAACTCCGGAGGTCTTTCCTTGGGGCAATACCTTGAGTCTCAAAAGCCACGCCATCGACAACGACGTCAAGACGGGTGGAAGTGGATACGCCACATACGCGCGTCAACCCCGCAGGGAAGACTACCGAAAAACATCGGTGGGGCCGCCTGGTGATCTACTAGCTCTGCAAGAACCAAGAGATCGCCGGGTTCTCCCGAACGGAGGGTAACACACCAGGGTACCTATCCGCTGTACGGATTTACCCGTGCGGTATAAAAGGTATAGTCATTTGCGCGAGCTTGCATGTCGTTGTGTAAGACGGCGCAGTTGGCCTCTACTGATGATTCTGGTGCCGGGGTGTCCCTCAGATGAAGGGGAGCATTAGCTCCGCAGGCTAGTACCCGGGACTTTTTAGGCAACCCTCTATCCCCTCCGGGTGGCCGAAGCCTGACCGGAGGTACCCGATTCCCCGCGGATAACGAAAACACACTGCCCCTTCGAGTCCAACCCAATCCAAACAACTCCCATTCAGGGAGGGGCTCGAATGTCCGGCCCGAGGTACTTCTAGTAACGTCAGAAGTACCACGAGTGCTAGGGGACCGCAGCGCTTGCACCACAGCAGCCGAAGGGGGCGGATTCCCTCCCCTACGGGGGATTGGCTGAAACAGTCTGTCGACGTCGACTTCCTTGGAAATACACCTTTCAAAGTCATGATGTCATTTTTATCTATAAGAGAATAATGGCCTAGGATGCAAAGTTAAGCAAACAGGAAGTATGCAGTGGTATGTATGCTAAGTAAAATGTTTCTGAAGAGAACATTTAACTCATATGAACCTGATTTGCAAAAAGCCCAAGAATATCAATCCAAAAAGCCAGTTACAACTCCAGATTCCTCACGGTAGTAGGTATAATGCTGTGCACAAAAGGCTCCGTCTACGAGAATACATTCAACTCACACAAAAAACAAAAGCGATGATAAACGCAAGACGTTAAATTTTGTTGCCAGTGATTTGGACAAAATTAATTAAAACAATTAGTACTTGGGTCTATCTGTTTCTCTTACAAGTCAACTTTACACATATCAATGGTACAAAGTTTGCAGACACCATTGTATGCGTAGAATCTCTGTGAGAATCCATCTGTGTTGTTTCAGCAGGAACGTGATTCTCGCCAAGTTCTGGTGCGGCGTGATGAGATCGCGTGATAAGTCCTCTTTTTGCTAGCGAAAGTGACTGGTCAAACCTATGAATATGTTGGAATTGTATGTCGCTCTACAGTGTCCTCCCCGAGGATTCAGTGGATAGTGTGGAGGAGATGATTATCTCCATCTATTTACCCTAAAAGCATAGTGATTTAACTATGAAGTCTAGGATTTAAGTGCTTACAGAATAATACGTCGCCAAAAAAGTGCGTGTCTTATTGTATATGAGAATCCCTAATGGTCTACCGATAACCATGCGAGTCATTTGGAGAATTTAATGTCATGTCGGCATGTTGGCCGTAGTAGCTCAGTGTTTAGAGCAACCAGACGGAGAGCGGGAAATCCCTGGTTCAAATCCTGGCTATGGCATTGAATTTTCAGTCTGGCTGTACTCATCCAATAATGATGATCATTAATAATAATAATAATAATAATAATAATAATAATAATAATAATAATAATAATAATAATAATAATAATAATAATAATAATAATAATAATAATAATAATAATAATAATAATAATAATAATAATAATAATAATAATAATAATAATAATAATAATAATAATAATAATAATAATAATAATAATAATAATAATAATAATAATAATAATAATAATAATAATAATAATAATAATAATAATAATAATAATAATAATAATAATAATAATAATAATAATAATAATAATAATAATAATAATAATAATAATAATAATAATAATAATAATAATAATAATAATAATAATAATAATAATAATAATAATAATAATAATAATAATAATAATAATAATAATAATAATAATAATAATAATAATAATAATAATAATAATAATAATAATAATAATAATAATAATAATAATAATAATAATAATAATAATAATAATAATAATAATAATAATAATAATAATAATAATAATAATAATAATAATAATAATAATAATAATAATAATAATAATAATAATAATAATAATAATAATTATATTTGCCTTACTCTGCTTGGCCAACGTGTCGGAAATGAATCTATCTTCTTTTTCTTAATCTACCTTACCTTCGCAACCTCTAGAAATCGCTTTGACTGCAGTTCCAGCATGAATGAGAACATTCTGGTAAGTGTGGCAGTGCTATATAAGACTGTGAACAGTGCTCGACTTGTTCTTCTGGCTCAGGAATTGAAACAAGATATCATAGACACAGATGGAACTAGTATTCGACCTACCTTTTGCTGATGTTTCCAAGTTTAACGGATTTCATTATATGAAAAACGCTAGCGAGATCGCGTCAAACAGCACATTTCCAGCTCTAATTAACAAATGAACAACACTCTTCAGGCAAACAAATCGCAGCAGCCTCTATTACGAAATGTGTTTCAATAGACTTCTTCAAAAAGCCAAATTTTTAAGGAAATCAACATCTGAGTTGTGCACAGTTGTTACACATGCAGGAATTCCACTCAGTAAGGTGAGCCATTCAGCCTTCAAGGGATTTCTTGAAAAATACAGAAAGATATCAATCCAAATGAGAGAACTTTGACAAAAAATTACATTGAGCCAGTTTACCAAGAAACCATAAAAAGTAGCAAGGAGAAACTGATTGTGATGTGGCAATCTTTATTAATGAAAGCATAGGCTCAATGGAACGATATGTTTTGAACATTCTAGTTTTTCCTTTAGCAGGGGAGAAAGTTAAGCCTATGTTGTTAAAAAGCCAATGCCAGTGGACTTTAGTCAAAACTCTGACATGCTGGTATCCAGTATGAGAAACTTCTTCTTGTGGTTACGACCAGGCTCAATACATGGTTTCAGCTGCTAAGCAATTAAAGTATTTACTAAGTTGAAGCATGAGGCATGTTTGGTTCATGCCCTTCATAGGATTTGCGAATCCATAGGGAGCGAATACGACATCGCAAACAGTTCATCTCTGCCCTGAAGAAGATTCTGCTGAAAGCTCCGAATCGTGTTGTAGTCACAAGGAAACCACTGGCCTGATCCTTTCAAATTTCCCGGTCATTACTCCCTGGGGATCTTGGATCGACTGTGCTGCTATGTTGTGTGATAATTTTGACAAAATTAAAGAGTTTGTTCTTACTTTAGATCCAGCCAACGCAGGTGCAATTTCCAAGGCACAGCAACTCTGTTACCGGAGAAAATTCGTAATTTGCAGACAGGACTATATTGTGTCCATAGTTCCAAGTACCCGATTGCAGCTATTACACTATTACTAGAATAAGGTCTGGAAAAAGAGAAACAGTGGGATATTTTTACTTCCGTGAGAGAGCAATTAGACGGCTTTGCCAAAGACAAACATGAGTTTAGTTTTCAGAAGTATCCGGACATTGAGGATATCGCCACATCTGTACAATTGTCATGCCGTATAAATACAAGATTTGTCCCACTGGTTTCCGTCGATGACGAAAGAAGCTTTAGTATCTAGAAAGACATTCATCTCCTAACAAAAACAGATTTACCGTTGAAAATGTAGAAATGCTTAATATCTTGAAGCTTCATGGTTTTCCTTCTTCTGATAATTAATAATTTGATGTACTTGTTTGTAATTAAATCAATTAGAATAGACGAAAGAGAAATTGTTGAATTAGTTGAATAAACCAGCAACTTTTTGTCCCTCTTGTTTACCTTATTTGAGCACCTTTTCCTTTTCTTTTTTATCTGAAATTTGCAGCTAAAAATCCTAACCCTCATCATTACATATTGTGACATTTGTTTTTATTAATACGATTAATACATAGCATTTTCTCGGTATTTTATTATATACCCGTATATATTGTATAGTGCGTGTGTGTACTATGTGTGTTCAAATTAAATTTAAGCATACTGTGTAATACAACATTTTTAGTCTCCAGTGGTATTGAGAAAGTTCAACCTAAGTTGTAGGAATAAACCGTCAAACCGGGGTCAAGGGTCGGTAATTGTGACTATAACCTTATTGCTATAAATTTCTATAGGTACCAGATAGAATAAATGTTAATATTTTTGGGGAGATCTAGGATGTCACTGAGAACCGTGGCAAACTAACACGAGACTTACTAAAATGTAAGTTACACAATAACTATAGAAAGAATGTGTACCGAATCAGAGTTCGTAAAACATTTTGTTTCTGCAAAATATTGTAACTCATAGTTTAAGTGAGGTTTTTTACCTGTTCAAGACTGCTTTTGCAGAGCGTTTACTATGGTTTTGTTTATATTATGTTCCGAAAAGTTTAATTTTAAAGATTTACTTAATTTTTTATTTAAATGTATGAACCCAGTTTTTTGCCCTGTTAGTATGTAATAAACATGGTATATCAAAGTAACTGTTTAGGCAAACAAATATTCAACAGAACATTCTTAACTTTCGTCAATATTAGTAATGTTGAATTGTGCACTGTAATATTTCATCATCATCATTATCATCATCATAATTTTTTTCTTGAAATTATTTCCATTATCCTGTTACTATTTATATCGTAAATGGTAATATATGAGCATTTTTGTTGTATACATTTTTTGCTACCATTACCTATCTTCATCGTTCAATCCCTTCTGTTTCATTACTTGTTTAATTGGTCCTGTTTTATCGATGGTTGCTTCCCCTTCTTCCCTCTTAAAGTCAATTATATGTATTTTATCATTTTATGATCTATTCCTTTTATGCGTTATCTTTATTGCAATGTTTCCTAACATCGTCCTTTATATCTTCTATTCGGAAACAAATAAAACTTTTTCATTATTATTATTATTATTATTATTATTATTATTATTATTATTATTATTATTATTATTATTATTATTATTATTATTATTATTATTATTATTATTATTATTATTATTATTATTATTATTATTATTATTATTATTATTATTATTATTATTATTATTATTATTATTATTATTATTATTATTATTATTATTATTATTATTATTATTATTATTATTATTATTATTATTATTATTATTATTATTATTATTATTATTATTATTATTATTATTATTATTATTATTATTATTATTATTATTATTATTATTATTATTATTATTATTATTATTATTATTATTATTATTATTATTATTATTATTATTATTATTATTATTATTATTATTATTATTATTATTATTTTTTTTTTTTTTTATTTTTATTATTATTATTATCATCATCATCATGATCATCATCACAGTACTACTACCACAAGGAAGTTAGTTCTTGCAACTAGTAATAATAATACCAATGTGATAGATATTTCCTTCGCACATGTGCGCAGCAAGACACAGACATGCGCACACACACATACACACAAACACACACACAAACACACACACACACACACACACACACACACACACACACACACACACTGTTGCGTGAACTTAAATGCACTACTTTTATTTGCAGGTGGTTTGAAGTAAATTTGAGAATAGCACATTTACTTCTTTTTTTTTTTTCATCTATAAAAGGGAATTAAAAAGGGCATTTAGGAAACTAGCTTGAAGACCTAGGAAACGAGTAAGACCTAGGAAGACCTAGGAAAATCTCATTCTAGCAGAAATTCCCGATGGTGGTTGAACCGCAGATCTTCCGTTCAGCCCTTAATCTTGTTTTGTTTCTGAAGCTGAAAGTTATAAATTTTTTCGCAAACGGCGTTAATATTATCTATCTTATATGTACTGTTTCACATACAAAAAGGTTATAAAGATTATACCTAACGTATATCATAAATTTTGTTTATATAATTATTGTAAATACAAAAAAGTAAGAGTAGTGACTTGAAACGCATAAAACATTTTCTTTTAATGCTATGTATAATATAGAATATATTAGAAACAGTTAATAAGAAACAAACTGTATTTGACGAAACTGTTTATATGAAAGGGATCATTGCTGTTTTGCTGTATATCCTTTGGTTACCGTAAAATAAATGTGTACGAAGGTTTTCGAATGAAGAGATCTTAACAAACTATTCGTACAAAATTACAGATAATCAGTTTACTTTATTAACTAAATACTTTAAACGTGTGAGTTATATTTGGAACATTAAAGATAACGAGAAAAGTGGTGGGTAATATTTCGTTACGTCGCATTCTTGGAAGTTACTGAATTTTAAATGTGACATCCGTCCATCCGTATTATCAAACCTGTATTTGTGGTGAAATCCCATTACTGAATATTTTAGTGTCATGAATGATAAACAAGGGAACGGAGGATTCATAGTGCACCTGACCCAGCATGGAATTTTGTGTCTTCCATAATTACTAGTAACCGCAAGACGCTACAGAACACAGGCCGATAGGTCATTCACTGAAGTCCTTAACGATTTTCAGATTGATAACTCAGTCACGCCAACTAGCTACTCGGAGAGGAACCGAAGAGAACTCGACCTACTGAAGGCGGCTCAGATAAGACTTTGATCTGTTGGTCAGAAATGTCTGCCCCAGGGAATCAAATCCAAAACATCCCCAATAGGAGCCCTACACGTTACCGCAGAGCCGTCTCGTCTCGGAATGTTTAGAATACAATCCTCTCTATTTTCCTATAGGTGAAAGCAAAGTGTAGATATTTGGGTAAATAGAGGGTTTCAGTTTTTGTAAAATATTGAAAACATTTCAGATCTTCTCTTTGTCAACTTATTCTGTACCGTTATGGAGCGTAATCAATACAGTGATACATTATGAAAACCTTGCTTCTAAAATGACTCAAGAGCACTGGTTTAAACACTGGTTTCATAGAAAGCAGAAATGTACGTATTTATATTGAAGGGAAATATTTTCAGTAATATTATAATGAGGCAACACAAAGGGTTTTGATTAGGGTACGAAATGAATGTCGATTTACATACAGCTGACAGCTTACAACGTAGGATATTTTAACTGATCTAAATAAGGTCACAAGAGCATAGGCCTCGTCGATCACAATGGGACATCTCCTCGTCAGAACGAATATTTTTTATAACTTGTGAAAAGAAATAACCTCACCGCCAATGACGTATGTAACAAGCAGCGATACCTAACTTGACCGTAGCTTAAGCATAAAATAAAGAAGTCAAAGCCTGAGCACTAAGATACTCTTGTTAAGTACTATCTGTGTGAATGAATGAATGAATGAATGAATGAATGAATGAATGAATGAATGAATGAATGAATGAATGAATGAATGAATGAATGAATTCCTTTAATTCCTTAAGTGGAACATAGGGCCTTCTGAACCACGCAACCTTGAGGTCCATGGGCGACGGGCCTGATC
Source organism: Mantis religiosa (assembly GCA_030765055.1). Lineage (NCBI taxonomy): Eukaryota > Metazoa > Arthropoda > Insecta > Mantodea > Mantidae > Mantis > Mantis religiosa. Next base: position 129,445,801 of record CM060954.1, read on the forward strand.
AGAGAGATTCCGGGATGAGGGATCAGCCCAACTGAAGTGAAAGTGCGAGAGATGAGGTGATAAGAAAGGCTCTCTCTGTAGCTGCCGGGTATTAATCGCATCGAGGCTATATGTTCAATAGCCAGGTAACAAAGATCACTCAGTTCATTTTCAGCATTACTCAAATCACGGGCTACTGATTAGATATTTTGGAATGTGGAGTATTATTATTATTATTATTATTATTATTATTATTATTATTATTATTATTATTATTATTATTATTATTATTATTATTATTATTATTATTATTATTATTATTATTATTATTATTATTATTATTATTATTATTATTATTATTATTATTATTATTATTATTATTATTATTATTATTATTATTATTAGTAGTAGTAGTAGTAGTAGTAGTAGTAGTAGTAGTAATAGCAATAGTAGTAGTAGTAGTAGTAGTAGTAGTAGTAGTAGTAGTAGTAGTAGTAGTAGTAGTAGTAGTAGTAGTAGTAGTAGTAGTAGTAGTAGTAGTAGTAGTAGTAGTAGTAGTAGTAGTAGTAGTAGTAGTAATTGTTGTTGAAAGGGTAGAGCCAGACTGAAAAATTCAATGCCATAGCTGGGAATTTCTGGTCTGCATCCAGCCGCTCTAAACCATTGAGCTACTATGGCCAACGTGCCAACAACACGAGTCAGTTGGAGAATTTAATGTCATATTGGCACGTTGGCCATAGTAGCTCAATGGTTTAGAGTGGCTAGACGGAGCCCAGAAGATCAGTGGTTCAAATCCCGGCTATGGCATTGAATTTTTCAGTCCTTTTTATAGTGCGTCCTACACACGGCTAGTGTGAAAGAACAATTAATTTCCATTAATTGTTATTGTTCCACTGTTTTTGTTGCTCTCCATTATGTTTAAATTCTTAGCTTTATATTAAGATTGTCTAATTGTTAGTGACCATGGACACCTTGGTTCTTTTAAAACAGAGGTTGAGAAGACCATAGCCAGTGTTCCTTACTATACCAACAACGCAAACAGGATTACAATGTGACGGGGTGTGGGGGGACAACGAAGTTTGGGAAAACTGTTTTAAAGTTCAAGCACACAGGTAGCATGAAAAGCCCAGGCGGACCAGCCAACACTATTAATACGTGCAGGACCAACTTTGTGAGAATTTGCAAACTATAAGCGCTTTGCAACATGTGCCGTAATTTGTACAACATGCTGCAACTTTATATCGCGAAATTATGCGGAATCATTGGCATAGGTTTAAACAAACCTAATGATACAACATATGAGCGTTTTTCAACATCATCCAACGTAGCTTCACATGCTGCACAATCATGATGCATGATATTGTTGTAGAATGATTTGTAGTTGGATATAATACTAAAAGCTTATATATAGGAAGTTGGATAGTACGTATAATTTATTTCATAAAACTCTTTAAATTACAGTTATTGAGATAAAATTTAAATACAAATATCATACGTTTAAAACATGCTAGACCAGCGATCCCTTTTAAAAATTGTCATTATCACTTTAGCTTATTCTATTCCTGACTTACCTACAACGAAAGTTTTAGGTAATTAATTATCTATTGTATATTATTTAATTATATGTATAGAATAATATATCTCTGTTAGATTGTGATAAAACTCAAATATGTAAGCAAAACTTTCTCAAATGCAATATTACTCAGTCTCTTAACTTCACAGCCCACATAGTTATCATCCCCTTCATACTTCACTCCACAAATTCTTAAGGAAAACAAAGCAACAATTGTGAAAACTAATTTAATATAAATAACTTGTGCATTGAATAATTGAAGATACTTTAATATCTGAACGGATACTGACTTCAAAATAACGCATCGCTCTGAACGATTTAGCTAAATCTTCTCGAAATCCAGGTAACCTATACCAGGCTCTATTGTCTTTACATTAGTTTTCTTGTTTCTAGAGCAACTTTACTTTCTTCAATAGGATATTAACTAGGGTTTGGTTACACTGAATCACAGAGTAACACGATTTTATTGAGTTGTGATGGTGTTGTTTATAAGTCAATGGTTAACATGGCAAAGCGAGAAGGCATTTCGGAAAAAATTCGCAATACAGAGACGTTTACCTCAGCTTATGGCACAAACACGGTGACTCTAGTGTATGTATACCTACTCAGTTCAGATGTAATCATATCTTCTGGACCGCAATATGTCGTACATCGGCATATGCGAGAAGACACACGCAGCTTTCAAACATCCTATTTGTGTTTCGTAACCTACTGTGCATCACCTTACTAATATTTCACTCTTCTAATCGCCCAGATAACACCCGATAAGGATCGATCACAGCGGTGGTCACCTGAAGGTCAATATGCCTGAACGTTATGTCGAGTAATAGTATCATTACACTTTTGCGGATAAAGTATTAAAGCGGTTAATTAGATGATCTTGTATACAGATCACGTGTAATTTCAAAACTGTGTTTATGCCTAGTAATTATGCCCAAATCCTAATAGTTGTGTGAATCTACCACTACTATCTCAGTAATTATACGAGAGGTAAAAAGGAATGATAGGCTTTTCTGAGAATATTCTGCAGAATAATGAGAAGATCATATAAGTTAAACCAATTCCATGCAACTACCATGCAGTCCACACCACTTTCATCAGTATTTCCATATAGAAATAAAATAGTGTTGTTCCGAACTGAAGATTACTAGATGTGTTTACTAAATTCATGAAAGTAGCAACTTGGATTCCGATGACCTCGGATACTTGCCGCTTCTTAACGTTGGTGATAATAGAACTGAGGTACCACGGCTTCTTCACTAATTAAGAAGCCTATCGTCCATCAACAAGCATTAGCATTTCTGTAGGGTTGGACCGACAGTTTGCAAATAAGACAACACTCATCTGAGGCAACTACTGAACGTGAGCACGTATAAGAGAATCCCGCCAGAAACTTCCCATTCTTGCCAGCAATTGTCTTAATATTTCTTTCCCACCCCAAGTCCCGGATGTTTCTCTTATAATAAATCCCTGAGCCAGCCCTAGCATTCTCAACTCGTCGTCTTGCTATATCTTCTTCTTCCTCTTCTTCTTTCTTCAACGTCTTCTCTTTTTACGGAGAGGTAAAGTGAAACTTTTGGCAATTTGTGGGGCTGTTTTCATGGGTTTAGGTCTCAAGAGGGGGGGGAGGAGGGAGGGAAGACCTTGTACGTGTGCTGGCGACGGAGGTGTGTGGGGAGAATGACGAAGAGCCATGCTGCTGCAAGAGGAAGAGAGATGGCAAGAAAAGTACGTAGGTAGGCAGACAGGCTAAGGGAACGAGAGATATAGGAATGTTGTGATATTAACAATATAGACCATTGCAGAGATTTCTACCCCTCGTTGGTAACATAAGTTACTTCGTCTTGAAATATGATGAGTTCTGCGAAGAGTTACTGTGAGCCAATTATTTCGCTCGTGGTCCAGTTTGCATGCGAATAGCTCTCAATGAGCCTCATTCTGTTAGGGGAGACCAAGTGTCCTAAATCCGTGAAGAATTGTGGGGAACATCACCTTCCCGTGCCAAGCAATTATTTTACTTCAGTCTTTCAAATAGCTCCTTTCGCTTTCCTTCAACTTACCTTGGCACGTTGCGATTTGGGGGAGGGAGTTATATTCTGAAAATCGTTAATTTGCACGAAACGTATTTCAATCCAATTGAAAACAATTATGCACTTTAATGACCCATTACTTCGTCACAGGGAGGAGTACGACCCGAAATGTTCGGAAATCCAAATACTCTAGAGTCTTCTTTTAAAAATCTAGGGATATTTTTAATGGTACATTTTAGAGTTGTACAGTTATAAATGTGGAGCAATCATGAAAGTATGACAAAAATCATCATCATACACATATAAATATATGTTATGGGAATTTTGACATGCCGCTTTACGTCTACGTACCGAAGAAAGTATCTCATAATTTATGAACTGGAATGAACGGCGAAGTTAAAGCTCTAAACCAACGTTCATTTGTTGCAGATTTTCTCCGAGTGGATTTTAGGACAGCAGTTTCTTAAAAGCATGACATTGTATTTTCCTTCTTACTGTCGGTCCTTCGGGAACGGTCTTCCCAACTACCGATACGAATGAATGTTTTCGTTATCCCAATATCGTCACAATTCTTGGGGTTAAATATATGATTGTCCACGAATTTATTCTTGAGTGTCCCTACTACATCACCGATATGACGTTTTTCATGTAATTACTACTATTTGCTCCATAGTAAATGAAGCTGTGCAGCCATATATGTACTATTATACACTTGAATATTAGTTATTATTTCCTTGGGAAACCTAACTGTACACTGGAAGGTTATCAGTGTTAACAACATTTTCAAGTTTATTAATATGCTTATTATTAATATGTTAACTAACATTTCCATAATATTAATCGGAAATAATTGGGTAGCTCCGATTTCTAACCTCACTTTTCACAAACGCCGACCACGGGGATGCTCTTGTGTGCGTATAACCACGATTCGCCTACAGACGGAGATTCCGTTGCAGCAATGTCTGCCGCGAGCATATGGTTATAAATAGAGCTCGGATTTGTAAGCACGTTCAAATGGTGAAATAAGCAAGCAAATAAGCACGAAAAATAAAAAATAAACACCAAAAATAAGCAAATAAAAAATAAAAATTTAATCGTAATCATATTTTTGGTAGAACTTTTACCTTACTCACGCTTGTTACGGTACGCCTGAGAGTTATCTTGAGATTTTCTTGTATGAAGCTCCTGCGTTTTACTGTGAAAAGGATCTCTCAACGTCACACGACGTTACTGGAACATGTGAGAAGCACCACAGTTCTTTTGTAATGAATTTACTTTCGATATATGATTCTGTATCAGAAATTTTACAGTATGTTTCGAAACCAATGTTTTTTGTTAATACCCTGCTGAGTTTCTCAAAGGCAGTTTTAACAATACCGTGAGTCTCTGAAGACAACGTTACTGAAATTTCATATGTCAAAGAAGGTGAATGCCCCATGGTATTATTTCGAGTTTCCAACTATGTTATAATAGCAGATATTTTAGAGATATTTAGGTTATGGTTGTACTCTACCTTAAATTGGATGCCAATATTAGCAAATAATCTCTGTGCAGTGGCAGTGTTGTTTGCATCTTCTGCATCTAATGTGTACAACACAGTTTCATTTCATTGAAATGTTCTGCTTAGTATGACACAGCCTTTAACCAAGAACCCGATCGCCTTAAAATTGGCTGAGGAGGTAAAGGCAAATTTGGAAGCACTTCATGAAATTTTTGAACTCTAATCGGCGACAGTAAAGCAGCCCGGATTTTAAGTCCCGGGTATAGGACCTGTGTCCACTCAATCGCGAAGAAGGTGAGGAGCTTACTGTAGGTAAGCGGCCCTGTCACGAAAACCAACGTTCCGGCCGGGGGATACCGAGATGCTGACCACATCTTCTCCCCGTATCGGTTGGATAATCCTCCAGCTCTAACTTGCGTAAGTGGGCGTGAGACCGGCAGTCGGGTTGGTAGGCCCTGACCCTCTTAGGGCTGTCACGCCAGGGTTTATTTATTATTTTAATCGGCGATAGTACAAACACTTTCTTTACTCTAGAGACAAGAAGATCCACGTTTTTATATCGGCTCCTGACTCTTTCAACGAGACTATGTAATCTGTCTGGAGATAAAATAATGGCTAGGAGTGAAATTTGTTTTTAAATTAATCTGATTTGTATAAAGTAAGCTATTTTAATTTAAAGGCACAAAATAAGCAAGCAAAGACCCTATTTCAGCAAAAAAGCATTTTTAAGCATTTGTAAGCATTTTGCTCAGAAATCTGGGCTGTAGTTATAAGGTTTCGCGAGTTAATACATATATTAGCTATACGTATGTAATTCAGGGAAGGTAATATTGATAAATGATTTGTCACTTACCTACATGTTTAAAGATGATTTCTGTTTAAACAAAATGTTACAATTTTCCTGCAGGCATATATTCACTCATTTTAATTTATCTTGAAAAACTCTAGTTAAAGTCTATTTGTTTCCGATGTTATGTACTGTGTCATCTTATAAGCAAATCAATATTCACATAGCAATAACAACTCGTCTACAAGCCCGTCTCGGTAGCGTGCTGGTAGCATGTCTGCCTCACGTTCAAGAGGTCCCGAGTTCGAATCTTGGTCAGGGTGGGTTACCTGGATAAGGGTTTTTCCTGGGTTTTCCCGTATCCTGAAAGACGAATGTCGGATAATTCTAAGCTCCATGGACCCCGGGCTCATTATAGCATAATTTCACCCCTTCGTCCGATATGACTTAACGTTGGACGACGTAAAATACAGAAAAAAAAACCTTGTATACAAGCTGCCAACAATAACAGGCAATAAACGTGCTGTAAACAATAATAGTCTGTCAGTCGGAGTGCAATCGGAAAAATGTGAAGTACACACTTTAGCTCGACAGCAACACGTCATGAAGTTGCTGATGATCCATTATTACTTTTTTAACCTTCTTTAACCGGTTAGTTCATATCGGACGAAGAATTAAATGATACTCAAATGAGCATAGGGTCCACAGAGCTTTGAGCTAAACAACATTCATTGTTTAGGATAAGAGAAGACCCCGATCAGAGACCTTACTTAGCTTACCTTGACTGAGATTGAACTCGGGATTTTTTGAACTTGAGGCAGACACGCTACAGAGGCGCCATTCAAAACATTAGACAGAAATCGCATTGCGTCAACACCCGCTGATCCAAGTATTACGTGAGGTGTAGAGAGAACGACTGGTTAGACTACAGGTTCATCCTTCTCTTCCTGGTTTGCATATATTTGAAAAAATACCATTAATTATTATGAGTAGTTTTTATACTTTACCACTTGTCTAATAAGGAAGACGAATTATAAAGTTGAATACACCGTCGATTCAAAACTTCAATAAGTTGATCTCGTTTATATATGCGCGCACATGTGTGTGTACGTGTGTGTGAGTGAGTTCCATTATAAAAATTGAAATCTTGGTTATTCTTTGAGAATAGAAACTTTAAGTTTTCAAGGCAGAATTTTCGTTATTTTTCAACAACATCTCTAACGATGTTATTGTCAATGGTATATCATATTTAAAAGTATAATACAAAGTTGTATTGAAGTTTCAGTGCAGTTCTCGAATCGCCTTTTCTGATGAGCTTTATGTAAACACAGAAGAGGTGTAGACGAAATTTGGGTTTTCTTCGGTGTTTCTCCGGGTCACTAGGCGAATGCTGGGAGATAAAATCACATCCACAAATTTTCTGCATTTCCATTTCACTTCATTTCTCATCTCTCTCTAACTTTTATCCTATTTGGATATTTCATGCTCCTAAGTGTCGACGGCGATTTTGCGTACATGGCAGAATAAGCACTCGCTATAACTGTCCGTCGACGGACAGGATCGAGGGAAACCCCGAGTTTTAGGAATGTCATAGGATAGGTAAGTCCTCAGGGGAAAGAGAACGGTCTCCATGGGCCATCACTTGCCCAGTTTGTGGTTGTAGGAACCCTGACCTCTGCTGTTGTGTCTTTTCATGCCCAGCCATATTTTCTTTCCGCACCTCTCCCCTCAGGAGCATAGGCACAAAAGATGTTCTGTAGATAAATTTGCTAAGTCTCTCCAAATCTTTGCATTGAGTCACACAGTCAAACCTTTAGAGAAACTTGTGGAGCAAGAGTTCTTGCCTTTGATATTGCAGTTCACTCTTCACGGAGAAGAAGAGCTGCTCATTGAAGGGATTTTATAAACAAGTGTTTACGTCCATCCTAGCAGCACTCACCATGAATTCACAATAATATTCATATTGGGAATCGAAATTCCATGCCTGGTTTTAGGACACCTTCCTGTGTATGTTAATTATGAGCGCGGAGGAAAACCTGCATAAAATTGTCAACTAGGAAGATCTTGGGGGAATCTGAGCCACAGACCTCCCTTTCACGCCTTCGCAATGGAAACTGATGTTAATGTAGAATGTATATATAACTTAGGTACATCCGATCAATTTAACGGAAGGAAATGAATATGAGCCTTCCATAAAAACAATGCGATGAACACCTGGAAGTTCTACAAATGAGGTTACTATCGTTAGTGCATAATGCGTGTATCAGGTCTCTCTGTGATGCGATATGGCTCCCCGTTAACATGAAAAGCTTGCACTCGTAAAATCTCGGGCTACTCTGATCTTGGGCTTTTTGTGGTTATTCGTAGTTTGTAGGATAATGCTTAAGTGGATTAAATACTAGAGGACTATTAACAGTGGATATGCAATTATATCATTCAAATTTGCATTAATGTAATTTCCTGACATTTAGTTTGTTGTGCTTCAGAGTTGACGGATCAGGCGAGTGGACGTGGCGTTGGAGTTTGCTTTGAAGCCCGGAGTCTGACAGGCCCCCAGAGCTTCGGGAAAGGTAAGCCTATGTGGGGTTTTCCGACGGCGTCAGAATGTTATATTTGGAGATAGTGTGACCTTTACTTCTGCCTTCCTTAGGTTTCCAAATACACCAAATCATTCAATGTCGAAATTTCCGCTTCATCACAGTCATCGACGCATTTGACTTGTATAGTCTATCTTTTATACTACAAAACAAAATTTGTGTGCGGTCACATCCAGACGACAGAGGCCATTAAATTCAGGAATAACATTACATAATAGCCACGTACTGATTTCTCAATGAGCAGATTAAATGCATTAAATGCACTGTCTACCCACCACAAGAAGGCAAGCTAGAGAAATGTATAACGTATCACTTTTTTGTCCCCACGGTGTTTATGCTCACCTTCCCAATATGACAAGGATGCTAGATTCGTTTACGTCAGTGTTGTCACTTAACTCACCCATGCATAATACCTATCACTACAGTTACTGCAGCAAACATTAGATCTGGCAGCATAGTTAACTCACACACTCATTTCCTAGTAAACAGATCTACTAAAGAGAGCAGATAAACAGTTCAAACCTCTCTCCCCTTCATTCGTCTCTTGCCTTCTTGTGTTGGGCAGACAGTACTCTAGAGTGGCTTTATTTATTTTCTTAAAGGCAGAAACCGATAATAAAATCAATAACTTGATACCAGATATAAGTGAATTTATAGTGAAGAAGTCTGCACAGTCAATGGTTGAAACATCCGGTAGGAAAATATTGCACTTCAGAAGCCACAGCAAAGACGTGAAACTACAAATGTGTCCTTTGAAAATAAGATTGAATATGAACCATTAAAAGAATGCTCGTTAACATGTTGAGTAACTATTGGGGCGAGAAATTAGCTTCAATACATGAAATCCTGATTTTGATGTAACAGTCAACGCAATATGGCTTACTGTTCATTCGCCTAACCTCCTAACCTTGCCTGGGGAATTTAATTACCGTGGAGTGTAGCCCCTGTGAGGAGTGGCAAGGGGAAATAAGTCCCCATTGTCGTCGGACAGCACAAAGCTTCTATTTTGTCACCAAGAAGACCGGGAGACCGTGGGCGTGGGAGATTGAGAGGTAAATCTGGGAGAAGGGAAGTGTGTGTATGTGTTGTGAGCACATCAGGTGGAAGTAAAAGGGTTCTGAAATGAGATGCGAGTGCCTCGTTACAAGTGATGTCGTCTATTGGGAACCATCTATTGCAAAGAATTGACAGACGCTTCGGTGACTTTGCCTTGACGTTCCTGGTTTCAAAATATAGAGGGTGTCAATTAATGTACTTCAGGGCAAAATGCATCTATTTAAGCTCTCAAACAACGTCCGTAAGCCTGAGAGGAAACGAAGAGAAGAAAGGATTGGATGACTATCGATCAACTATCATTAATTTGTATACAGCTTCTACAAATTATTCTCATAAAAATCTATACTATCTGTCTAATTCTGCTTCTGGATATAAACCTTTTCAGGTATAGTTTCAATACCTATCCCGTCGTAGGTACGAGTGTGATAGAGATAACATGAGGCTATATGGTGATCTAGAAATGCCAATAACCTTTCCATAACTGCTTCAGTGAATAGAGAGAGATACACAGAAAATATATCGAGAAATTAAACAATTATAAATTATTAATTATATCTCAGATATAAATACGGTTTCAAACTTATTCAACATGCATTGTTATAGTTTTACACTTTATGTGTACCTTTTAAAATGTAATATCAGTCTCTTTCCTAACAAAGTACAACATTCATTATGGCTCTTTGTTGAAAAATAACTCATTGTTGCCCGCCTCGGTAGCGTAGACGGTAGCGTGTGTGCCTCACGTTCAAGAGGTAGCGAGTTCGAATCTCGTTAGGGGCAGCGTCTGCGCGCTAAGGCAGCCGTGATGTCCGCCGGGTCGTCAACTTCCAGCCGGACGTACAGAGTTGGCATTCCTGGTTACCTGGATAAGGCTTTTTTCGGGGTTTTCCTGATAGATTAATGAAAGGTAAATCTAAGCTCCATGTGCCCCGGGCTCATTTGAGTATCATTCCGCAAATTTCATTCATCGTCCGATATAATTTAACGTTGGAGGACGTAAATTTAAAAAACAAAATTCATCGTTCAAGAAAAACCTTATTGTTTTGAAAATAAGTTTTATTTTTAAGTGGTTTTGTAGCAATGAAAACCGTATATATTAGTGATATAAATATTTATTTATCTATTGCACATTGTTCATAACAAGCTCTTGCATTCTACGCATTAAATACTTGTCAGTAGTATTTAGAAGCAGTATAAATGACGACATGATATGATATATATATATATATATATATATATATATATATATATATATATATATATATATCAAGTATGCGATATATTTGAATTACAATGTTATCAATACTGCAATTTTTGGCAGTACATTAATTACATGCTAGAAAGAGCTTTACCTTCATTTAGTTTGTTCAAACCTGGATTCATTATATGTCTATCATGAGTTGAAATACTTAAAGGTATACATGCTACTATTTCCTCAGCACTCTCTTTACAGCGTTTTCTAAGTACTTTCTCACATTACAGTAACCAGAGGAATTAACGTATTACACCTCTTGATACCAAGATCTCACCGAAAATACATACATCATTTGAGGCCTAAATTTTGAAAAAAAAAAAGTGTTTTTTAGAAAACCTTTGTGTGTGTGTGTGTGTGTGTGTGCATGTGTGTGGGGTGTGTGTGTATGTGAAAAGTCTGTTAAAACACCACTATATTCCAAGGATGCGATACTTCTTTAAAAAGTGCCGATACCTAATTATGCTTTGCATGGAAAACTTTTGTAACATCTGATTTTCACAAAAAATGACTTTAATGGTTTAAGATATTTACATAAGAAATGGAATGCACACTCTGAATCATCGTGGATGGACTTAGAATTACTCTTCACTTTGCATATCTTAAAAATTGTGCCTTTATTTATAACGACTGTAATTCTCTGCATCCCACTCTATATTGGGTATGAAGGACCACAATTTTGCTCAGAGGCCTCTTTAACAGTCTTGTGGTTTTTACTTGCCATAAATTTACCATAGGGAACCACCAGCTCTGCTGCCACATCTAACAAGCATGCTAAGAGTTTTATGCCTTAAGAGAAACCTCCTTCCGGATTTGAAACTACGACCTCCAGAACTAGACTGAATGATTTCGTTGACCGGTAGCTCGTAAGATATTGCTATACAAAATAGGTATGTACACAACAGACAGTTAAGTTAGATAACTTCTTTCTTTTTCGTGGATTTGACTAGTTCTAAGATATTCCTAATTATAGGTTTGAATTAGCTTTCCCTCGTCATGCAAAGAGAACGACTTCCTTATTTATTAATTAACGCCCTTTAAGCGGTTAGCTTTTATCGACGATACCTACAAGAATATATTTAATAAATCCATTTTAAGTCATTAGCACACACACATGTGTATGTATGTATTCTCCTTAGTTTGATATTACATATCCCATTTTTTGTCTTCTAAAATGTCTATAGCTGAAATTATTTCTATGTTGTTTTGATCTTTATTAGGAATCCCGAGTATTTGATTGTAGTGGCCTGTACTAGTGATTTATTTGTTGGCATACTACTCGCAAGGTCATTGGTTCATACTCGGCTCAGCTTATTTTAAATGTGCTTGAAAGTGACGGGCCCTCTCAGCTGGTTTACTGGCATTTATAATAACTCCTGAGAGTAACACCTTCGACGGTGCTAAAATCCTAGCAATTAAGAAACAAAACATGTTTTTCTATGGACCGTTTTTTCATTACTTTTAGCTGATAATCTATCCCTGTTGCTTACTCCTAGTAAATACAGGTATGTACTTCCATAATAGTTTTAGGTTTACTTTATTATTTCTTGTAAATCAGCTTGCACTCAGAAAACATTATTTTTATATTCACGTTAATTTACTTTGTATAGTTGATATATTGTGCCCGCGTCGATAGCGTGGATGGTGGCGTGTCTGCCTCACGTTCAAGAGGTCCCGAGTTCGAGTCTCGGTCAGGGTTAGTTATCTGGATAAGGCTTTTTCAGGGGTTTTCCCTTATCCTTAAAGATGAATGTCGGTAACTCTATGCTCTATGGACCCCGGAGTCATTTGAGCATCATTTCATTCATCGTCCGATATGACTTAATGTTGGAGGACGTAAAATGACGAAATTACAAATAATTGATATATTGTAATACTAATGGTGGTCCAAGTAGGTACTAAATCTTGAGGTTCACTATAAAGAACGTTTTTGTACAACTAATACAAAATACACACTTGTAAGAAGCATTTCAATCGTTTCACTGGCTTTCCTCTAATACCTAATTGAGGTAATCTATGTAATGTTTGTACCAGTATCTCGACATTAAATGCCAAACACTTTACACATCATCATCATCATCATCATCATCATCATCATCATCATCATCATCATCATCATCACGATCATTATATTCTGAATTCGATACAGTTCTTTAAAAGATTGGTTTCTAACCATATATTTTGAACACCCTTTATGTTCAACATATTTTTGCACTTGTATTTTACAGTTATTGGTGAGTTTACTATAGTTCCTTCATTTTGTAATGTCCTGCGCTCTAGTGGACTGGAGTGTGTGCTTTGGTACCCTGCCAGAATTCGCCCGGGATTGATCCCAACCCTATGATGGTGCGGACTTTTATTCCTAGATATAGGACCGCTGCCTGCTCAGCATCGTAAAGAAATTGAGGAGCTAGGTAGCGAACCCTGGTCTAGAAAGCCAACTTTCCGACTGCGGGTGCCGAGATGTGGTCAGTATCTCCCGTATCGGTTGGACGATGACCCACCTCTGCCTTCCTTATGTGGGCGTGAGGCCGGCAGTCGGGTTGGCAGGCCCAGGCCCACTTTGGGCTATTACGCCATAGGTAACATTTTTATTTATAATGCTGGCTATATTATATATTAGCTGTAATAAAGTTCTTGATTGGCACTGATTCCTTTATCTGGTTGCCTTTCATAGCAGATAGATGAATTGCATTCTACTCAAGGTTGAGAGAATTTCATCTTAAAATTTTGATCTGTACGAAGTTATTTGTGAAGTTAGTATATCAGAACTAGAATTTTTTTTATGGGTTGTTGTTCGGTATGATTGTGGCCACTGCATCTAATACAATTAAACCACTAAGCGATCCCTCGCTCTCCGTGCTAGCAGGTAGTAAACAATTGCATTGAGCACAAACAGAAGGAGAAAAAAGGATTGCTCTTCATGGGTTCTAAACAAAGGAACGTTATGCTTTTAGGTGGAGTGATGTTTGAGAGGGATACTGGTGGTCCCTTGTGTTCTGGTGGAGAAGGCTAGCCAGTGGTGATGGTGGCGGTAATGTGTGTGGGCACATATGTATGTGTGTACACAACAGAGACAACGGTGTGTGTGTGTATGTGTGCGCGCAGAAAGTTGACCACAATGGCTTTTACCCCTTTGCGTTTGCTGCTGTCAGAGAGGATCAACAAAAGCATTCCTGGTTTAGCTTTCTCAAATAACGGAGCGGGACACACACAGACACAGTACGATGCCGAATTGCATGCGTACGTGGGAGCAGGGCACTACCGTACGGGTTCTTTGATTTTTTAAAAAAAGCCTCGCCACCCATCTCATCCTCCTCCCCTGCGTTATCTCTTCTGTTTCTGCTACTGTTGGCATTTTGGGCTGTCTCTCTTCCCCTTACCCGCAATGCAATTTACTGCCCTGATTGTGTGTATGTGTGTGTTCTTCTCCAGTATTCGTTTTCCAACGAGGTTTGTAAGCCACAAATACGAACATGTGGAGCGCAACAGATAAACCCTCCTATCCTTCACGGACCTGATAGTGGCATGCCTCTCCCGTTTATTTCCATTGCGACGTTAAAGTAACCAATAGGAATGTCTTTATTTGGCCCTTGTGCATCTGGCCTGGGTTGGAGATTTTAATTGAGCTGCTGTTGTGAGTAGGAATGCCTTTATTAAGATTGTAATTGGTTATATGAGGATCGCTTCCCTTCCAGTTGGAGACCTGGGTGAACAAAACATGCTTACCGCTGCATGCTGTTGTTTTTGTCGGCCTTTGCTATATTAGCTACTAATTGTTATTCCTCTCCTCTGCGACTCTGTCAAATACGATTTGAGTTTACGAGTTTGAAAAGACACACATAGTTCCCTCTCTGTGTTTAAACTTGCAGACGACGCCAAGGAAACCACACGTTTCATCTTTGACGTTGTTTCCGTTAATACAGAGGGAATTTTCTAGACGCGGACTAGTCTGCTATGTGGTAGCGTTCTTCGTTTAATTATGGCGAACCGCCTTCCACCGTTCCTGCGGCGGCACCTTACGATTCCAAGAGAGCTCTAAGTGCCTCGGTATGAGAACCTTCTCTCAGATGCATACTTTTACTAAACTCCCGCTTCGTCCTTCTGATATTTCATTTTATATATCAATTAACATCAAATCCCAAAACCAAACTAATCATATTTATTACATTCACTTGCCACTAACTAAATCCACCAAAGGCATACAATGTAATCTTAATGTATATATATGTGTGTGTGTGTGTGTGTGTGTGTGTGTGTGTGTGTGTGTGTGTGTGTGTGTGTGTGTGTAACTATTAATTTTACCTTAATAAATTTAAAGATGCTTCTCTAGAAATTATTTCAAATTATGCTAAACCGTCCCCATGGTGTAGGTGGTCTTCACATTCAAAAGATATGCAGTTCGAATCTCGATTGGAGCGAGTTACTCGAATAAAATGTTTATTCTGAGAATATGCATGAAGCTAACTACAAGTTTAAGGGACCAAGGCTACATATGAGCATCATTTCAACCAGTTTGTTCATTGACCACCCAAAATGATATGTCCGATTAAATGTCTTTAAAATCCATGTCCCCTCCATAACAACAAATGTCACGTAGTCATGATTAATAAGTAGGATGATTAACAAAGTTTCCACTTCTTTGTTTATTGCGAATGTGCGAAAAGTGAAAACTTTATTCACAGATTAAGATATTGTAATTCAATAATGTAAAAACGTTAAACATATGGGAAAAAAGGCATTGGGAGGTGCTAATGCTCTATAGTGTATTTTTTTACATAAATTGAAATTTAAATATGTGCTTTGGGTTTATTTAAGATCTTATAAAATCAAGTTTCAAAATTAATCAAGTTTCATAAGTTATTAAGAAGATTTTGAGGTAACGTTCATGCATTTCCGTTTATATGTTAAACCTTGGACATTTTAATACACTATCATATTATAGGGACCTGAAAACGTCTAATTTTGTTAATATTTCCGTACTGGTTTTAGGAAAATACAACATCTTTTCATGCCGTATGCGGAAATAGATAATGTGATTGAGAGTTAATTTACCTACTAATTAGGAGCATTAGTTAACATAAAATAATAATTTTCACTTTAACGCTATGTCCTGATACATTTAAATAAGACTTTCAAATTAAAATGTGCTAGTTTTATATTTACACATTCCTTATTTATTTATATTAAAACCTATTCATTTAAGACTGAATGATTTGAAACTGTATTCCTGAAACTCTTTCTTATCTTTTGGCTTGAAGTTCAAATCTAATCATTACGAGTAGAAGTTATTGTTATATTTAATTCGCTTGTATTCATTAATTTCATTCAAACATTAAAAAAAGTAAACTTCAAAACAGAGGGTGATGATTAACCACTAAAACTAACTTTTTACCTTAAAATATATTACTTCTCGTTTTTTCCTCCTCTCTGCGTTGTAAAATTTGAAAACTGTTAAACAAGGACTGAAATTATTGCATTATGGCGATGTTAAGTATCTTGTGTGGGTGTTTCATAATTAAGGAATAATATGCATGATACTCAAATTTAAAAGTATGATGAAAAAATGAAATGTAGATACAAGAAAAAACAAGCTATTGTAGTACAAGTAGCACAAGTGTGATTTTTATTTTATTTTATTTTTTTTTTTTTTTGAAAAATTGCATAAACAATTTCATTTTCGGTAGAGCACCTGCTTGCCTCGCTAGAGGTCGAGGGTTTGACTCCCGGCGTGGGGTGGAAGTATGAATGAGAGTGCAAATGTGCGTGATCTAATGATTAAAACCCAACGAATACAAGTTAACACCTTCAATGTGTTCCAAAGGAGAATGGCCGCCCATATGACCATTGGAGTTAAAGGTGGGGTAGAAATGGAAAATTAAAAAAAAAATCACATTCATTTGCTTCATACAAAGTATTTGGTGGCCACAGGAGAAGTTGGAATGTGTGCTTGTTTAACGTTTTGTATGAGCATTAATATATATTCAAATCAAATGTTTTAAGAGACTATGGAAGATCGTAAACAACAACAGCAATAATAATAATAATAATAATAATAATAATAATAATAATAATAATAATAATAATAATAATAATAATAATAATAATAATAATAATAATAATAATAATAATAATAATAATAATAATAATAATAATAATAATAATAATAATAATAATAATAATAATAATAATAATAATAATAATAATAATAATAATAATAATAATAATAATAATAATAATAATAATAATAATAATAATAATAATAATAATAATAATAATAATAATAATAATAATAATAATAATAATAATAATAATAATAATAATAATAATAATAATAATAATAATAATAATAATAATAATAATAATAATAATAATAGTTAATGAGAGAAAATCTGCAAAGTATATCTGTATAAGTATCTTAAAACGTTTTTCGGCCTCCAAGACGTAATTATAAAAGCTTCCTACATCCAAAACATTTTAAAATGAAAGGAAAATGTAACTTCTCCCCTGATCTTCGCATGCACACACACACACACACACACACACACACACACACACACACACACACACACACACACACACACACACACACACACACCTTCCACTTTATGAGTAATTATAACAATAAACGCGATGAGAAAAGTACTTACTCGAGAGGATATGTGCTACCTTTGCTTGTAAATGAACATGTATATTCTTCTACATTTACAGATTAAAGCATCAAGGTGATTTTCGAAATACACTTTTAGATAACACAATATTATAGCGATCCTAATAAATGACAGATAATGCTTATTTAAATTTTAGATTTAGTGCAGGAAAACATGAAAGTTATGAAATAATAATTCTAAAAGTTTTATTACTTGTATGTTCACAATATTTCTGAAAATGCGTGCATCCTTCATTCTGTATAAAGTAACTATATAGTGAAAACTGAATATAATAACTTTACCTATAGTACAACAAATGTAATTACTTGTTTTTCACTTAATATAGAGGTATAATTATTAAGATACAAAACTATTTTAATGATTACAGAACATTAATTAAAAGAACCGTTTGTATGGACATGTTATCCTTTCAAAGAAAACCTTATGTGGAAATTAGAAATAAGTTATATACCAATTATCTTTCAAATAAAACGGTAACATTGCATTAATACTCAAAATGTATATTTTTAATAAAAGTGAAATGAATTTTAATCATGTTTTAAGACCCTTATCAAATGTAAATGCCTAGAATACACATTGGAAACAAACATTTCTCAAGAGTTTAAACAAATTATGCCAAAAGACATAATTTGTTAAATAATTTGTTGTAAATGGTTTACAGTCTATTTAACGCCTTAAGCTTAGAGCACTTGCTTTTGATAGATACTCGTACACACGAGAAGTAGCTTTAAGACGTAGCCAACATTACACTCACCTGCTTCGGAAAGTCATATGATAGTACGGTTAAATATTCCATAGAAATCCTTTCCCTATTTGTATTCAAGTGGAAGATCAAACGTAAGTATAGACTTCAAGATAACCATTTCGGATGGTGTTATTGCAGAAAATTAAAAATGCATAAGTAATATAATATGTAATATTTTGAAGCAAGCACATTGGTGAAGATAATATAGAATGGAGGAAATCATGTTTTGCAAATTAGTCTTGAGGAAGAGGTCTGCCCCAGGGAATTTATTTTCAAAAGAAGGTTAAGATTTGCGCAGCCCTCAACAGCAGTAGACGACCCGCATTTACAACCTTACAATGCCCTGAGGTGTCGTTCTATCCAAGAAAGCCCTGCTCGAGTGCGATTGCACATTTGTAGCTATAGGGAGTTAATCAAATCCAGCCATAACGCAGTGCTATCTACGACTTGTCTATTTCAAATAACATAGCCCAGTTGAACGGCCCTTATTTAATATTGACGATTTCATCAAATAATAATCGTTATCATCTAGATCTAGTTGGGTAGTTATGCTGAGTTATATCAATCTCAGAGTTACTTTAAAAGACTGTTAAGTGAAGCCATACTAAAAGTCTAAACCTTCACGTATTTCTCCCTTTCTCTTTAATAAATTAACCTTAAAATATTTTGCTTCCATCTGCTACACGTTAATGGAGAGACATTAATTGTAGAAAAGGTTTTACTACATATTTCGTTGTAGGCACAACACGGAAGGCTTGAGATATACTGGCTGGTCGCTATGTGACGGCTTTGGAATTCTGTTCTCCTTGCAAAGACAGCACATTAAAAAACCAATAAGAACATATCAGTTGAGAAATGCATTAGCATTTGAAAATTCAAACGAGTTACTAGGACATCTGGGAAATGAAAATCTGTAGAAAATACAATATTTATATAAGTTCAACGAAATCTAAGTTTTCGTACTTTAATATCTTCGTCCATCGCTTATGATTTGCTAGTTATGTAAAAAGTATACAGAATGACGAAAATTTCCGAGACAATTTCCAGGAAATTCAAGATATATGTGTTAGTTGTCATGACAATATCTTAAACTTTTAAATCAAAATCATACAGTCATTTTTTAAAATTAAAACTGCTCCTTGTGAAAGCTAGCTTACGCTGTGAGGATTTTAAAATCTTCGTGCCTCATCCTTGAAGGTGTACTTCAATATCATATATGGTAAACTGTGAAGCGGCAACCACAGATTTACGTCACATTTATAATACAATTTAGAATGGAACTTAAATATCAAGTAATATTCCCTATCCTTCCTGGTACACTTCTAGTCATTCATACTTAAAATAGACTGCGGTTCCCTGTATTGTTGTGACCAGAAGGAGCTAAAATGCAGTAAGTCTTTAATTAGAATGGAGCCATGACAATATTTACACAAATATAACACTCGGTACAGAAAAAAGTGTGCGAAAATTGAGCTTAGAGTAGATAGTATCGAAGAATTTTAATATAAGAGCCAGGAGCCTTTTACCGCGTCATTATGAAATCCATCATGTTAGATTGAAACCTGCTTTTGCCATATTGTCTAAACAGAAGGCACTCTTGTACAGCATTACCCATGTCTGCTTGTGATCAACGCACTACTTCATATTCATACAGCACTTGCAACCCTTTGCTCCTAACCTCAAAATACTTAGTGTGGTACTGACGTCTTACGCCTCACATAAAAAAGAACCCGTGTGGGTAAAATAGGTCATATTCTAGACATTAGAAATGTTCAGTAGTTATGTTGAAACAGTTCAGCTAGTACAATCATCGAACACATAAAATCTCGCGGTCTATTGCATTCTCAGCCTCTTCGCTAATATTTGGTAACATTTATTCCTTCACACTAGATGTATATGTACTCAAGGCTATCATTGTGCTATCTTGATGAGTTCTGCACCTTCTTCTTTTTCTATTTCTTTCCATATCAAATGAACATGTCCATTTGCCCAATAAATACTTTGTACCAGTACACAAGGCATTCTATCACCATCACTCTTTATATAGTTCAAGAATTTGTATATTTTCTAACAAATTAAAATATATGTAGGTGGTTCATTATGGAACGTTTTGCTCTTCAACTGTACCGTTAGTGAATCTTGAAGATCTATTTCCGCTCTTCCTATTTGACTATCCTTTGTTTTGCAGCCCTTGTTTCCATTAATATATTATGTAGGAACCGGTATTACTTTACAGTAAAATTTAAGCTCACTGATTTAGGATTTGTATTGTGTATGTTTTACTCTTATTCTCGTTCTATAAAAATCGCTAAGCTCGTTTATTTCTTGTTTCATCTTCTGAGGAAAGTATTAAAATGATTTTGTTTCTGGTTTAATAACCTTTAACCTGGTAGGTAAAATCGGAAAATAAATAACTGAATGAAATGCGTAAAATGTTGCACAAATGATCCCAGGCTTCTCTCAGCTAAAGTTATCCGAAGTTGTTCTTCTTAGACCAAGTGAAAACCCCCGAAGAAACCTCACTCGTATAACTCAACCCAAACCGAGATTCCAATTGGACCTCTTAGAAATGCATTCCTTCTTAATGACGCCGACAAACTACGGCCAAACTACAGCGATGGGAAATTAAAACTGTTTACTTGATTTATTAATTTTAATTTAACACAATGGAAAATTGTTCATATTACTATTACAGGCGATGTTATATATACCTATGTGTAAGTCAACCTCTGTTGTACTAAACCTATCATCTGCGAAAACGTGTGATGTTTTGTCTCGTGTCATTTATTTTAAAATCATTATTTATGTCTTGTTATTGTTTGATAATCTTCTCAATTTACGTTACATAAGTATTAAATAGTTCCACAAAAAATGTACCTGAAGTAAATTGCTTAGTAAGGTTATCTATGTATCCGTGTAGGACGTTTTTGTTGAATTCGAGAGAGTTTACTTTCAAGGACCCATCGAGAACTAGGTCATTCTGAACCGACTTTTTGTGTGCCAGTCTCTTAGCACTTATCAATTATATAAATCTACTGGGCATAAAGAAGAGCTCTCAAGCTATTTCCAGAAAACATAATGTACATATATAAATATATATTGAATTTCAGTTTTTTTGTATTTTACGTCCTCCAACGTAAAGTCATATCGGACGGTGAATAAAGTGGGTGAAATGATGCTCAAATGTGTCCAGGGTACATTGAGCTCAGAGCTACCCGAAATTCGTCTTTAAGGATAAGGGAAAACCCCTGAAAAAACTTATCCAGATGACTCGCCCTGACCGAGATTCGAACTTGATACCTCTTGAACGTGAGGCAGGCTCGCTTAAATTTGTTAGGACGACTTTCAGAAATTAATACATAACAAACATTTCCCACTTGCAGAATAGCTTAGAGTGCTGGAAATGTCTTTAAAATATTCTTGTCGCTTCTTTGCAAGGTTTACTCGATAGTTCATTTTACAGATAATTTAATTTATCGTTTTATATGGATTCTTGGGACCTTAAAACACATCTCTGAATGAGATCTCCAGACCTAATTGTTGAATGAAATGCAATGTCTACTATTGCTCCACCATTACTACTACTAGTTGTAGCAGTAATAGTAGTAGTAGCAGAGTTGCAGTAGTAGTAAAGCATTTAGAGAATGCAAAAGTAATTCAATTTGATGTAGCAATTAGAATCTGAAATCGGTAAGAGATGCATCTTAACAAATTTGAAAAAAAAAAAAAAAATGCTAATGCCGAACATAAAGGTTAAAAAATTAAGTTTTTATGTCTATGCATGCTCCTTAAGTGCTGTTTTCCTAACGCCTCTTTCCATATTGGGCGAGAAAGATCTCTTAATTTTGCTCAAACGTCACTTTATCAAGTTGAAGTTCTTTTACGTGCCGCAAATCTCCACCGGGTTTGAACCCATGGTCGTTAGAACCAGAAACTAAAATGTTATCCCTAGACCACGGAAGACGATTGAGGGGGTACGCCATTATCTTCATCATGTGCACCACTGATGCACGGAATAAGCGAATCCACCGCTAATGGCAAGGTGTGGAATTTCTGAATCGTACGTTAGTAAAACGACATTTTGGGCATGAGCATGAGCCTACAAAATTTAGGTTCCAATTGCTTTGTTGACAGGTATATATTTGATATGTTGCTGGTAATTATCTATTTACGGTTTGGAACATTTTATCTCTCCCTTATGATTTAGTTCCTCCTCAGTAAAAACAGAATCTTTCCTATGTTTAATGATTATTTCTAAAAGTCTTCATTTTAGTACATATATATTATCTGGATGTTTCGTTCTGTCTATTGCTGGACATATTTTTTCTCAAGCTTCAGCTATTGTTTAATTCTGGCTCTCCGGTCCTTATCCGATTTGTTATTTTTCCTTTACCGGCAAGGGCAACATCCCATTAAGCTACATAATCTTAGCTGAGAAAATTTTTTCGGGGTAATCACAAGGTTAATGGCATCCCGAAGACGAAAATAACCAACACTTTTTTTTTAAATCTCCGCTACAAACAAATCAATTACTTGGACAGAAGCCGTAGAAAAGTTAGGGTTACAATCTTTTTTTTCTTGTTGTTGTAATTTTACGTCCTACAACGTTAAGTCGTATCGGACGGTGAATGAAGTAGGTGAAATGAGCTCAAATGTGTCCAGGGTATATTGAGCTTAGAGTTACCCGACATTCGTATTTAAGGATAAGGGAAAACCCCCGAAAGAACCTTATCCAGGTAACTCACCCTGACCGAGATTCGAACTCGGGACCTCTTGAACGTGAGGCAGACACGCTACCATCTACGCTAAGGAGGCGGGCGTTTAGGGTTACAATACAATCTTGTTTGATTGATGAGTTTACTCGTTTATGTATTAAGCGTCGGCCCAAATTATCTATCCATCGAAGGGCCCTTATTTCCCAAATACACGCTCACCGTTCCAAGCGGAAGGCTCAGGTAGAAGAGCGTCAGTGGCCGACATTCCTGATTCATTTATGTTTTCGGGCTTTCTCGAGATCACTTGGCAAATGTTGGGAAGTATAATTACATTCCTGAAATGTATTATAACTCCATTCCCCTTCATCCCTCATCGTGGTGAAGGAACCTATTACAGCTTTATAACTGTCGTGCAGGTTTGGTACATGAGAGGAATTTGCTCTCCGAAAATCCTGTCCTCCTGATCAGCGGAGGTTTTCGGTTCCCGGACACCCCCGTGAATGAGTAAGCTCCGCAGAGGGTAGGCAGCCGGTCGCACGATCCGCTACCGTGGAATTTAGCAGTTAGCGTCCCTGCTCTCTGCTGTCGTTTCCGTAGGATCTACCACCTCACCCCACCCATTCGGAAGCCCCCCATTAAGGGAAAAGATACAAAAGGTATATCATAGGTCGAATTTTCCCTTCGCCTGCGAACGTTTCTTAAAAGATATGGACGGCTCTCATATTTATGTTATTCTGGGGATTATACTGTCACCGATGGCATTGTTGTGCTTGCCGTGACAAAAGGGAGCCGGGCGCTTGGGCAGGAGAGCTGGATGCTTGCCATGAGAAAGAAAGAGTCAGAGAGAGGCTCCGGAATTGCCTGTCTTTCTCTTGCAGCCGGGAATATTCTCGGAAGTTCTACAGCATTCTAGAAACACAGGCAAGTGTTAGAAGCAGCAGCGAGTGTGTGATGGTTATTGCAACAGTGGTCGTTTGGAGTGTACCGTAATATTTTCTTTCATTATTTACGTGCACCGAGTCGATCTTGAGGACAGCTGATTGTCAATTTCAAGTTTTTTTGTTTTTTTAACTTCAGTAAAGGGAGTTCTAAATTTCTGGAAACCAGACGTTTGATTCTACGCAACCCTCGCAGTCACCACCACAATCATAAGTTCCTTTCTTTTGTAGTCTTTGTTGGCATTTTCAGGGTACACGCCACGACAGTTATAGCTTAAACATTTGCTCACTAATATCGAAACTCATGAAGATGATTTTTTTTTTCTGTCTCGTTGCATTTAGACTTATATTTTATTGTTTATTTAATCTTTTATTTGTCTATGTACGTAGACATGCATCAGTATTCATTATCTTCAATTTACTAAGCAGTCCGTCTTCAAGAAATGCCCCTCTAAAGTTCTGTAAAGTTTTAAATACTCCAAATTTAGGGATAGGGTTCGCTCCCCAATTAATATAGATACTCTTTTCCTAACATTTACTATATATGACTGTAAATCATATATACAGATTGTAAATCTGTATTTAATCTGTTGCATTAAATTCTGTCAAAATTACTCTTTGTTAGTCTTTTTTTTCATCCTTGAGGTTCTTTATTTAATAATTTTCGGTAATTGAATAATCCAGCCGCGATACAGTCGTGTGCAAGAGCTCTTTGATGATGGGCGGCCATCTTAACTGTATTAGACTTAGAAGGTGCACTTGCGCTGCGCCAACCCAGATTCGTTAATCCTACAGCTATCGGACCGCATCTACACTTCTTCAGATAGTCATTTTTTGATACGCTGTCTTCAATGTGACTTTCAACCTCCTTCTCCTCTTCCTTGGCGCCAAATCCAAGTAAACCTTCAGGACGATCTTAAATAGCACAGATATCATTACAATGCTCAGGTACATATTGTCACCCGAACGTCGGAACTCCCGATAGAATCGGCCGGCAGTAGGGCCAGACGGGAAGGCTTCAGCCCACGCCTACCCATTTGTCTTATAGCGCTAACGAAGGGATGGTTGGAAAAACATCACTGGCCGTCTCTTTCCTCTCCCCCTGCCGTCTTCACGGTGATTCATTGAAACGCGAGACTTCCAGAAACAGCGATATTCCTATAAAAAGGGGCTGTAGTTGGCGAGTGAGTCAGTTCTTGGCGAGCAGCCGTGAGGAGCGCCGAGTGAGTTAACGGACCGGAAGACTGTGAACGTGCATCAGAGGAGTTGTACGTAACTTTGAGTGTGCAGTGGACCTGTGATAGACGAAATGGTGAATTGTAATTGTGTGCATTACGTAATTCTGTGTAATCGGCAAGTGTTCCGACTGTAATTCGGTAAAAATAAAGAACATTTTTGAGTTGTGCAATTGTACTTTTAATTTCACGAACCCACAAAGTTACAATACTTTAAATTTCCGGCTCTCCTACGGTTAAGTTACATTGGCAATAATTGTTGTTATAATTGTTATTTCACACTAGTTACGTATAGGCAATAAGCTGGAGAGTTTAACCAGAACTTAAACTTCATATTAAAGTAACTGAGCGTACACAATTTACACTTTTATTATTTAATTACGTTCCTTCCTAGTACTGACTGCTTCCCATTCCCAATCTGTGTTACGTGCAGCGCTGCATTTTCTAATCGGATCCGCTGGTTACAGTTCGTAATTGGGTCACAACAAGGGGCTACCTCGAAAGCCAAACAACCTCCTCAAGGAGTGCCGTAAAAGTCTTCCCTTCAACAGACGGAACATCTTTCTTTTACTTAATTGCTGTCTTCCTGCTGTGGTTGTGTTTCTTTTCAATCGCTTCTCTGATTTTTATTTTTATTATTTATCTATAGGAAGTAGAAAAAGTTGTATTCTACCCCAAAATTTTGATATCCAGATTTAATCGTGGTACATGTGTGTTAGGTCCGTAATCTAAAATGGATGTTTTTAGAAAATATCCGTGCATGTAGTGTCTGAGTGTGCGTGTTTATGTTAATATAGCAACAAGAATGACTCCGATAAGTACCAACTTGGTATTAAAGTGCCAACAGCTTACAGGAAAGTGACTCGAAGATTTTGAAATCCTTTAACCTTTATTTTGTCAAAAACGGTAAAATTTATACTATATTTCATATGCTCAAGATGACTGCATAATAAATTGTATATCTTCAACTTTTTAATGTCCATCCACCAACGTTAAGTTGGATGAAGTGGGTGAAATGATGTTCAAATGAGCCTAGGATCCATAGATGTTAGAATTATCTGACGTTCGTATTTAAGGATAAAGAAAAAGTCGGGAAAAAATCCTTATCCAGATAGCTCACCCTGACCGAGAATCAAATTCAGGACCTCTTGAAGATGAGGTAAAGGCGCTACCACCTACGCTACAGAACTGAAAGCCCTTGAAGTCTACTTCATTTGAATGACTTCGTGTAAATTGTAAAACTTAAGAAATATGTAAAAGTTTATTGCACAAAAACTGAGATCCCGCTAAAATACAAAAGTTGTATAACTAGTTTTCTAATCCAAAAACATTCCCGTCATATTATTTTTATTGATTTGATATTGGTTTTATACCTTCTTTAACACAGTAAGTCCTTATTGTATTTTCTCCCCGTGATCATACACAGAATATATGTAAGTTCATAGCCTATAGATTACACGACACTTTTAAAAGAGTTGTTTCATTAAGCCCACTGCATTCACCTTCTAAAGACCACAAAATGTGGAATTAAACCATTTCCGAAAGAGAATTTTGTAAGAACAGTTTTTAGAATAGTGACTATAAAATGCTACATATCTTTTCTTCTTCTTCCATCTTGCTTGTGTTCTGTTTTATTCACTCTTGAGGAAACCCCGTATTCGTAAGCATCTTCAACGAAACGCACAAGAACATCTCAAAATGAAATCCAGCATTTACTTTTGATTATTTTCATCATGCAATAGTCAGGGTGGTCTTCATGTACTCTGTTCTGAGAGCTTATATCAACCGAGCGAAATGGCTCAGGCGTTTTTGTCAGTGTCCCACACTCGGGAGGCCTGGTTTCGATTACCGTAGACAACCAATGGGACCCGGTTGTCGGTTTTTCGGGGGTTTTCCGGGTCGTCAGGCGAGTGCTGGGTAGTTTAATTATATCCCCCGAATTTCCTGCACTTCGTACAGTACTCTTTACTCCCTTCACAATTAAGTGGGACATCTGGTCTTCTGTGGGAAATGCTGCGGCGACACAGCGTGGTGCTGTGCTGCATTTCGATTTATTTATTTTGGAGGACTGCTTCGTGATGGATAAAAAGTTAGGCAGGATATTTGCTTCTTTAAATTATTTCTATTTATAGTTTAAAGATAGGTATTTACCACTTCCTGCCAACATAAATACAAATTATAAAGCTTTAGAAAAACGTTCAAATTTTACATTAATAATTATAATTTATTCTAAACAATGTATAATGCACTACGTTAATACTAATAGATTTAAAAATGTTAAGATGAACTTGAGTAGGGAGGGACGGATCTCCGAACGGGTGGAGAAGGGTTTGGGTGGATAAATGGACGGATAAATGTCTGTATGTCGGTAGGCAGTCAGGCAGGCAGGTAGGTAGGTGGGTAGGTGTATGTACGAAATATATTGAAATATTTAGCACGTTATTTATGTTTTTAAAACAACTTTTGCATAACAAAAATTAGTATCGTAAATGTATCCCACAACTGTGACCGGTTGATTTTAAAAAGCAGTTGTTCTATCTATGCGTATAAATATTGTCCCTGATTGGTGAGAAAAGAGTATCATTTACATTAAAAAGTTTCTGGCATAAGTTTCTGTTTCATGCTTTTAGAACATCACATTACAGGTATATTGCACAGAGGGAGAAAGCGAAGGAGAGATAAAGACTGAGAGATTAGAGCGAACAGGAGGAACGTTGAAATTGCGGAAAGAAGAAAAAGCATGAGATTAAGGGAATTAAAGATAAGTGAGGGAATAAATGAGAAATTGAGAGAGGGATATATAATAAAAAGGCGCAAAAGTCTGTAGATTAACTTAGTAATACTGTAAAGATATGGAAGTCAGAAGCAGAGAGCCTGCCCCAAATCATGGAACAGAACATTTCTTTGATTTATTTAAATAAATTAACTCCAAGTTTATTTCCAATGTTGTAATCAGACAAATATAAACTGAAATATTGTGTAGACAGCAGTATTAAGCGATATTATTAGTTCCCTAATTTAAACGAATTAAATTAAAACTGAAATAATAATGGAAACCCAAACAAACCCATAAATCTCTCGTTACAATGAAATGCTGAATTTTATTGAGTCTCTAACTCCTTTCCATTTTCTCTACTACTTGCACATTTATAATCGTGAAGCAAATATATTGGCGAGCAAAGAGTTCCACTTGGGGCGACAGTTTGATGCAAATGTAAATAATGGGTGTCACACAGTTCCACTTTCCGCTACAGTTTGATACAATAATGTTTAGCTCAGGGTAAAGCAATGAGGTTTATCTTAGGGTATGCGTGGATATGTATGAGAAGGATAGTTTTAATGACACTGGAATGCCCGTTTCAAACTGGTTTAATGACTGTTTCTTTTATCCGAACATCAAACTTGAAGTTGCCGGCCAAGGGTTACCAATATATCACTGTTCAGAGAGACTGAAGGTGGAATGTTTATTACTCGATAAACTTAATTCGTTCTTCAGGTACATATGAACCGACAAATATCTTCTCTCATCACTTCTGGTCTGTCCTCGACCAAGACAGAAGAAAAGGACTGCCCTAATCGGCTTCAGGCCTCGGCCTGAATGACCACAGCTGTGCATGGGTGTATGTGCGACTTTCACTTTGTGGAAGCCCTCTTTATTCAACCAAAGATTCCATTTGTGACTATTATGTCATGCCATTATTAAGGGTCCAAAGAATACCCCATTCAACAAAGTCAAGTACTACCCTTTAGAAATCTGCTAAGGACAATGTTTCTTACGTTTCTTTTGATAAAACAACTATTCTCCTCCAACTGATATTTGACTCCACTACACCTGCACGCGTTGTAACAAAGAACCAACATTCCTTCGAACTCCATTACGATTCTTTATACATTGCACCCCTTAATTTCGGTATCAATCGGCAACATAAAGGGTTGTGTTGCATCTAAAAACTCGTTACTATATTTCCCGAAAATAAGTTTTGAAACTCTTTGAATCCAAAAAAGAATAAAAAGGAACTCGAACAAGTATTTCAAGAAAATCCTCTCACACGTAGAACTTCTTTTTCGTTTTGTTTCCTTTCTTTATTTTATAACAAATTACATTATGCATTTTAATTTCTGATTTAAATACTGAAATAGTTTATGCTGTTTTGAACTGTAAATCGTTACGTATTTTTTCGGTTTTCATGCAAAGTAGCGACCGATTTCGAAAAAATTGAATTAGTTTTGCATTGTCGTAATCTTCTAATTAGATATAAGGAGACATATAATGAAAATTGGAAATAATTAATTGCCCTTACTTTCTCCACTACGTACTTACAGTAAGTCAGTAGAGTATCGCGTGCAATCCAAAAATTGGATATTGAAATTTCGTTGGAAATATACGTTTGATGTCAATTGAACCCAAAAAAGACATTTTTAGAAAACATTCCGTGTGTGTTTGTGTGTGTGAGTTGTTAAACCCAAAACTTTATATATAAGTTCAGTATCCTCCAATGAGGCTTGCAAGGTGCTTTCTGCGTGATTTTTGCATAACTACTAAACCGTAAGGAATAAGACAAATTTTACTACAAACACATATACCTACATCTCGTTAAAGCACATACGTCAAATACATTATTTACTTAATTTTGTAAAGTGGGCTATTTAAAAGATATTCTTTGTTATTTGTATGAATATTCCAATGCTTAAACACTTTTCAGATATGAAGTTGTCTTTCACATAACTGGTCATGCAAAGAGAACAGAGTTTCATAGCCAACCAAGCCTTAAAATCTTAAACGATTTCACTATCGCCTAAACCCTACTGTATTTTAATATTCGCCTTCCACAATTAATAAGATTAACAATAAAATAATTTTTGCAAATATTGATCTTAATTAATATGAAGGTATTTCTACTGACCTTTTAAAATTTTATTCAACAGTGGTATGCCAAAAAAAGGCCTTCTCCTTAAACGAAAACTTCCTAAGCCCAGCTGGTAAACCACAGCGAGATCCTGACACAACTGCAACTAAGCTACACTGCTCCTGTATTAAAATATTAAAATTATCTCATAACTAATATCCTTATTTTCATGATATATGGTAAACTACTGGTTCAAACACATAACGAACTATTGTTTAGCAATTGTAACTAATAAAAAAGTGGCCTTTGTTCGGTAGAGCAGAGTGCAGAAGCTCTTATATCAGGGTGTTGGTGATAAATATTCTGCGGACGGTCTCCCAACATCAAAAGATAGAGAGAAAAAATAAGCATATGGGTCAGAAAATCATACATTGTTTAGTTACAAGAAAAGTTAAAATTTACAAAAATTTATTGACCTAGCTTCCTTGTGCCTTGATGTACTCCTTAATTCTCTGTGCGTATTCTGCTGCAAATTCCTGAAGATTTTTGTATTCTGTCAAATCAAGTATGGCTCTCTCAGAGCGTGAATATCCGGGACATGAGTCACATAAAGCAGAGACTTAAATATCCCAAAACGAAGAAAGCCACTGGGTTGAAGTGGAAGATTTAGCAGGCTATTAAATGACTATACCAGCACCAACCTCTGTACGTACTAGCTGACTGAAATAAGCTGGCGCAGCTTCATGTAAAGACCGTGATGATCGCATCATCAATTAGATAGTGCAACTCACTTCTAAGAAGCTTAAGGTGGGTCTGTACATTTGGGCGCAGGGAAAAGAAATAGGAAAAAGTAAGTGATTATAAACGATTCCACCCCAAACTTTTAAGCAGATTTAATCTGTCGTAGTTCATGATGGTTTTCATAGACCCAGTATATCAGAAGCATAATGAAAATTGAAGATATCCTCGAAAGTACCAGGCTCATCAGTGAACAAGGAGCATCCTAAGAAATTTACGAATAAGCACAACTGTTTAATAGGGGATGAGAGTTCCTGACTCACTCTGCTGCATTTAATCCTTGCACTTGCTGAAGGTGATGCGGGTACAAAAGATTTTCGTGAAAAGTTCTAATGGTCTTCCCTTACTGCAATAAGCCCAGTGATACTTGATGGGTGTGCGTTCACGTCACCTAGACCTCGCTCTCCGTAGTCAATGTTTCGTACCTATGCTGGTCTCACAAATTCAGTACACACACACACACACACACACACACACACACACACACACACACACACACACACAACACACACACACACACACACACACACACACACACACACACACAGAGACAGACTCCCCCCCCCCTCTCTCTCTCTCTCTCTCTCGGTCTACAAAGCCAATCGTATGTAGTGCATTTCAGTGTGTTTACTTAAAGGAAACATTTTATTTTACTTTCCGTGCTCTACTACAAACCAAACAGACTACAAAGTATAAAGGACAAGCGTGCAAGAGTTTGACATTACTGATGTCACACAAGGGCCAAATCCTTTATTCAAACAAATTTATTTGAGACTCAGCTGATGATGAATTTGTGTTTAAGGCGCTCAACTTCAAGGTCATCAGCGCCCGTTAAAAACAATTGTAGCAGAAGACATGTATTAACCTAAAGACTACGTAAAAATACATCTATTAAAATAAACATTTAAAAGGGGAAAAACACTTAAAAAGGAACCGAACACAACAATTGAGAAAAAACAATACAAATGTAAAGTGTTTTCTCAATTGTTGTGTTAGGTTCCTTTTTAATTTTTTTCCTTCCTTTTAAATGTTTATTTAGTTAGTTAGTTACTAACACTCCCCACATGGCAACCTTGGCCTTCGGGGTAACCTCACCCCACCAAGTGATGACCGGACCCATTTCTCAGGTGGAGGCACCCAGAGGGCGGTGTCCATTACCTCCAATGATAGGGTGATAGTGAAGATGGCGGTGAGGTGAGAGGACCTACAGCTTATACCGTGGACTCCGAACCACGTTGGGCATAGGGGATACTTCACGTGTGCTAGACAGAGGTGAAGGCGTGGATAGGGCCGACTTAAAATCGCCAACCCCAGAGCCGGGAATCGAACTCGGGACCCTTAGAACGGGAGCCGCGAACGAAACCACCGCGCTACCCCGGCGCCCTTAAATGTTTATTTTAATAGATATATTTTTACGCAGACTTGTGATTATCATTGAGATTCATGTTCATACAGACCCTTTTTATGTGGTGAGGCCTTTGGCACTAATAAACATACATCTTATGTAAGTGAATTTTTAGGCATAATATTTGCGAAAAAGTTTTTTTTTCTTTTTTTAGAAATAAGGCAGCTGATATTACAAACGGGCAAATGTGCCTAAAAACTTTTTAAAAGCTGATGTGCAGGATTTACATGGCCTTGTCTACTTTTGCAATATGTTATTCTTCTAATACTTGGCAATTTATATAATCTCATCGCAGTCATCACGCATTTGCAGACTTCGTTAGATAGGAATAAGAAAGATATGATAAGCCAGAAAGATCCAGATTTGCTAATAGCGGACCGCTATATAATGGCTAGTAAATTCAAAGCTCGGTGTATTATCACGAGAAAAAAATCGAATAGCAACTTATCATTAGAAAAATTTTAGCTATTTACAATCTCAAACCAAGGACACAAGATATCTCAGAAATTGTTAGCGTTGCGAAAAAGGTATGACACAAATTGTGCGCCTTAAAAGGTTATACATTTTCATAGTGGTAAAATTTACCAAGTATACAAAAGCAATTCCGAATAAAGAGGATTTGTTACAGAATATTCCTAAAAGAATTTAATACATACGCTCTATTTCTTTTAAAATAGCTTACATATATGGTATTACAATTAAAAATCGTCGGAATTATCTTTTGTAATATTAAAAATATAAAAGTATTTTAATGTAAAGGGTCGTTTTCAATGAATTTGCCCGCCTCGGTAGCATGTCTGCCTCAGGTTCAAGAGGTCCCGATTTCGAATCTCGGTCAGGGTGAGTTACCTGGATAAGGTTTTTTCCGGGGTTTTCCCTCATCCTGAAAGACGAATGTCGGGTAACTCTAAGCTCCATGGACCCCGGAGTCATATGAGCATCATTTCACCCATTCCATTCTTCGTCCGATATGACTAAACGTTGGAGGACGTAAATTAAAAAAAAAAAAAAAAAAAAAAAAAAAATGAATGTATTTGCTTGAAAACCTTATTGCATTTTCATAAGATACTAAAATTAAACAGTATAAAGTTTGATATTTAACGCACATGTGTGTGCGTAGTTTGTATGTACATTTCTCTAAAAGTGGCTTCTTACTATCAAGGGACCTCGAAAAGGTATACTTGTAGTGAAATCTCTGCATGGAATTTTCGTATGCAATGTGTATTTCGTCTGCGGTAGAGAACGAAAAATGACATGTTACGTATTCTAAAAGTATAAGCCCCATTAAACATAATTTAATCATAATTAACATCCTTGTGCTGGTATAATTAAAAATCTTGTAGTAGCTGCAAAATATCAGCTATAAAAATTATTCCGCATGGAGTTAATTAAGTTTTTGGAAATGCTGAGTGTTCTTATTCACTGGTAATGCTCACAATATAGAACAAATTATCCTTGAAAGAACACACCCAGGAGGCACTTTACTCCCCTTTTATCAAAACAAGAGAAGAGAGGTGTAAAATTTCAAGTGTTTCACATTCATGAACGCGTGTAGATTCCAAACATTAAAACGCATGTGGGAGCCACTTACTCGCTACTTTGCTCTACTTTTCAACAGGTCGTTCTCTCTTTCTCACGCCCCTACCATATCGTTTTATATTTTTTCATGTATTTTCTCTCCCTTTTCCGACAAACCAGGGAAAAAAATGGAGAGTGAGAGGGAAGGAACCGCTTGGGTAATAGAGCTTTAATTGAGGACGGTGTTGGTGAAGAGCAGAGTGGGTGAAGAGATTTTCCACATTCATTATGTGGCAGACGGACTGACGGACATCCTGCTCTTTGCTACCTCTTTACTACAGCCTGCTAAAGTTGTGATTTAAAAAAAGAAGGGAAGCGTGTATGTGTGTGTGCACTGAGCGGAAACTGCTCATTCACACCATGTTATTTGCATACTAGGCTAAAGCGCTACCCCTACATTTCTTTGTTATCTTTGAGTCAAGTTCACGCACGTAATTACGAGCAAAATCGCAGTTAAATAAACGATTAGCATACATTCAAAGTCTTGCTTAGTAAAGGACGCAACAGAAGGGAGAAACCAGCGCAATTTTAAAATTCATGTATAGCATTTTAAAGTTCAATGTAATATTAAAGGTAATATTCAATTCTAATATTTTACTTCCAATGTAATGTATTAATATTGTTGTTAAGGTCTTGCTCCTTCTGATGGACATGAGCTATAAAACCCGTTCGTTAGCAGCATACACTGAATAACTGTGTAAAGAGGAAAAATTATGTCCATATAACATTAGAAATCGACAACCGCTGAAAATTATTTTTGATTTGGTCGTGGTCTATATTGTCAGCAAATTGTGGCCTGAGAGAATGGAAGTTTCATATGTAATCGTTTCAGCTCTAGTTCGTTGTATATGTTAAAAATTTCTGTGTCATGTGTATCAGGGGATCAACACAAAGGTTATAAAAATTTAAACTCTTGCCTATCAAAATAATAACTGTGTCATTTCGACCGATGATTTTTCCTTTTCCAAAAGATATTAAAGGTACGCAGCATTCCTAAACTTTGAATATTTCATTGCACTTCATTTCTTGTAGATATCTACATATTATAAATAATATTTGTCTCCATAAGTATGGCTACTAGATATTCATCGATCACTTTCTGTGTCACACATGTTACAAAAGCTCTTTTTATTATAAACTCTATACTTCAAGAACAATAGGATTCTTTTTAATACTATAACTGTTTTTAGGATTTCTCGGAGAAGAAGAAATTGAAGCCAATTTGGTTCTACTTCACGATGTTGAGCTGCCTCCCCCCCCCCCCATTTATACCCCGCCTTTAACTTCAATGGTCATATCGACGGCCGTTCTCCTTCGGAAAGTACCGAAGGTGTTAACTCGAATTCGTTGGGTTTTAATCATTAGATCACACACACATATTCGCACTCTCATTCATACTTCCAGACTCTAGGAAGATGAGAAATTATCTTGGACGGAGAAAAATCCCCACCCTCACCACCGGGAATCTAACCCGGGACCCCTAGTGCGGCAGGCGGGTGCTCTACTGAGCTTCGGGCCACCCTGAGCTGCCTTGTGCTGCGCGAAGTTGTAGCGGTAATTTCTAGTTCACGATTTTAGCAATGAAACCCATCTCATGGTGTCCATAGGTGTATATTCAAATAAAACATGACACGGAATCTGGCTTTGAAACTTTTAATAAACAGCGCTTACTTTAACAGAGAAGTTGCCGACCAATGGAAACTGATCTACTAAGCGATAACACGCGGTTCTACTCTTCAGACAAGAATGACGCCTGATCCAGCTACGCCATATCCCACTAGTGTCCAAGATTATACCCAGAAGGGGTTAATCAGTTTCAAATTCTCCTAATAACCTCCCCTTTAGCTAATGACTCTAACATCCTCATTATTGGCTTCTAATACGATGTTATCACTTCATTTCCACATTTCTGAAATTTGCTTCTTTCCATCCTAAAGTCTCTATAAATTTCTAATAAATATTATCACATATTCCAAGAATCCAAAGCTAGCCTACCTTACCTAATCTGGTATTTTTTGGTGATTGA
Organism: Mantis religiosa; assembly: GCA_030765055.1. Classification (NCBI taxonomy): domain Eukaryota; kingdom Metazoa; phylum Arthropoda; class Insecta; order Mantodea; family Mantidae; genus Mantis; species Mantis religiosa. The sequence continues at coordinate 129,481,534 of CM060954.1, forward strand.
CCTTATCCTCTCGTCGCGTAAACAACCGAACCACTTCTATGAAATTGCCTGTAAACCAATCGTCGCTAATTGCCATAATTAATGTCATCTTACCCCTAGCCAAAACTGTACTTACATTCATATTTAATTATAAGTATTAATTTATTTAATGGATCCATAATTTCTGTAGCATAATATGGTGAAATGGATATCATAATATGGCAAAGTATTTCTTAGTTTCTGGATTTGGTTGCGTCAATTTGCCTGTTCAGATATTCGGGCCAATGTATCACAGCTTTTTTGTGGTAAAATCACAAGATATTTTCATCGATTAATAGAAATACCTAAGACTCTATGTGTTGTAAAGGGGAGGACTGAACAAAGAAATGCTGTAGATGATAGTGCTATATTCCTAAAGAGGTGTAGAGATATGTCTAAATAACTTTATATGTTGGAGTTTAAAAGTCTACCGCTTCAGATAGTCAACCGTATAACTATAAGAGGTACACAAATACAACGTTCAAAAAAAAACGTGTAAATGTCTTTAAAACAAACAATTTGCTTCGAAATACAATTTCTGTGGCAGCAGCTATTTTCATGATATTTATTTTATTATTTTTGAATGCCATCGCTACTCAGTTATTTTTTCTGGTGATACCTGGGATAGAATATTGTGACTTTGTGGGTGCGTGAAATTAAAAGTCCGATTGCACCACTCAAAAATGTTCTTTATTTCCACCGAATTACAGTTGAACACTTGCCGATTACACAGAATTACGTAATGCACACAATTACAATTCACCAGTTCGTCCGTTACAGTTCCACTTTGCTCTCGCAGTTACGTACACTCTTCCGATGCACGTACACAGTCTTCTCGTCCGTTCTCTAGCACGGCGCTCATACGCTGCTCGTCAAGCACTAACTGACCTCACTCATTGCAGCCCTTTTTATAGGAATATCACTGTTTTCTAGAAGTCTCTGGTTTCAGTGAATCATCGCGAAGATTCCAGATGGCAGGCGAAGGGGGAAGAGGCGGCCAGCGACAAGTGGCACTTCCCTAATCATCCCCTCAGTTAGTGACTGAGATTAATGGGTGGGTGTGGCTCTGAATACTTCACGCCTGACCCTCCTGCTGGCCAATTCTATAGGGAGTTCCGACGTTCGGGTGACAATATATTATTTTAAAATTAGTACATTAAGACTTCGCAAACTCAAAATAAAGAAAACTGATACCAGAAGCTCCTGTCACACCAAAACCAGAAGGTAATTGGGATATTGGCTATTGCTGTCAGTTATTATGTAGAAGATATATTATAAATATACGATTAAAGTTGTTAATGATGTATGATGGAAAATAAATATTTTGTTTGATAACGACGCACTCAATTTTTAGCACCATATCAGAACTGCCGGAGTGACAGAACTTAGTCACGCAAGGGTTCTTCTGCATACCAGTAGATTCACTAACGCGAAACTGTCGTTTTTAAGTAGACCGCTGTAGATGGTTTTTACATCAGTGTTGGCCGGATTTGAATCCGCGTCCTTTGAATTAGCAGGCAGAGCCTGTACATGAGCTATCCGGACCGACTATATAATGGAATTGATGTCTATTATCGTTAATGCAAAATTAGCAGTTGTTTGAGAATTTACAGTTAATAAATGGAACAATGTTGGTTTGAAACGTCCAAAGAAATGGAAATTGAAATTATCTTCGATATAAATAAGGTAGTGAAGGTTAACTTGGAGAGAAGGTAAAAGAAGAAAATTTCCAAAACTTATCAATGTTTTGAATGGCAGGAGTTGGAAGGCATCTAAAGCACCACGAGTAGGCCAAGGTGGCTCCTTCTTGCTTACTATGTGGGGTCCAGCACTGAAGCCTCCCGTACACAGGTAAGCTTAGCAGGTAACAACCCCCAAGCCTCCCGCGAAACCGGTGTAATTAGCCAGCAGGTGAGGTGAAATGTGTATGCCTAATTTGTTCCTTGATTTCTTTCAGTGTATAGCAATTTATTTCACAATTGACATGTTTTCCGACGAGACTGAAATTACGATGTGTATGACAGGAAGGAAAATTCTACTTCGGAACGGTTACACTTTCGGATTCTAGAAATGTTTAAAAAGTGGAGTCAACAAACTGTGTTACTCTTGCAGCCCAGATCTGTACAGATACAGGCTTCTTAAAGTACTGGAGCAATACAGTTGGAGACTAAAATTGCAATTAATTCCTCAACAAATCAAAAAAAGGCAAAGGTCTTATCCACACTTGAAGCTCATGGTGCAGCAAGTAGAAAATTTCTAAGCAGGAAAAATTTCAATAATGCTATACGTGAAGTCGATTTTTATAGAACCAAACCTGGAAATAGATGGAAATAAACTCTAAAAGGAAAAATACCACTTATTTTAAAGACGGAAATATATATTATTGTAATATATATAAGTTTAGAATGTCAAAATAACGAAGCATGTAAATGGGATCCATTGTGAGTAAATTACAGAATTAAAGAAATAATGACGAAACTGATAAATGTGGAATCTTTTGGGGTACGAACCAGTTAGCCTCCTCATCCCGAGTAACGCTAACGAAATGGAACAACCACCACTAATTCAAATTTAAGCATTAAACATTAATCATAAACGCAATAAGTGTAACATCTTTCACTAGAAGTATACAATACTTCATGAAATATTTGTTACCTATTTCGACCGGGAGGCTTGGGTGCTATGACATTAGGGGCCTTTAAGGGTCCGGGAGACTTCGGGGCTATTTTTGTGACCACGGGAGGCTTCGCCCCGCACCCACTATGTGATCCCTGGGATGAAAGGAAAGACGGGGAATACAAAGGGTGACCAGAACAGGTAAATGGAGATGGGATCTATAACAATTGCATGCCTGACGTCGACTAGCTGTATCTAAACCACCACTTATAGGTTAAGGGACCATTCACACGGGTTTTAACAGTCCCAGCATACGCCAGGCAGAAATCTTTCTAAAACGCAAATATCATCGTCCTATAAGAAAACCTAACCAACGTCGCCTTCTCGTACAACACTAAAACAAATGCAAGGAAATGACGTGCTCATTAACAATCATCTTGTGGGGGAAACATGAGAGTGCACCTTTTAATTTGACAACTTGTAACACAAAATAACATTTAAGTGAGCGATGTCGAATTTCCCTTTGGATTAAGTTACGGTATAGGTAATCGTGTGTTTCAGTGTAATGCGCGCAATGGGAAGAGTACTCCAAAGGTGTCAACAAAATAGCTCTCCCCACCTTAGAGTGTATGTATTATTAGATACTGATACAGCGTTCACAGCAATAAAGCTATTACGCCATTTTCTCCAGGTAGTGAAAATACGAATGTTCTAATGCCTGAGATTGATTTAAATTAAGAATGAGAGAAGCAGGATAGCAATGCCTTTTTCATTCCAGAAAGTTCTGTCCAATGTTTATAGTCGGTTTATAGTTCTCATTAACGCTGTTCAGTGAGTGAATGAGAAGGTATAGGCACATATTACGAATAAGCGTTTTCCCGCTCTCTGATTGTAATCATTCAATAACTAGGTAGATGGTTTTATTCTGGAGATAAAAATAAAGCAGTAGGGAAAGGCAATTGGATAAGAGGCAATACAGAATGAAGGTGATAAAGATGTTAGAATATTTATGCGGTATTTAGAGCAGGTTAATTGTCCGTTTGACCCGACGTTTCTGTGTACACGTAGTCGTATCACATGGTGAGGGGGAAGCGCTTAGCGGCACTCGTCAAAGAGACTGGGGGAGTGATGAACTGCTGCAGGGAGTGTGTAAATGTGTGACACACATGAGGGTGCGCAATGAATGACTGCGTTACCTACTAACGCCAGCCGAACATATGAATGAATGTGAAGAAGGGCACGGGGAAAGTTGCTCTCTCTCTCTCTCTCTCTCTCTCTCTCTCTCTCTCTCTCTCTCTCTCTCTCTCTCTCTCTCTCTCTCTCTCTCTCTCTCTCTCCAGTTTTTTCCCAGTAACAGTGACATTTGCATAGGTCGACAAGGTTCTATGATCAATTTTATTGCCATATTCCGTCAAACTTATGAATGAAAGACCCACTAAAACACTAATACATTTAATTGCTTCTTGTGCAAGCATTCAAATAATTCATGAGGCACTTAAGGCGAAATAACACCACGTGTATTAAGATAATGCAATGCCTTACGTTGACAAGAAAGTATTGCTTCTGCACGACTGGCCCCAACCTGCAGTCTAGTTCTAGTACATTTTCCTTTGTTCTGAATGTGTAAACGACCTGTGTTCATAGGTAAATGTTTGAGTGTCAAACTATTAGTATTGAAGCAATTATATTGGCGGGCAAATAGTTCCACTTTAACGGGACAGTTTGAAACAAATAGTGTTTAGCTCAGGGTAAAGCAATGAGGTTAATCTCCGGGTATGCGTGGATATGTATAAGAAGGATAGTTTTAATGACATTGGAATGCCCGTTCCAAACTGATTTATTGACTGCTTCTTTTTATCAGAACACCAAACTTGAAGTTGCCGACCAAGGGTTACCAATATCACTGTTTAGAGTTACTGTTTATGAAATGTTTATTACTCGATAAAACTTAATTCGTTCTTCACGTTTATATGAACCGACAAATATCTTCTCTCATCGCTTCTGGTCTGCCTTTGAACAAGACAGAACCAGATAACTTTCTTAATGGCTTGCCAGCCACGAAGTGAAAGTCCCTATTGGTCACAGCAGCGCGTGGGTGTATAGCTTTCTCTTTCTGGAAGCCCATTATTCAACCAAAGATTCCCTTTATGGCTATTTTGTCATGCCATTATGAATGGTCAGAAGAATACCCTATTCAAAGTCAAGTCCTTTTAGAACTCTGCTAAGGACACTGTTTCTTACGTTTCTTTTGTTAAAACAACTTATTCACCCAAACTGCTATTCGACTCAAATGCACCTGCACGTGTTGTAACAAAGAACCAACATTCTTTTGAAATCCATCATGATTCTTTACTTTTCATTTTCCATGAAAAACCACAAATCTGGCATAAATGTCCTCGGAATAGCTTTGAAGACTCTTTCCTAAGGAAGTTTGCATAATTTTGTCTAACCGTCAGATAACGATCAAGAAATTATACACCAAAAAGGCGGAGCTTTCAAACCTCACAATTTATTTAAAATTAATTCTAGAGACAAAATATTCTTATCATTTATTAAATAATTTTTATATGCTTTCGCTTTTCAGTTGCTTCCTATGATGACTTAGAAAGAGTACGAAGCTTTAAGGCCAGCACACAGCCTCCAGTTTCTAAAACGTTTGCTTGCGTCATTACCTTTGTATCTATAACGAAATGTGTAATACAGGTATTTGTACAAAGTTTTATCTTGGTTAGTATTAAATAGAAAAAAGTAGCTAAAGAAAGAATAGTTTGTAGAAACTGCAAGCAAAGGAAAGAGTGTTCTGGGAAAGATAAGTGAATGTTGTCATGAGGAGCTTCCTGATTAGTTTATACAGAAAACTGTTCTAAAAGATTATTACTTGGAAATTAATTGTTCTTTCACACTGGCCGTGTGTAGGCTAATTTATGGAGAAGTAGAGTCAGACTGAAAATTTCAATGCCATAGCTGGGATTTGAACCACGGATCTTCCACTTAATTGATCTAATAGTGGTTAACTATAAAAGTCCGGGCCTTAAAGTACTTACATGTCGTAAGTCGTCATTAAGGTTGTTGTCTCATATATTCATGAGAACTCCTAAGTGGTTTACCGGGAAAATACGAGTCAGTTGGAGAATTTAATGTCATATCGGCACGTTGGCCATAATAGCTCAATGATAGAGCGGCTGAACGGAAACCAGAAGATCCGTGGTTTAAATCCCGGCTATGGCATTGAATTTTCAGTCTGACTCTACGTTTTCAGATTATTACTTTATCTACTACGTAAGTACTTATAATAAGTAGAGCAAGAATTGTATCTTACCCGAAATTCTATTCCGAGATTTCACCGGAGAGACATTTTTCAAATCGTCTTTAGTTCCAGAAAAAGCTATGTTTTTGTGCGTGCGTGCTTACGTGCGATTCAGCATCTGTCATCTATTTGTGATCAGCATAACTCGAAAACGAAAACCCAATAAATTCCAAAGACAGGCACACATACACACACACCTGGATAATTTATTTAATTACGCTCTTAAGAATCTCGCAACATACATGTAGTGCAAATAAAAGTGGCTCGTCTGAGGTGCGATATTTCCGTCAGGTATCTAGGTATTAACATAAACTTGTGTTAAAATTCTTCGTTAACTGCAATCGAGCAGCGTACAACAATGAGCAATTTTATGCGATAAGAAATATAGATAGCTGGCATTCTACTATCTAATCGAAAGCTGGCATTCTTCTTACGGCATTTCAGCTTATATGATAATATATTTACGGCACGTAAAAGAAATCAAACCTCATATAGAAGACTCTGTACTAAATTAAGTGCTCTTTCGCACCCAAACTAGAATGAGTCGATAAGAAGCACACGGGTTAAACAGCGTCCATATTAAAACTCAATTTCATTTTATGATATCATCTCGCAGTCAGATCCACATGCATTGTGACCAAACTCATAAAGGAAAGATCGAATTCATTCTTATACAAACAAAAGATGTCTTATGTTTTTAATGATTCTATTCAATGTTCTAATTTACGTTTAAAAGCGCTAGTTATACCTCTAATCATTATCATCATCATCATCATCATCATCACCACCACCATCATCATTATCACTATTATTATTAGTATTATTATTTATTATTATCATAATCATTATTACTATCATTATTATTATCATTATAATTATCATCATTATTACTATCATTATTATTATCATTATTAATTATTATTATAATTATCATTATTATTAGTATCATTATTATTATCATTATTAATTATTATTATTACTATTATTATTAAGATATATTGTTGATAAATTGCGCTAAAGGGATATGGCAGAAGTTAGTTCTCTCACGTAAGATAGAATTTCACTTTGTCTATGCCTGGCGCAGATAACGGAGTACATTTTGTTTCAATGTAAAATCCCCACAAGGCCACCACAGTTTCTCCGACAAATGTGTGTGTGTGTTTGTGTGTGTGTGTGTGTGTGTGTGTGTGTGTGTGTGTGTGTGTGTGTGTGTGTGTGTGTGTGTGTGTGTGTGTGTGTGTGTGTGTGTGTGTGTGTAAAGTGCGAATTCATCCTCCTTCCCCGCAAAGTATTAAATAAATCTCTTTAAAGCTGATTACGCGGCTTTCCGCTATTTTAACATCGCCACAGGGGCCCAGCCTCCTGGACTTCCCCTCACCCTTGCCACATGGGGTGGTGAGAAATAGCGCGCTCAGAAAAAGAGTAGGTACCGGGAAAAATGAAAAGCCTGGACCGCTGCAAAGGCACGGAAGTTACAAACTTTTCCATAATAAATTGTATCTGCAAATAATGTGCTATATGCGAGCAAGATCTAGTGCTACATGTTCCTTGATAATTAATCTACCGGCTTTAGCTTGTGTGGATTAAGTTTTTGAATAATAACGATTTTCCATCTGAAGCAACTAACCTTCATCTCTAACACGTGATATCACTTAAAGGGGAGAAGTGAGCAAGAGAGATATCTGAAATTTTCATACCTTCCTTTCTGTATTATACAAATGTCATGTCATGGTCAAACGTGTATTTGAACAGAGATATAGCATCGTATATTGTTTCACTTTATTTCAAAACTTGTTGGTTCTTTTGCACTTTAAAGTTATTCAAAATATAACCTGGAGTATATAAAGGGAAGGTAAGATGCGGCACACTTTAGAGTTTCCAGAACACGAACCTGGATTTTATTTTCAAGGTAATTTCAATAACAATGCTAATATGCAGAATATCCTTAAAATGGTCTTTGAATAACATTTAAAATATTTTCTCTCTAGATGCGCGAGGATAAAGGAGTATCAACTTGTCACAGATCCGATTGTTAACAGCAATGTACATCCAAACGTTCCATTCAGCGACTTTAAGCCTGTTTGTGGTTTCTTGTGGTCTCTTGTTAGGTCGTGGGTCCTGCTGGTGTTCGCTAGATTTTACCTTCTGCTTATGATTGTTATCCAAGGAGCTTCTTCCTCGCTCCGTCTGTTATCTTCCTTACCTATATTTTGCAAATGTGTATGAACATCCATTACACATTTGGTTGTCCATATGAGATACAGTAAGACAAATTGATAGGTCAGATGTTTTAAAAGTGGATTACCATGTTGGCCTTGAAATTCCGTGCTCTTTGCGTGACCAAGACAAAAATTAAAAATCAACTTACCACCTGAAAGGAATAAAGTATTTGCAAATTTAATCAAAAAACCAAGAATACATTTGGCAAAGTTAATGACACAGAAACATTTATTAGGTTGAAGCACATTATATGCTTTAATTACATCTACATTTCTCGTGGGGCGCAATTCTCTCTCTCTCTCTCCCTCCCCCCCCCCTCTCTCTCTCTCTCTCTCACACACACACACACTCACTCACACAGTTTACGGGTATGAATTACTACAGTTGGCATGAATCTGTGATTTGCACCACAAATTTCTGAACATTGTCCGTAAAATACCGTAAAATACACCAGGAAGATTAAATATAGTTGCTTGAGTTAATCGTCCTTCAATAGCGTTAAAGACATTTTGGATAAAATAAATAGGTAACCAATCATTTCCATGTGTGAGGCACCTTGCAAGACCCTGAACATAAATACCAAGTCCGCTATAACCGACTTCTCGTTTTTAAGTTACAGACGTGTGCAAATAATTAGACTCATTCATGGTTTTTTTTTTTTTTTTTTTTTTTTTTTTTTTTTTTTTTTTACTTTGCTTTAGTTTAACATTCCAAATAATAGTTATTTACCGCCGTAATCTATTTCAATTTGTCGTAATTCTTTTCCTTGCTATAATATGAAGCATATTCAACGAAATTTCTCTCTTAATAATAACTGGGGGATTTTTCTTTTACTTATAGTAATATGGTGCTAGCTCTGATATAAGAGCAACCATTTTCTTCATGCCTGTTCACCCAACTGTTTGGTGATATTGCTTTCATTTGGTGAATGTAGTAACTGAAGATTGTTAATATTTGCCTTTATTGTGTTTTATGGCTAATATATCCTCAGTATTTATTATTAATTAATCTGAAGCCAGGTAACATCGTGTATCTCATCCTTAGCATTCACATGCTAAAGGAACGCATACAGAATACTAAGAGTTGAAAAAAATATTTAGTAATATTATTTCTGATAAATAAATAGAAAATTAACGGTATATGTTAAGATTTTCACCACATCTGTATTTTGTTCACAGTCACGCGCGCGCCCACACCCCCCCCCCCCCCACACACACACACACGCGCGCACACGCACGCACAAGCAGATACGAATCCCTGTAAATCAGCCACAAATAATAAATTTATATTGAGGAATTAATCCTTTCTTAAATGATCAGAATTAATCCTTTTAAATACACCTCCTGTATATGGGTGTTTTCATTAGAGTCAATCTAAAACGTTCAGTGATACGGCCGGGATTTGAACCAGAGATCCCGCGTCGTAGCATTGATTGTTTTTTAGTTTGACTCTGATTAAAACAAATAATAATGTTCGGTAAAAGTGCATACATCTTAGGCATTTAAAACCGCTTGCGAAACCATGTTCTTATCACACCAAAGTATGAAGTAGGATCTACTTAATGAATAGGAGAAAGCTAAAGCAAACATTCACATTTGTCTTTAATTCTGAAAATATCACATATCGACTTACACCACAGTCTTTGTAGATACGAAAATCGAATGTGTGCACTCACCTAACTTTCTTTACTCTTTAGACACAATTCTTATGAACGCATATTCCTCTGCCTGCTCCAAATTCATGGAGCTAAAACACTGGCATAAATTATCTTATTAAGTTTATGCGGTTCTATGTAATTATATTGCTAATTTTCTACATAGGTGCTAGGGGAATATGGAAGTAAGATATTTTAAGACCTGATCGCTAAGTGATGGCTTTGAAATTCCACTCTCCTTACATATCCGGGAAATAAACACGAGTAACGAATTCGTATTTATGAAAGGCATAAATTTTGGAAAATTCAAACGTATAACATGGAGTAAGTGCCTGGAAAATGTTAACACCATTGACTATTTAAAAGAAATGCTATGTTTTAACAGATGTAATCTTTTGAGCACTAAGATGTTTCCGGGCTTGTGGGCCATGGTACAGAGCAAAACTCCTTCCAGACTTTTCATCCAACATTTTCCACTGGACCAAGGTCCCAAAAGCCCAGATACTCATTTTCTATGTAATGGCGCCGGTCCCGGAAGCTTAGGCAGTTTAAGTAAAATTTTTGGTCTAGACTATCTTCCAACTAACTTGGTCCGGACAAAAGGTGGTCTAGCTTTATGGTATTCATAGACAATAAAAAGCCTCGAACCAAGTAAAGCCGCGGACCAGCACGGAGCAAATGTTACACGACGATTTCTTCTTGCGCATGCGCCAGTCCCATAGAGCGCTAAACAAACGACAGTGTACCTACAAGTTTATAAATCTCTGTGGCAGTTTCACAACTGTTTCTTAATCATTCTTACAGTAGCTGCTACTGTTTGAGGTTAGGCAACAAAGTTTGGTGTGCTGGGTGTGCTGTGAATATGGATAATAGGAAGAAGCGTGTTATTGAGTTCGAGTATATTTGTGCTGCGGCACTTGGCGAATTATCTACATAAGGATGTTGTGAAATTAGCTTATTCTGGACTCATTAATGTTCATCTTGAATATGGTATAGAAATTTAGGGGATACTAGTTTCAAAAACATGAATAGGATATTTATTTTGCAAAAAGGAGTTTAAGATTCATATATCACTTGGACAAGATACTGTCGTGGCGACGGGCATAAAAGGTTCGGCGCAAATAGATAACAGACGGTTAGTGTTTTGCGGAGATAAAAAGCTTGTATAAGCAGATAAACATAGCGCCGGAGATAAGGGAATTGCTGGCACAAATTAAGTTACGCCTCTGGAAGGCGTACCTGTTACAGAACAGTCTCGAATTATCAATGAGCTATTTAAGGGAGCCACGACTCGCCAAGAGTCAGTCGTAAACAGAGTGGAGTAGTAAACAGCTGCAAACGTAACAGGAGTGTTGTAAAGAGATGTAATCAAAACGCTGTTGTGGTCATCGACCTTAGTAGATTGCGATTGTGTATGTGATGTAATACTGCTACTGTGAGTGTATTTCTACGCAAATAAAGAACGATTTGAATTTCTGCAAATTGGAGTTTTAAGTCTACGAACCCACAAAGTCACAATACAATACTGTAAAGAAAATGTTATTCGCTCGCAAATCCATACCATTTGCTCATTATATATTTATAAACTAATTCTATTCACTAAACAAAAGAATTAATTAATATCATTAAACAAGAATAGGTACATTTACGGGACTAGGGGTTCAAATAACTACTTTACGTACTCTATCAATAAATCAATGACAGTCAAAGACTTATATAATCGTGGATGAGTATTTTATAATAAACTGCCAAAATATATAAAATCTCCTAAAGATCGAGCCTTTCCCAAATTATTAAGACACTATTTAGTCAAGAAAGAATTGAGGAAATGTAAATATGTAGCCTAAATTATCTGTATTATGTCAGAGGATGATTGGAATCTATGTAATTTAAATAAATTTTAACATGTAACGAAAGTTATTTACAACAAACTCCGAGCTTTAAAGTCATTTACATCCTTGTTTGGCAAGTTTAGTACTTTAGTGTAATATACCAAATTGTACACAGGAGAAATACTGTATACAGAAAATAGAAAAAAATACACATGATCTATTATATATTAAGTAACTTAAATATATGATATTTTCTTGAAATAGCCTTTCAAAAGTAATACAGTATGCCTATGAAACATTCGTAATGGGGATGGTTGTAAAAAATTAAGGGGGATTTTCTTATATTTTCTTGACGGATTTAAGCAGTCTTTGATCGAGGATGGAAATTCATATTTGTTTGTCCTTTTATTTGCCACAGTGACACAGAAATGCTCACGCAGTTCTCCCAAAATATATTTTGGAGCAGATCAGCGTTTGAGTTGACTGATAATATTTATCACTTTTATATCTACTATGCGTAACTGTTAGAAAAAGAAGGAAAGAAAGGGAGGAAGGGAAGAAGGATATGGTGTATGCTGTAATATACTGTAGAACTGTATATTTAATTGATGCATAAGGATTTGCCATACATAGACATTATGGTTGTTTCGTTTAAATACCACACCTGAAAATACAAAAGTATCTGGATAACAACGTATGAGTAAAGAAATCATTTATATATATATATATATATATATATATATATATATATATATATATATATATATATATATATATATATATATATATATATATAAGGATTTGAGGAACATTTTAACGAGTGAAAGTATTCTTATTATTTCGCTCTTGCAATGCAATTAGCTTTATAGACACAGTTTAAAAGAAAAGCATTTAATCTACCAACACAACAGGTTCATACGACCACTTCAAGATTCGTAAAACTCTTGGTTGTGCTGCGAAGAAGGCATACTTAGCTTCAGAGAATATATTTACAAAATTCTAAACTCGATACCTTGTGAAAAACAGTAAAGTCATATTCCGCGCTTCTAGGCCGTGGTCCAGTAGGATTGGAATATCCCGACGCTTCGCCAAGGACTGCGCTTAGCATATTCAGGAGTAGTGATCCGCGTTTGTAAGAGCTCCATGACGCCACCCGTGAAAGCCTTAGAAAATATATTTGAAACCTTGTTTTCGTTTTGTATATAATGCCATTATGTTGCGGCTTATGTTAGCAAAATACTATATATCGTACAATACATGCTGCATATATGGTACCATGCCGGTAGCATTCCGTTTTCTTGCACACGCGTCAACATGCCTCTATTTTGCAACTTGAACTTGCTATGTTCAGCTCCCGATTCCTCCTTTCTATATATTTGCATTGAACAAAACAAGGCTGACTAAAGAATACAATGGAGAGTTCTATGCACGAAACACTTGTCATCTGCCAGCAATACAAAGGCTATTACATCTGGTTGCCCGGGTACATTAATATTTTAAAAGAAATGACTTATATTTAGAAAACATTGCTATCTTGGTTGCACCTTATAAAATTTCCTTATTACTCATAGCGGTATAGTATTGTTTATGGACAGCTCACACTAAAAGTACAAGTTTTAACACGAGCTACTCATACTAGAACTTGATGAATACCATGTTATAACACTCCATGCTTACTGTCTGCCTACCACAAGAAGGCAAGAGAGGAATAAAGGGGAGAAGGGTTTCAACTGTTTATCTGCTCTGTTAGTGGATCTGTTTACTAGGAAATGAGTGTATGAGAGTGCATATAAGTCACCCATGCTGCCAGATCTAATGCTCGTTGCAGTAACTGCAGTGATAGGTGTCATGTATGAGTGAGTTATGTGACAACACTTGCCTATTTTAAACGAAGCTAGCAAACTTGTCATCATCGGAAGCCGGGAATGATCACCGTGCGCACGGCAAAAGTGGATTTTGCCTTCTTGTGCTGGGCAGACAGTACTAAACCTGTTTCTATTTTCTAATGGAAATTATTTGTACACTCAGGAAGGCCTTGTATCGATTAATATAAAGGCGCATTATTTGAATTACTCAGAAACAGATTTGGCAGAGCCTTGGACAGAATTACGTTTGTATAGTTACCAAATAAGTCTAGAAAACAATATAAAACTAACTGCATGTAATGTCCTTCATCAATGGTACTATCAATACTATCACTTCCGCTGTGCGTGGGTTTCATATTACAAATTACAATCTACATCACAGTTATTTAGTAATAATAATAATAATAATAATAATAATAATAATAATAATAATAATAATAATAATAATAATAATAATAATAATAATAATAATAATAATAATAATAATAATAATAATAATAATAATAATAATAATAATAATAATAATAATAATAATAATAATAATAATAATAATAATAATAATAATAATAATAATAATAATAATAATAATAATAATAATAATAATAATAATAATAATAATAATAATAATAATAATAATAATAATAATAATAATAATAATAATAATAATAATAATAATAATAATAATAATAATAATAATAATAATAATAATAATAATAATAATAATAATAATAATAATAATAATAATAATAATAATAATAATAATAATAATAATAATAATAATAATAATAATAATAATAATAATAAATATGAAAGGGTAGAGCCAGACTGAAAAATTCAATACCATAGCCGGAATTTGAACCATGGATCTTCTGGTTTCCGCCCAGCCGCTCTAACCATTTGAGCTACTATGGCCAACGTGCCAACGTGACATTAAATTCTCCAACTGACTCGTGTTTTTCCAGTAAACCACTAGTAGTTCTCATAAACACATTAGACAACTGGTGGTTCAAATCCCGGCTATGGCATTCAATTTTTCAGTCTGGCTCTACCCTTTCATAGTACGTCCTACACACGGCTAGTGTGAAAGAACAATTGATTTCCATTAATTGTACCTAATAGTGGTTAACTATGAAGCCCGGGCCTTAAAGTGCTTACATGTAGTAAGTCGCCATTAAGGTAGTTGTCTCATGTGTTTATGAGAACTCCTAGTGGTTTACCGGGAGAATACGAGTCAGTTGGAGAATTTAATTTCATATCGGCACGTTGGCCATAGTAGCTCAAATGGTTAGAGCGGCTGGGCTGAAAGTAGAAGATCCGTGGTTCAAATCCCGGCTATGGCATTGAATTTTTCAGTCTGGCTCTACCCTTTCATAGTGCGTCCTATACAGTGCTAGTGTGAAAGAACAATTAATTTCCAAAATAAAATATATTTGGAATACATTCTGCTGAGTTATTCTTACCACAGCGTAGAATATAATCACTCTGTAAATTATCATTATGTGAAAATGCATTGTGAAGCTGAAAGAATTACTAAGGCCAAACAACAATGTACGTTCTAGAACTTATCACTACTACTTCTTTTTGTTGGATTCTTTATAATTTAATATTTAGCGTCATAAAAACCTCAGGTATTTCAGTCGATTATCGCAAATATTCCTACCCGCAAAATAAAATTCCGGTTTTACCACTTGTGTCAAAAGTTTGTCAATGCTAGCCGTACCAGTGTTATTTTCTAGAGATCAATTTTCATTCTACAACAGTCTTTCTGCACTTCAGAAACACCTTGAGTTCTGAGGTTTAAACAAAGAGACACCATAATTCAATTTACAAACCTAGGTTTGCTTGCATTTTTTGGTGACTGCAGCAACAAAAGGTATTTCTAAGAAGTCTCTCCTGCTAAGCCTTCCCAATTAACACTCGCTCTTTTTTTTTTGATCTTTGCTGTTCTTACCGCGATTCTAAGAAAATCTTTCCCTCTATGTACATATTGAGCAGGCAGGAAGCTGACTATCTAGAGGGCAAGCGAGCTGCTAACGCTTCACTGATTTTCGCTAAGACTCGCATACTCTGCAGTTCTGCTAATTAGCGGTGTTGGCCATAATATCAGTAGAACATCCGCCCCATCGTCTTTTCCTTAGCCAGTAAAAGAAAACAGTGCGAGCAGTTTGATGGGTTGCGATGTAACGGGAAATCTGATCTCAACAAATTCCTTGCGGAGTTAAGAAAATGGGGAGGGAGTCATGTATACCTACAGAGCAGCAATAATGAAGTAGATATTGCTGAGTAAACGCCTTCTTCCTGAAACTATCCTCATCCATTTCTGTGTAATCCTAAATAGGTACAAAATGAACCTACATAGCTTGCAATTACTCGCGTTGTTGGATAGAAGCTAAGATTCAAATGTAATACAATTGATGTTTAATTTTTAACAATTAATATGAGGAATTATTCATGCCTCTATGTTGTTAAATGCTCATCGCTGGGATTCATAACCTCAAGAGAAAACTTACTGCGACTAGAAAGTGGATTAGGAGGTTAATTTTTACTTTTTATGCTGTGCATAGTAAGTAGGGGAAATAATGCAGACCTAAAACTTCAATATCCATATTTCATCCATTTGTTTTGGGGTATTTTGAATAAAAAAAAAACATTTTATAAAACGATCAGTGTAAATGTAAGAGTGCGTGCGTGTGTGACTGCAACTTTTTTTTTTTTTTTTTTTTTTTTTTTTTTTTTTTTTTTTTTTTTTTGTAATTTACGTCCTCCAACGTTAAGTCATATCGTACGATGAATGGAATGGGTGAAATGATGCTTAAATGAGCCCGGGGTCCATAGAGCTTAGACTTCCCCGACATTCGTCTTTCAGGATAAGGGAAAACCCCGGAAGAAACCTTATCCAGGTAATTCATCCTGACCGAGATTTGAACTCGGTACCTCTTGAACGTGAGGCAGACATGCTACCACCACGCTACCGAGGTGGGCTGTAACTGCAACTTGATAGCATAACTCAAAAACAAAATGTCAGAAAATACCAAATTTCCCATCCACAAATACGTAATATATGCAAAACTCTCGTCATGTTTTTTATTTTTTCATAATTGCTTTTAACGTGTTGATAAAATACCATATATATATATATGTATATATATATATATATATATATATATATATATATATATATATATATATATATCAGATGCTGATGTTAAAAATAAAACGTAGAGCTTCCTAGAGCTTTATGGTAACTTCCTGTGAAGTCATTATCAAGGTTTATTTTATAACTCTGCTAAGCTCAGCCCTTAGAGTGCTGGACTCCGTTCTGACTTCTTCAGTGAAAACAGGAATTTGGAGGATTTTGTACTAGTCCAGTTAGTAGTTTACCAATTACCCCCTCTAGCTGTTCAACGAAATCAACTGAGTATTGCCTATGCTCTAAAGCTCAAATATAGGCCAGTATCAAATATATGATTGCATCTTTCCTGAAGAAACAAGTTTCACTTTAAGAACACAAAGAACCATACAAACTTTGCAGCATTTCATGGGAGTATCCAGCAAATTCTGGAAGATCTAAACTGCAGTATTCCTCCAATAATAGAAATAACCCCATATAAGGATTTTCCTTTTTGGAGACTTCACCCAGTTCAGATAAACTTTGACCTTGTACGCAAAACTCCAAAAGTGGATGTACATAGTAGAATTTATAAACATATGTTCAAAGAAGCACTAGAAAAATATCCGGACTACAGATACACATACACTGATGGTTCGATAACTAATAACGGTGGTGGATGTGCAACAGTTATTGACCCTGAGAATAAAAAACTCCATAAACTACCACACCGCAATATTTTCACATGTGAATTGTTTGTCATTAAGGAAGCTCTGTCATATATTAATGAAATGGATAGTAATATACCTTTTCTCGTGCTCACTGACACCAGAAGTGCTCTTTAGATCCAAGATCTTTCAGTAACTCATCCTCTCATTAATGAAACACATCACAAGCTCCACAGTATCTCTATGAAGAAAAGAACCGCTGTGTTAATGTGGATTCCCTTGCACACTGATATTTATGGAAACGATTTGGCTGACAAAGCAGCCAAGGATGTAACTAATCTACCAAGTATCCCAAAGCTGAAGTGCCCTTTCATGACGTCAACGTTTATTTGAAAAGAACGCGCTGTAACACATGGAAACAAACTTGGGTTAATTCTCCGAACAGCAAGCGTCAACAACCACCCGAATGCACAACCTGCAATACAAGAAACACCATTCAGCATATAATCGAGAATTGCCAGCAATATGACCTATTAAGGAAAAAATTCAAAATTCCAGGAAATCTACATCTGTCAACGAGCGATACAAATGCAGTAACAGATTAATATAGTTTTTAAATGTACCAATCTATACAATAAAATACTGTGAAATGTACTACACAATGCATTCTTGCTTACATTTGTTAAAATTTAAATGTTAAATATCTGTTAAAATACATATGGCATTGTTAATTCTAGTTAAACATTGTAAAATCAATTGTATAATGTAACGTATATGTCGCTGTATAACTTGTAACAAAGTTTGTAAATGTGTTAATTTTTAAGTCGCTGTAAGAACATGCAGTTCTTAAATAAATGATTACAATATATATCAGGGGCGGCCGGTGAGGTACTGTATTGATGGTGCCATAAATAAATAAGGGTTGTTAAAATATAAATATGTGAACCAATTACGAACGATTTAGGTAATCTTATCAATAATCCAAACTATTTTATAATATACTGTACCATACAGAGCGTACAGGGAAACGGAAATAGATATTTATTACATTCGTACTCTTGTTACGCACAGGTGTAACGAGTACAGTAACAGTTTGATAATACAGTTCATGGAGAATGTGATACGAAGCGTTCGTGTACGATTTCGTGATAGACAGTTATTGTTATTGCTTTAGCCATAAATTTCCTCGCACTGAAATCAAACGAAACAAACTCGAGAAATCTTTGTCTCACACTCATAAACACATACGAGCACACACACACGCACGCACACACAAGACGCAATTTTTCACTGCCAAATGAGTAATCTGAATTTTTAAAAATGGTTTAATGAAATTACTAACTTTTAAAAATTAAAAGCATTGTACTCACCGAAAGCAGCAACTCCATGACTTTATGAAGACAGCTTCAAATGAATTAGTAGGAACCGTATTGAAAACCCATTCGTCGCTCCTTCTTGTTGGCAAATAAATCTATCACCTTTGAATTGAAATTGTCAATTTTGCACACGAACAGCTTTTCACAGGACAGCATTCCTAAGGCACTCATTCGCTCTTCTTTCATTGTGTTTCGTAGAAAAGTTTTAATCCTCTTGAGCATTGAAAAACACCGCTCAGCTTCTGATGTCGAGATAGGCATAGTGATTAACAGTTTCAAAACTTAAACAGTCTCTTCAAAAGTAGCACAGAGTTCATCCTCTAGAATCAGCGAAAGAAACGGAACCGCACCGGAAACTGCTCTCAACTCAGGCCTAGCATAGAACACTTGAAGCTCTCCCTTCAACTTTCTTTTCTCCAGAAATGTATATGTGTCCGTAATTTCAAGGTATTTGTCTGGGAAATGTGTTACATAATTGTCAAACTGGCTTACATCAAATAAGTTGGTTGCAATTAGGTGCCCAGTGAACTGAAAACGTGATTTTATTTCACAAAATATGGCATCACACACCTCCAAAGCATTTTGCTTTTTGTTATTATCATCAACCCTTGCTCTCTTGTAAGGCATTGTTTCGTCATTTTCAAAACTAACCTGACTGACGGAGTCAATGTCATCTCTGATGTTTTGCATTATTGTTTCAAAGTTATGAATGTCTTGATTTACCTTGGTTGGTTCAGTTGTCTTCTTTTGAAATTGATTAAAAAGTATGTCCACATGAGGCATTATCTTATAGAAAAACGATAGCCAGAAAATGAGGTCTCTATCTTGCAGTCTTTGTTTGTATGAACCAGCTTTTTCAATAGTAGAGGGTAATTTTATGTTCTCACTCGTTTCAATTGTTTCCATGACATTAATAAGCTCCTTCCTGTTTTCATAAATATCCTTTACTACTCGCGAATGGTAATTCCATCTTGTGAGAGACACACGGGGTAAGCTTTTCTGAATTATGCTATGCAACACTTTCGATCTTTGTGGCGAATTTGAAAAGAAAGAAGAAATGCCTGAAACATGTGCAAAGAAGATGCGGGCTTTGTGATTAATTGAGGCTGCAGTAGACATTATAAGGTTTAACTGGTGCGCATAGCAATGAATGTAGTGCGCATTTGGGTATTTGTCTTTTATTAACCTCTGTACTCGGTTTGACTCGCCGCTCATAACGTTTGCACCATCGTAACTCTGAGCTATTAGTTTTGCTCGTTCATCTCCAATTAAGGGTTCGATTTCTTTCAGAATACACTCCGAGATAGACTGAGCATTCTGACCTTCTGGATTAACAAAATTCCAAAATCTTTCAATGGGGGTTCCATAAACAATGTATCGCAAAACAATAACCAACTGAAATTCGCAAGACACATCAGTGGTTTCATCCGCAATAATTGCAACATAATCAAAACGCTTTATTTGTGTGCGAACTTCCTCGTGATACACTTCCAACATGCACTGCAGGAGTTCGTTTTGAACAGTCATTAAAATGCCTTTGAATACTGATGACTGACTGAGATGCACTTGAAGTTCTTTATCCAACTCCGCACTAAACTGAATGAGCTCACGAAAACCTCCCTTATTTTGAGAGGCGTCAGATTCGTCGTACCCCTAAGAGCCAGCTCCAAAGCACCACAGAACCGAATACAGTTTATAATTACGTTCAATATATATCTGTTCTTGTCTACTTGTTTGTTATGGCTGTTAACTGCCTATACTTCGAATCTAATTTGTCCTGAATATTGGTTTTGCCTAGAAATGAAAGACTCAGAACATTGTCCATGTGTCGCTTCGATGTTTCATGCACTTTCATTTTAGACCATAAATGCCCAATATCAGTTATTCCAGTCTTACACAAATGGACATCTCCCCCAAATAACACACAAGGAAAACAAAAAACTGCATTGTTTTCATCACAGCCGCAAATCCATTTGTTCTTTTGATAAATATCCGGATTAAACTTACGGCATCGATTTTTTGTTTGCTGCTGCAGATTCAGTGGCCTACCTATTGTTTTTATCTGATTTTTTTCACTTAGAGTCCTGTTACTAAATGAAGTTTTCAGTAATTCACTCACCTTGTTCATGTTCGTAACTTTACTGTGAATTTTAACTTAAAGAAAAAACACTGAACACTGTTTTAAAAATCCTTACTCACGATGAACTACAGCATTACAGGAGCACATACAGAACTACTCTACCATTGCTTTGAAAACATGTGTCCAACACATGTTGGACGCACGGGTTTTATGTTCTACCAACAAAACTGCTGCTGTGAAATATGCACATGTTGAAATACAGTCTCTAAATTTTAAAATCTAATACTATATTCACATTGAAACCCAATTAATTTTATTTATAAAGATATCTATGTGTTGTGTTTCTACAAGTGATTTCATTAAGCATTAATTTGCATTTTGAAGTTCCTCAGAATTAACTGCAGTAGGATGGTGACACTGCATTAAAGGAAGGTATAGCGCGAAATGTATTCTTACCATTGTCTTTCGCTAGGTGGCAGGATCGTGGTTCTCTGAAGTCCCGTGTTTTACTGCACTCTAACAGGCAAAGCGTAAGTTATGCGCCAGAGAAATCCCGGCACTACCTTCTCTGACTTTCTTCCATAAGAAGCCGTATATAAGCAGACATCTTAGCCCCTAGCCCTAACACACGCGTTTATGAGCGTAGACGGTGCCGTTCTGGAATCGGCACCAAGCTACGGAAAACAACCAAGAGAGAGCGCTGGCGTTCAACGCGCCTATTCAAACGAGGGAGCAACTACTCATAAACAATTCCTTTTGCGCAATTCTTATACACTTCTCTTTCTTTCGCTTTCATACAGATGGTGCCATGGCACAGCGGCACTACCTCAGAAGCCGCCCCTGATATATATATATATAACAGCATAAAATACACACAATCCGTTATTACTTATTTCAACTCATTCAAGTTAAAACTTTAAGTAGCTGTTAATCACAATTAGGGATCCCAGACTTCCCGCATTTTAACCTTTTTGTTCAATTGCCTCGGTGTCCTGAAAAGTTTTACCCGGGACGCTAAATGTTCAGGATTTTTAGAGGTTTATTAGTACTGAATATTTTTGCATCTTAAATATACGAAATATCTCTAATTTTATTGCACTTACATTCCTTGATATGGATAAATGTGTTGTTTTTTTTTTCAGGTAAATATCAAAAGGGAAATATTTCGCTACTTGATTGTTATGTTGGTACCGGAGTTGTTTATTGTCGGTGGAAGTTGCGTTCTACTTTCTACAGACGACTCGGATTGGCTTGTTATGTCATTCTGTGTGTGTGCTTCCAAGGGGGATACTAAAGTTATTATTCGGTTTAATTTGCTTCTACCGTAACTGAAATAAATTAAGATGCCTATGCGAAAGTGTATATTTAGTGATACTGTTAAAGAGTAATTTCTACTTTTCAAGTAGAGTAGTATTGATAGTACTGGATCTGAATCTGAAGTGGAGTGTAATTTCTGCCACAGTGTGTTTAATGTTAGCCATGGAGGGAAATCTGCTATCATGGATCATGTTTAATACAATAAATTGCAGCTAATGGTGCTGTGCTGATATCTGTATTAATTCATTATTTACCCTATTTGTATATGTAACAGGTCCTTCGGTTTTCCGATAACATAATGTCAAAGTGTTCCGGTTTTTTCTTTTTTTTTCATTTCAGAATCTGGGATAACTAATCAAAATGATATTGAAAAAATCTGGGAGTTTTTGGTCCAATGAAATGTTCAAGAAAAAAAATTATATTTATCAATTTAGCCCCAACAACTGTACCACGTGCATGTGTGATTAATAAAGTATTGCTTTCCTACAAAATAACAATAATAAAAAATAAAACTAATGCAGAATATACACGATTTTAGGTCTCCTGAGTTAATAAAATAATTTTTACTATATCTAATCGTAGAAGTACTATATTCCACTAAAAAGATTAATATAGAGATTTATCCAACTGATATACGTGCTTGAATCTATAAAACAGACATTCAGAAGACAATTTCTCTGTCTCTGTCTGTGTGTCTCCCTCCCTCTCTCTCTCTCTCTCTCTCTCTCTCTCTCTCTCTCTCTCTCTCTCTCTCTCTCTCTCTCTCTCTCTCTCTGTGTCTGTCTGTCTGTGTGTGTGTGTGTGTGTGTGTGTGTGTGTGTGTGTGTGTGTGTGTGTGTAGGTGTTTGTCTGTGTCTGCGAGTTCAAGAACAACAGAACTTAGAAGAATACAACACGATTTTCGAAACAATCCTTTAGAATAATCTTTCCATGGAGCATCTTAATTTTCTCAGAAATGATTCCTAAAATTTGAAATAAACACCACATGTTTATGATATATTATGAAACATTAAACCTCCAATCTGAATGATTTTACCATAACTGGTAAGTAGTATGAAATGGACAAAATTAATACGAAACATAACATATAGACCTCGTTAAAATAAACAATTTATTCCAAACACGTCTATTTAGTTATTTGGTTTTCATTTATATGTTTATTTTCTCTAGTGGTGTGAAATATTTCCCAGATAATGCATTTCATTTGTTTGTATTTCCCAATATTTTCGTATACATTTCTCAAAATGGAGGTGTGTTTTTTATCTGGACTAACAAATAGAATGGAAATCCAAAGCCATTGAGTGTCTTTATATTTGTTTCAGTTGTTCAAAATTAGATAGTTTGTTAACTAGAAGCTGTTAAATTCTAAATGATAGCGAGGAGAGAAAGGCATGTGAATAGAGTACATAAGAGTTTTATGTGTTGCAGGTTCTCAGCTGCTTCTGGTGATACTATGGAAAGAGTATATAATAGTTTAAGGCCACCACCATTAACCATTAGTCCACAAAATGTATAGTGAAACGATAATTTTGAGCGGTTATGCCAATTAATTTCTATGAAGCAGATAGAAAAATGAGTTTCCTAAGAACGTACGGCAGGCTAGACATTAAGTGAAAGAACAATTGTCTATCACCAAGTATAGTATAGTATAGTGGAAGCCAAGCAAGTAAGGGATGGTGACCAGAGAAATCGATATGAATGCTTCATTATATTCACATAGAAGTATTTCTGTCCTATATGATAACCTTAGTTGATATATCTTTCTGGGAGGTTATAACAAAATGTATCATAGGTGGAAGCAGTAAAGAGTTAAGTGCTAAGCTCACGATTCTAACGACGCTGTGACTTCCTGGTGGGAATGTAAACTTCTAAGTGGGTTATCCCAGGTACAAATTTTAATGACTACAATCACTGACTTATAAAAACGTGCTTTTCTTCTACTCTTTAATTTCCTTATTAATCGCTTGTTATTTCCTGAGAAAATTGTATCACATTCTTCTTATATTAGATCTTATTAAGGTGAATTTATTTACTGGAAATCATTGTTTACATTCCTATAATTTCTTTATCAAATTATTAACTTTACTAATTAATTATTTCGTATCAGTAAGTTGGATGTGTTTCTTTAGTGTCTTACAAGGATGCCTTAAACTTAGTAAAGCTTATAATTACAAAGTAAATAGGTTTTCGTGTATATACATATTACATAATGACAAGGAATGTTGCCTCAGTACCATGGTATTCCAAACAAGTCACCATCTATTGATAACATCATTAAGTTCTTAAAACACACTGGATTATTTTCAAAACTATGACTGTTTAAATGTTAGTATTTTGTGTGTCTTTACAATCTTCACTGTTGTTCAACAATAAAACACTAAATGTCATGTAATAATGTAAGATTTAATGTAAATGTAATCTGTAACACGTAAACCAGGAGTCGCCGTAATACCTTCATGGTTAAAGCGACTATATTTAAATTGCTTAATTAAAAAAGGGAATGTTGTTTAAAACCCCAATATCGGATGTTAGGTTAATATTTCTTTTTTACGTAATAATTGAATTTAATTTTATTCTGAGCTTCAAGTGACCGAAATGTGAAACTTGGAAATACTCCAGTATAAAACTATATGCAAAATTAATTGCTAAAATTGTTAAACATTTTCTTCCTCCAGCAAAAAGAAGTGTGATTTTATTCTAGCAAAAAGTTTTACGTGTCTGTCAAGCAAGTGCATGAATTTGAATTAGCAAGCATGCCATGTGATGGGTTAAACATTGCTCATTTGCATTTTCTCACTAAGTAATTTCACTTCCTTTTATACAACATGTTGGTTTTGTAACACTCAGCATTGCTCTGGAGCAATATAAATCTTCATATACTTGATAAAATATTAATAAAAATAATAAAAGTATGGAATTATAAGGATCATTGTAAGGGTCATCTTTTTAATCAGAATAAATAAAACAGAATCTAAATTAATAACAATATAAAATTTATATATACTCTGAATAAATAAAATTAGTCTTCATTGTAATCCCGATTACTTTTGTATGACAAATTTTGGTTTTACATCTTCGTGAGCATCATTTATAAACTTTTCACGATCAACATTTCAGTACGTTTGGAGAAACTATGTAAAAGTTTTACATCAGTGTCCTTTAAGCTAAAAATATCATAAAAACAATTTTGAAGGGTTTTACTTCATTCGTATATTACGATAGAAAATATAATACGAGATTTAACCGAACGACTATAGAGGACATCTAAGGAGAACGCCGATATTAAACGACATATGTATATCTATGCAATAAATTATAGCGAAGTTCTTTAATTTTTCATATTTAATTGGCATTATTATTTTATATTACTGTATATAATGGAATAATTTGAAGTCAAAACTTAGGTTTTACAATAATTGTCTACGTAAGCGCGCAGCTTGTCTTCATTAGATTACCAAATTACAAATGTGACATTAGCTACGTTTATTTATCTTAAATCATGATTCGACTTGTTTAAATAAACAGAAACGAAAAAATCAAAATTCGCTTGGAGAGACTAGGAGCTTCGTCCTCATCGCGCTCTGCAGCTTTCAGTTGAAAACTTTTAAGGGAACGGTTCGATAATACAAAACCTATGCTGCCATCTAGGGGTGTCTTCTTCCACTTGATGCTTGCCCTGCTTTCTATGTGCAATGCGCAACTCTTTTTCGTTCATAGTTTTTACGTATTGTCTTATGTAACTATGTCACACTATTATTACGACTTTCGTTTCATACGTTTAATGACCTCGAAGCTTCAAAGACATGACATGACACAACAGCGCCCCCCCCCCCCCCCCAAGGTTGCGACTTATACAGAACAATGAATTTGTTGAGCATAGCTTTCAAATATTCTTCGCATAAAGTGCTTTTTCTTTAAGTTTTATAAGAAAGTAAACTATAGTAGTTATACATAAACATGCCACAAGAAAGTGTTATTTTCCTTAAAACACATATTTACTTCAACTCTTTTGATGGCGGTGTAATTTCCTGACTTTAAGCACGAACTTTTAGAAAACAAATTTGTGCCTAATTTTTGAAAATTTGTAATTTTGTTGAGATTTTCGTATCAGTAAGTTAATAATGGATATAAAGAAACCGTCTAGAATTTCGAAAGCAGAGAATTAAAGGGACATATTTAATATTGCACACCTTGATTTAGATGATCCTTTGGAACAAATTACTTTTTTCTGCAATAATTCTAACGTTTTAAGTTATTTCCAAATGGTTGTATTGTTGGCCACAAAACGGGTATACGAACTTTATAAATTAGCTAACCTAAAAATGACAACTTCTACAGCATCACACACGGATGTTGGAAGTGATGTTAAAGAAAACAATCCCTCATTTATACAAATACAAATAATGTATGTTTTAAGGATTGGAAGAAAATAAAAAAATAAAATCATTTAAGCTGCATACAACATACAGTAGTTTATTATTTGAGGAAATCAGTTTTGGTTTTTAGGACATAACAGTGATAAATACTTTTTACAATAACAGCAGAACCTAAGACATAAAAGTAGACGTCAACAATATAAATACCAATATCAGGCCGCTGTTTCAAATTCAAAGTTCTGGCGGAATGAGAAGTTTAATTAAACATGCAGAAAAACTAATTCATTTGCTCATTTCATCTTCGTAAATTTAGCAGAAGGACGTTAACAAGTACTTTTGGCTGATCCCGTAGCTTAGTCGGTAGAGCAAATGCCTGTCGTGCTAGGGGTCCCGGTTCGATTCCTCACAGCAGGGTGGGCCTTTTTCTCCGAGCAAGAAAATTCCTCATCTTCCCCAGAGTGTGGAAGTATGAATGCGAGTTAACATCTTCGATATGTTCCAAAGGAGGACGGTCACCGATACGACCATTGGAGTTAAACGGGGGGTATAAATGGAGCAAAAAAGATTAATTCAGATGCAGATTGACGACTCTTCTTAATCTTATTATTTAGCTTTTTTTATCCTTCAATTCAGCGAATGAATAAACGGCAATGAGTTAAACGAAACTGATGCTGAAATTTATGCTAGTGTCTGTAAGGTAAAGCATACCATATACTAATATTTGAAGTAGAATCCCTTTAGTAATAAATGATCAACGGTTGAAGTAAAACAATGTAAAGGAAAGAATTTCGAATATTAACTGAGTCACATATAAATTATAGATATGTGTATGTAGATATGCTTATGTAACATGAAACATTCAATACTTGAGCATACTTACATAAAGTTATTGACAAATAACAATACTTAGAAGGTGTTTCAATCCACTCAATAGTTTCATGACGAAATTTACATAGATTAAGACCTATTGAATAAAATCGGACCACTTTTAGAAAAAAGTGTCTTCCAAAGACACGACACGGTACGACACTCAACCCAAGGCTACTATTTATATGGAACATTGAATTTATTGAGATCTTTGAAATCTTCTTAAGAAGTATTTTATATTTTGCAATTGTTATAAGAAGGTAAGCTATAGCAGTTGTACAAAAACATGCTACAATAAATGTACCTTTCGTTAAAACACATATTTATTTGAAATATTTTATGGTGGTTAGTTAATTTTTAATATTTACTATACCTGGCCTGACTTTTTCATCACTTTGTCAGTTTTGAAGTACTGTGATTGTTTAACTGTGTCTCGTAATTATATGCAAAGATTAATATGAAATTTGAAGGCCTGCATGTGTCGGCTAGCTTTAGAACATTTGACTATCGCTTCTGTGTCTCTCTCATAATCTTAAGGAAATGTGTAGTGAATCTGTTTCAGTTTCTTTGAAATAATGTGAAATAGATAAAAGAAAGTTTTGCGATTACGTTACTTCCTGTACTCAGTTTTCTATAAAATATTCTACGGGAGCTAACCAAAACAAACTTTCTCTACACACTTCGTAATTCGCTTATAGGTATATGAAGACTACTTAGGTTAAGCCATTATCAATGTTTTTAATTTTGAATTCTTGTTCTTACTACATAAAATGTAGTATGGCACTACATACAATGATAAGCCCTGATGAGCTGATGACACATTAAATTAAATTATAATGGAAAGGGAAAATAGGAAAGCAAATGGTCCAATTTAAAATTGGGATCCTTCCTGGCATTTTACAGTTAAGAAGGCAGAGTTCCAAGACAGTTCTTGATAAAACAACTCATTCAGGATAACTATGGCGGGATTTGAATCGCGGACTACTCTTCTCGGTACTATGAAACCCTATGCTCTTTTCATGACCACGAAGAAAGACGAATAATGACTTGGCACTTGAAAATGAAGAGGTATTTGAAAATTGAAACAACTGACAAAGAATATCTCGGAAATGGTTTACGCCAACAAAAAGGGAAGAGAAGGCATTTGATATAAATGTGTACTTCAACGATATCCAGATGTAGTTAGATTTTATTTGTCTCTTATAGATTACCAGCTATACAACAGTCAAATACAATGAAGAGAACTTCATATGCCGTACACATATATTAGTGAGATCTCCTCTGCCATGTCTCTAACATACGGTACTTCAATCACATTCATTGGAGAAATATTGAGAAAATAAAAGTAGCGAGACATTAGCATTGAAAGAGCTATTCCTGTTGCAGCTTTCGAAGATACTAAACGTAAATAACATGTTTACTATTTATATGCATGTCGTTTTAGAATTACATTGTTAATAAGTACACACACGTATACACATTCCTAAACACACACGGACATTTTTCTTATTCTTTTAAAATCTCCATATAAGAATACTTCTCCTTATCAACTTAGAGAGGAACTACGCAGTCACAAACAAATTTGAAAGTGTAAGTCTGAACTGTATTTATTGTGTATGGGGAATTGCTCTTTTAATGTGGACATATTCGATTACGCACATTTTTCGCGTCATAAGATGAATAACACAAAAATGAACTTTTCTTCTTTCACAAGAATTAAAATAACATTTTCTAGAAGTATTTTTCGTGCTGAATTCAAATATAATTTTAATTTTTTCCTATCGTGCAGGAGCTTTGTTTGATATTTATTTTAATTTTTATAATATTATAATTAAGATGATGCTCGAGGTATCTTTATAAGTTCCCATATAAAAAGGCGTATGTGAGTCTTAAGTCAAGCTCTGTAAAGCAGTATCACTTCAAACTCCTAAATTTTATGTATGGAAAAGTAATATTTTGAAGTAAGAGCCATCTATCATCTAAATAAATATTAATAGTGCTGGTTAACATAATCGTGTAAAGAATATATTTATGGTTTTCCCGTTTTAATTTCGTACATTGGTTGAAATTGTACCAGAAAACTATACAGATCATTGCTCCACTGGACAGCTGCCAAGAGTGGAATTTATTATCCAACTTATTTGATTACCTATTAATAAAGTACTCATTACTCCAACTCGAAACTATTTCCATTGGAAAAGCTGTCTAAATGTATTATTTGCAATAATGACAACGAAGCGTTGGACAAAACTGGCCCCGTAGATCAGTCGGTGTACCACCTGGCTGCCGTGCAAGGGGTTCCGGGTTGAATTCCCGGCTGGAGGTGGGGGTTTTTCTCCAACCAAGATGATTCCCCATCTTCCCCAGAGTCTGGAAATTTCAATGAGAGTGTGAATGTGAGTGTGATCTATTGATTAAAAAAGAAAAATCCAAAGTACCAGTAACCCAACGTCTACGACATTACACCATCGTTATATGTTGCAAAGAAGAACGGCCACCGATAAGACCACTGCAGTTAAAGGCGGGCTATAAATGAAACAATAAAAAAATAAAGTTTGTATTATAGAACAGCGAATATCCATAGAATATTTAGACGTTCTTTGCGGATTCGTATATTTCATTTCGTTTAACTGTACATCAGAAATGTAATACAGCATTGTATTGCGTTTTGCTTCACTCATATAAAGTTTAAGATTTTAAAAAAATGTTTTTACATGATTATTTTAATGTAACGGTGAGGTATGAAGAAGCCTTAGGGCACTTAAAGATGTGGCTACATATAGCTGCAGAGAAAACAATGAAATTTGACTGTCCCTTTGAAGCAGTTTATTGGGAATAACTGTAGACGACGGCGGTGTTCTAAAAGGTCCACGTTGTGGCGATCATCTTGAATCAGTTTACTGGGATGATGGATATCTCACCTTTGGTGAGATATTTCTAGAAGTTTCCCCTACAACTCGTGGTGTGAATGAGCGCATTAGTAATTCTGGAGCAATGAGTTATTTTTTCCCAGGTTCGTAGTAACGGGGCTGAGAAAGTTAGTATAGCAATTACTGATGAACGGACAAATAATTCTTTTCTTTTTGCAACATAAAGATTTAAGTCTTCAGAAACATCTTCAAATGGTGATACCAATTTAAATAATATAAATGTTGTTGTTTAACAAACGATGGCCGGTGTATTAATTATTACTTTCTTGCACAAACGCTAATTGTGCATCTTAAATGCACACTCAAAATATTTCTGCACAACCTCGGAGAGACACAAATGTACCTCTTTCTCCATCGACGTTCTTAAGCTGAAGAAAAAAATCTTTTAAACATTTAACAACTTCCTCTCATTTGAGGTTGTCATGGTTACACATTACGTACCTTACATTATTTCTCTATTCCATTACAAATTTCAATTTCTTTTAACTATTCGTTTTACAAAACATGAAATATCTAAAATACCTGCTTCACCTTGCTAATTTTTTCTAGATATGAGATAATTTAGATATATGGCATTTATTACAGCGATTAATAAATTCGAAGAATTGGTAATTAGAACACTTTCTTCGGAGTAAATTTTCAGAGCTATATAACAATAATTTTGTTGCGAAAAAACGTTGATTAGTATTCTAACTGTGGATGTTTTAGGGTAATTGTCAAACATAACCGCAGTAACCTGCAATATGAGTGCTGTAGAAGCTAAGTAGTTCTACAGAAGTACTGTTAACCCTTTGGCAAGGAAGGCGCGGATCTAAAAGCCGGTTTTGATATTTATGACTACCTATTTCACCTTGGACTCCACACTCCCATTGTTTGCAAAACGCTCCTCCGGTTCCTTGTTACGGACAACTTCAAGATTTATACATCCGAGACGTTCCTCCAAAACCTTTATATACCACACACATACACACAACTTCGTGCGAAGTGCTTCCCTACACATACAGTGCTGTGTGTCCGTTCCCATCCCCTTTACAGCCCAGATAAATCTGCGCCGTACTCTCTCCAGCCCTGCTTTTCCTTCTCTATGACTATCATAAAGCTCTGTTAGCTCATTTGTTGTTCTCCCGCACCCCCACATTCTCACTCTAGCCGCCATTACTATAGCTCCGAACCTACCCTCCCTCTCCAAAGCCCTTGTATCAATTATTGTTGGACATTTGGAGCAATTAGCTATCTTGGATGTGAGGATAATTCGACAAGAAGAATGTCTGCTTTCTCCCGTTCGCCTTAAAGATGAACGTGGACGTTGCCGTGATTAATATTGGCAACTGTGACTGCTAGGCGTTACCGTGTATAAATAACAGGTTTTGACACCAACTTTGCCGAGGATCTTTGGAGAACCGATACCCAGAGAAGGTAAACAAGGTCGTAAACTTTCGAGGATAAATGGAGATGAAAATACCACACTACATTGTGCGTATAGTACATTCTTAATATATGGGAGTATTATACTTATTTATTAACTCGGAAACGTGATCTTATTAACACAATAAAATATTTCGGAAATGTAATGACATTAAATTTATTAGTTCAAGAGTAGTTGAGGGAGAAAGTTTTATCTCCCCCTTTGTTAAAAACAAAACACTATATTATTTTGTTCTCACACACAGCTAAGATGTGGTTTTTAATATATAAAATATTGATACATGTATTGAACTAATTTTGACTGCCAACTCACTTTTCTACATCGCACATTTCGTTGTAAGATACGGTAAGCTAAAGCGAAGCAGAGAGAGCATTTAAACACCCGGTTGCCTAGTGAGGGTTTTCAAGTTCCATGTTCTTTGTATTAATAACGTAACCCATGGCGGAATAACGCCTGCCATACCCAACTGCCGGCCTCACGCAGACTATTCACTGTTAATTAGTTTTTCATATGATAATGTGAAATGCTCTTTGGACCTTACTGTTTATTGTGTTGCTCATTATTTAATTTGAGTATAATATATGAACAAACATATCATATTTAATACATATAAAAATTATTATGCAGCCTTTCCTTAACTATTTTAAAAGAAAAAAAAATATTTACATGAAACCAAATATGTGTACATATTTAATCCTAGTTATTAAAATAATCAATGTTGATATAACTATTTCACAATTTTTAACTAGTACACAACGATTTTCAAATAAGTATTTCTCCGAATCATAACTAAAACTTTTAAACTAATAAACAATGGACTATGGTCCAAGGAGCATTTTGAAAAACAAAAATGTCTGAAAAAGTGAATCTAGAAGCACAAGTTCAAAGTTCAAGGCGGTGCAGTGCCCAAACGTTCACAACCTTAGCTTAATACGGATCTACCTACACATTATTCCTCCAGTAATTCGATCAATTTCGTGTTTTTACCCTTTTGGAGTTGGTGATCAAGAAATCTCACTTCATTGCAAACTTTCTAATGTAAATTTGCTATTGCTATTGTTATCGTTATTTTTAGTGTTATTATGTGGCCGCGCCATGGCTGAGTGGTTAGACCACTTGGCTCTCACCCAGGCGGACCAGGTTCGATTCCAGGCGACCGCAAACTGGGATTTGTGGTGGACAACATGGCGCTGGGGTGGGTTTCCTCCGGGTCCTCCGGTTTCCCTCACCATAATGCCACCAACTGCTCCATGATTCATCTATTCATCATCCCAGGCGTTGGGCTGACCCCTCAACATAAATGTAATCGTATGTAGCATATTATGGTACTTTATCGTCATTGTTTTATTTGTTCAAAACTTTTCAAGAATGCCTTTGATTATAAATATAATTATCATTTCAATTAAGTTAAATGCAATATAATTCATTAAAATTTATATTATACTTCATATAAATTTATGATTTATATTATAGTTCTTATAATAACACCTCGTT
This sequence comes from Mantis religiosa, assembly GCA_030765055.1. NCBI lineage: Eukaryota > Metazoa > Arthropoda > Insecta > Mantodea > Mantidae > Mantis > Mantis religiosa. Next base: position 129,514,689 of record CM060954.1, read on the forward strand.
ATCTTTCATTTAATTCTTAAATATTTAAGTCTACAAAATATGGTTATACTCTAGTAAGGGAGGGAAAATTTCTATATTTGATATACTGTGCACGTACTAATTTCTGTATTGTACACCTAGAAAAAAATATACATAATAAACTTTAATATATGTGTATACCCCAGGTAACTGTGTGAATGTTCTTCTTCCCAATGCATTGGGGATTTCTATAATCATTGGTATAGTTCTTCAGTGATTTAACTATTTTCTTGCACATATTGAGTAATATCAATTGTATCAACTTCCGTATAGTCGGCAAATGCAGTTTTCACTTACAATATTGTACTTGTCATGTTCACATATTTTATGGTTAAACCCTTGTAAATAGGTGCCTTAAGCCCTGCTTGTCCTTTTCCCATTTTCTGTGCAACATGACGTCCAAACCAAGTAAAATGTGTAAAATGCCAGCCATATTTCCTCTCTCTTCTTTCTTCTGGTCTCTAGGTCCTTTTAGTTTTGCTACAAACATTGTAAATCAGACTCAGCGATTATATTTGGTGTTTCCCACTTCGCTTTTGGCGATTTCCTGGGACTGGAAGAACAGAGTATTTTGACGAAAGCCTATCACAAGCGTGCTGCTTCTATTAATAAAAAAAAAAATCTTTTGAGAACAACTCCATAGAACAAATACAATAATACTGTTGCCGAACAGCCATGTGCCCAAAGCTTGCCCAAAATTTTGTGCGGTAGGTTTATTTTGTGCCGGAAATAATGATTATGCAGCGCTCCGTTGCACCAATAACATTGTTCATTGCTTCATTTTTATATAAAAGTTTAAATAATAAAGTTTTATCGCGGCCTTCGTTTTACAAAGAATATCTTAATGTTGTTTACTTGTTTAAGTTACATAGATTAGTAACACTTGTATTTTTTGCGTTTTTCTGTATTCTAGACTCTGCGAGGAGTTGGGGACAGTTCTAATGAACAACTCTTCCATTACGGAATCGATTTCAGCACTCTAAACTTAGCAGTAACAGACTTATCACCATCTCCCAGAGTTTAAAAGTACTGCTATTTATAAATTCCTATTTACGTGCGTTAGTTACTGCTTCTGCCATAATTCCGCCAATTTGCAACATTTGTTTTCACTTTCTCTGTCACCTAATATAGTATTTCACCCAAAATGCATTACATCATTCCTAAAAAAAATGGGGCTGTGACTACCTGAATCCCCGCATAAAGTTATTTTTTGAAAAGCTACGCGTGCACGTACGCGCCTGTATCTCTGTGTCTGTAACCAAAGACCAATATTTATGTTTAGCGTCTTGAAAGTCACAAGATTATTAATGAAACCCCCCCTCCCTCCGATAAATCTACCGTTCATAAGGGAAAAAGTTCCATTTTTTATTTTCTGAAATATTTTTCTAACAAGTGTGTGTCTCATAGCATATGAGAACCCCTAGTGGTCTACTGGGAAACATACGAGTCAGTTGGAGAATTTATGTCATGTCGGCATGTTGACCATAGTAGCTCAGTGGTTTAGAGCAACCGGACGGATACTGGGAGATTCCTGGTTCAAATCTCGGCTATGGCCTTGAATTATTCAGTCTGGCTTTACTCATTCAAACCTTAACCTATACATGGCTAATGTGGAAGAAATGATTATTTCCATTTTTCTAACAATTTTTATTAAACCATTGCATGTTCTGGATGTTTGCATGATAAATTAAAATCATGTCTTACATGTTTTGAGATCAGTTTGCGGAGTCCTCTTCATCTTGAATAACTTTTGTATAATTGGTTAAAATGTAGGATAATGACGCATTCTTAATACACGAAGTATAAAGTTCTTGTAAACGTGTCTGTATTTATGCAAAATGACATTTTCTTACGCAATTAATCCTTTCCCAGATTTTCAAATGCGTATAAGATTTAAGTGGTAAGCAGGTATTTGTTTCTTCTCGTGGTCATGCAAGTATTTTGGAATTTCAAGGCCATACACGGTATCCAGGTTGATATGTCAATGTCAAAGGCATGTTTTTCTATGCGTCAACCATGGGTCAAGTATCGATTATATACAACGCTGCCTAATGCTGATGATTGGAATGTAATCACAGAGCTTAGAGTTACCCGACATTCGTCTTTCAAGATAAGGGCAAATCCCGGAAAAACCATATCCAGATAACTCACCCTGGCTGAGATTCGAACTCGAGACCTCTTGAACGTGAGGCAGATACGCTACCTCCACGTTACTGAGGTGGGCAATCCTATTCATTGCTGATTATATTGGGGGATAAATTACTTTGTGATTGACACATCTACCTGCCGGAGGATCGTCATATACTAATTGTGGCTGATTTGGAAGTTTGTCTTCATAAGTTATTGGTCCGAGAGATGCCACAGTCCACTGCCTGATTCAGACGACAAATGTGTCAAACACAAACTAATTTCTCCTTTGCCTTAATACATTTTGCCAAGGTGCGTGCTTATTTCCAATTTATAGCAGACGGACGAAGTTTAAAGCTATACATACAGTTAAACCTTCAACTTTCTAATAGTAGATTAATTGTCATTCTCGGTTTGGTATTAAAATGTTATGCAGGAAGTGAAGTGGACCAATGTCTGTAGGCAAATTCCAGTTTCGCTGCCAAGGAGAACGCGATCTGCCGTCATGAACAAGATTCTCTTCAGGGTTTGCCTTCGCTAGCATACAGCAGATGGAAATGACCTTAGAGCACCTTGAGGAAAACGAGCATTAAATAAGACAGCATAAGATAACCGGAATTACACACGAATACGTGTATTACCTATGATTGCAGAGTAGTAAGTTGTAATATATCAAACTACAGCAAAAGATGGACGCATCTGCGCAATCAGAGGCCGTCTTACCTTTCTTAATCTTCCCCTAGGCGGCGCTTAGGGCTCTAGATGCTACTGGGCACCCATTCTCTCGTCCTTATTTATTGCGATAGCCCCAAATCATGAGACAGCGAGGAAAGCTTTGGACTTTGTCTTCGCCATCGCCTTAACGCCTCTGCCTTTGTTCCTCCTAGCCGTCTTTTACGTGACCCCCCTCCCCGCCCCATACTCCCTAAATTGGAGCATCAACAACGGGAAAAGACCCGGGGTCTGTGTAAGGGAAGATGAATTGGGAAAGCCGAACCAGAGGGCAAGTTATAACTTCCAAACCGATTCCTGAGGAGAAAGGAAGGGATTTTCTCTGATATTCAATTGCACAAAGGGGAAGATGTGAGACAACCCAGACCGGAATACCACAACCACTTACTGGTATGTGGAATCGCGTTCCTGATCATCTTGTTCACACAGAATGCTATTCTAATACAAGTAACAAGTCTTGTGTACCATGACGGCTTTCTGTACAAGGAAATCTTTCGAAACATTCAGTATACAGCGAATTATACCACAGCCATTACTTGCAAACTTCTATTTAATAAGAAATGCGCTTAATATTTGTAATTTAGTAACTAAGGCTTCTAAACTCGAAATATATAACTAATTTACTGAGCATATATGAGCAGAAAAATTAATATTCATATAAACCGTTGCTGTCTAAAATTATGTTCGCCTATATCAAACTATTGTAGCTCAACAAGATAATGCTTGGTATCAATTGCGTTAAAAGCAATGATAAAATTATAAGATAACACTACGATAAATTTACAAGATAAAGCTAAAATTAATATTAAGTATTTTTCACTAACTACACAAACATCTGTCAAGATGATGGTATAATGTTAATATTAATAACACTACCAATAAATGGTATACCGTTATTGGTAGTAGCAGCAATTGTTGTCGTTGTAGTAGCAGTATTACGTAGTTTCAAGACTTCTAAGAACACTAGTAAAGTAATGCTTTTAGAGTATTGTGTTCAAAATTTGGCATCCAGTATATTATTATTACTATTATTAATCATTACAATTATTGTAATTACAAATAATTTATTTACTGAATTAACTCATCTGTTATTACAGCAACAACCTATCCATAAAATTAAAAGATAACCAAACATATCATTGATAGTTTCATAGTGAAGGCAATAGACCACAGAAGTCCCGGGTTTTAAAAATATTTGTACCTAAGTATGCTGTGAGTATTTAAGTATGGTACCATTTTAAGACAAGCTTAACTCAATCGACTATATACGGCTCGATATTTTATTGTAAGAGTATAATGTAGTGTAACTCTGAAGTAAAGTTGTATGGCACACTGTTTATTATATCCAAACGAAAAATGATACACTAAGAAAAACATGGAAATATATAATTTGTTAATTAATTAGAGCCAACTGAAAAATTTAATGCCACGGCCGGGATTTGAACCACGGATCTCCTGGTTTCCGTCCAGTCGCTCTAACCCCTTGAGCTACCATGGCCAACGTGCCGTCCTGACATTAAATTCTGCAATTGACTTATTATAATTGCCCGGTAGACCACTTAGAGCTGTCACATTTGACATAAACATATGTGGCGACTTACTATTGTTAAGTACTTAAATACCAGGATTTTTATCGCTGAATATTTTTTTAAATATAATATAATGGTAAAGAATAAGGGAAAATATAATGAGTCAATTGAAGAATTTAATGTCAGGACGGCACGTTGGCCATGGTAGCTCAAGGGGTTACAGTGACTGGACGGAAACCACGAGGTCCGTGGTTCAAATCCCGGCTGTGACATTGAATTTTTCAGTTGGCTCTAATTAATTAAAATCACCCATATATCGGAGTAATTTATTTAAAAGGATTAATCCTTTAAGGATTAATTCCTCAATTTAAAATTTATGTAATTTATTGTTTAGTTTCGTATTAAAAACGTTTGCTGAAAATGATACAAATATTGTCTTCTCTTAAGTACTATTTCGCTAATTATATAATATTATTTCTTGAATGAATAATTAAGAAAATTTAACAAATATGTTTATATAAATAAATGAATGTACTCCAAATCTGGGTCGTTTAATTTGGTTTCATGTTATCACAGGAAAACTTGAGCAAAGTTTTATATAACCTCATTTTATAAACATTTCACTAACCACGATAAAATCGACTCTGCTGTCGGAACAGAGAGAGAGAGGGGGGAGGGGGAGGGAGAGAGAAGAGAGCAACAATGCAAATTGAATTTCGAAATTGGTTGATAAAGAAAATCTTAATTTTATAGAAAATAATATACAATTTTTACCTGAGTAAATTTTAACTGGAAAGAACGAAATATGAGAACGAAATAAATGAAACAGGATTATATTCATATGTGAATAAGGTTATTACATATTCACATCTTCACATATTTAAACGAGCATACTACGTTGTATATTTTATTAATAAATTCTCTTAAGGAGACACAATTCATTTTGATCTATAACTTTTCAGAAAATATTGGAAGTACGGATTAAATTGGTAATGATCACATGCATCTTTTATACCGTTTCATTATATACCACAGCAGTTATCATAATGATAGCAGCACCATTACAGACCTGGCTGTTCTGTCATCGCAGACCACAGTTTCTCCTTGCTTATGGTCAGTAATTGTACCCCAAGACTAATATTTCATATTTATCCACGTGATCTGAGTTTTCAATTTTTGTTTATTCTTACGTATATTTTCATTTAGGCGGTATATATTTAATTACTCTTGCACGTTTTCATTTTGTATCAGATCCATCCTTGCAAAACTTTTCACCTTATGGAATAATCTCATTTCAATTGACTGAATCTTACTTTCATTTAGTATCGAAAATTACCTTCGGTACATTAAAACTGGCAAAACCAGTATGCCTTAAAATTGTAATATTTTTTCTGCTTTTAGGGTGCTTCTTTTATTTATTATCGTACAAATTAGCACACATTTCTTCCATTTATTTTCTAAGCTTCTTTCTCTATCGTAATTTATATTGTATCCGGATAAAGAAAATAAGCTTTTACTCAATATTTTGTTTTTGTGTCTTATAGTTTATACCATTCAGCGCTTTGAAATAGTCCTGTTTGTGTGTATCATCTCTATACAACAATATATTTGTTTATTTCTAGTGCCCGCCTCGGTAGCGTAGATGGTAGCATATCTGTCTCACGTTCAAGGGGTCCCGAGTTCGAATCCCGTTCAGGGTGAGTTACCTGGATAAGGTTTTTCCGCGGTTTTCCCTTATCCTTAGAGACGAATGTTGGGTAACTCTAAGCTCCATGGAACCCGAACGCATTGAGCATTATTTCACCCATTTCATTCACCGTCCGATATGACTAAATGTTGGAGGACGTAAATTACTATATATATATATATATATATATATATATATATATATATATATATAGTAATATACGCCATCAAAGAGAGACAAAACAAAGCAAGTGAAACCTGGAGAGATATAATGGAAACAGAATAAATGAAGTAGGATATTTGAAACGGCCGAACTTCCAACTTCGCCACCTATATTGGTGTTTCACGGGATAATATGCCAGAGTGCGGCATATCATAATCACAAGGAGGACTGCAAGCTACGTGACGAGGCATGCTCCAAGTACCACTTAATAAAATGCACAAGCACAACGCAGCCACTCAACACAATAACAAAAGCTAAACCCATATGTCAGTATGTGCACGAAGTTTCTTAATTCTTGCATTTGTTAATTACTTGTATATGATCAATATAAATACAGAAAGGTTTCATGACAACCTGATGATACTCCCTGGTTTTTTTTAATGGATTTTACTTTGATATGCCCCCATTATATTAACAATACGTTTCTAACTATTTAGAAGTGTGAAGCTCTCTATCACCCTCCTTCTATATTAAGTATGTTAAATTAAGTTACATTCCTATTTAGCTTCATTTTCTTCAACTAATTTTCAGAAAGATAAAACAATATGATATGTTGAATGGTTGGACGTTTTGAAGTCAGTAGGCCAAAACTTCTACTCTGATGTTTAGGCTGGGGCGTCGGGGTATCGCAGTGGTTTTGTTCGCGACTCTCGTCCTGAGGGCAAGGGTTCGATTTCCGGTTCTGGGGTTGTCGATTTTAAGTCGGTCCTATCCGCACCTGCACCTCTCTCTAGCTCATGCGAAGTGTCCCCTATGCCCAACGTGGATCGAGTCCACAGAAAAACTCGCCTAAATGTCATCTTCGCTATCACCCTATCATTGGAGGTAATGGACACCGCCCTCTGGGTGCCTCCACCTGCGAAATGTGGCCGGTCATCATGTGGTGGGGCGAGGTTACCCAGAAGGCCGTAGTTGCCATTTGGATTCTTTTGGTATACATACACACATTAGGCTGAAGGGCGAAATCTGAAAATTTAAAATACCTCTCAAAAATGAGAAGAAACTCTATGTAAAGTCCTATGTGCTTCTGCAGAAGGAATCGAAAAATGCCTTCGAAGAGGCTTCGCACAGGAATTATAGAAAATAAAAGCATAGTAAAGGAAGTAATATGAATTAATTTTCAAAAATTTTCACTAAACGTACTATTCAAAGCGGTTAAAATATTTAACTTGAGGAGTTATTGAATAGTAGCAGTTTCTAAAGATCAGTTTCGTCTAATTACGCCCTTCCCTCGAATTCAAAACTTTCTGGGAAATAGATGTCTCTTCCTATTCATGTATCTGCTTGGTTTAATTCAAAATATTCATTAAATTAACAGTGGGTATAAAATTAATTATATCAAAATCCTTTCACTGTCCTCGAATACTCTTAATGACTAAGACTGAGATTAAGGCACCTTCTTTTGCAAGAATGAGCTTTTCTCTGAATTAGCTTGATATCTGTAGTGATGTTAAAGTTTTGTTGTAGTGGTGGCCTAGTGGACTACAGCGTGTGCTTTGGCTCCCTGCGTCCGGAATGCGACCGGGATCCATCCCAACTCTAGGGAGTGAGGATTTTAAGTCCGGTGCCCACTCAACATTGTGAGAAAACCGAGGAGCTATGCTAGGTAGCGGCCCAGCAATATTCCTGCTGCGGGTGCCGAGATGCTGACCACATCTCCTCCCCGTATCGACTGGATGATCGCCCACTTCTGCCTTGAGTATGTGGGCGTGAGACCGGCTGGCTCAGGTCCACTTTGGGCTATTACGCCATGAGTTACGTTATCCTTTGTTTCCGTGCTTCATTTAAAACACAGTTCCGTTCTCTGTAATGCCAACTCATTTAGTCTCTCCTCTGAATGGTTATTATTTGAATTAAGGTGCTATTTTAGACACTAAGTACCCTATGGAGAGTAGCGTTTAAGGAAATGTTCCTCTGAACTTAAATTAAATCCTAAAAGGATAAGTTTCCTTCTCACTTTTCTTAAGAAAAAAGAAAAAAAAAACAAAGAGCCGAGGAATTTTAAAAAATTAGGATATATTCATAAATTCAAAGAAACAATAAGCAGCATTTAGGAACAGAAATAATCACAAAATTGTTTTCTAAATACATTGTGTGTTTAAATAGATGTGCAACTATAATGCAGTGTGTTCTTATTAATAACTTAGTGTTTGCCTGATTTATAAAATTGTACAAATTTTCTCCTGAATAAGGACAACTAGTCCCAGCAAATTACAGAGATTCACTGTATTTATCAAGTAAATGGCTTAACATTTGTTATTTCGATTAGAATAGTCACGGCTATTTTTGAGAAAGAGAAAACTGTCAAATATTTTCGATGTAAAATGTACTTTGAATGATATTTTGTAGAAAATCCTTGTGTTGCATCGTTGAACATCAATACAACGTTTGGCAGTAATTCTATGCACGTGCACAGCAGCGCACTTGCAAACCTGTTTCCAAAAGTGCTTTTTGAATCAGGGGTTTTAAAACATGTACTGCAAGGAAATATGGACGTTGAAGTTTTGTTTGGTATAAGATACTTCCTGTTACTTAAAATAAATAGGTGCTAGAGAAAATAAAAATAGCAAAATGAACAAAACAAAAAATACCAATTAAGTCACTAAATAGATTGATAAGGAATTTACAAACTAGGAACCTTATTAAAATTTGTCATCATTACAAATATTTCATGTGACAGAGCTTATGTCTAATGTGTTTTAAATATTCCGCAAAATTGTTTATAGGCAAGAAAGAAGTTTCTTTTTTTTTTTTTTTTTTTTTTTTTTTTTCCTAACAGCGCCATGCATAAAGCGTAAATTTTAAAGAAGTGTTAGCAAAAATTAAATAAAATATTAGGTTTTGCAAAGGAAACCTTCAACAATTAATGCAGAGAAACTTTTAGGTTTAACTTAAATATCTTACAGGAATATCAAGTAAAACAATGACATAAACTTCAACTAAACTTTTTGAAGCATAAGGCACTATGCATTTTCAGTATACAAAACAACTTTACTTTATGAAGGAATATTTTACCCACATATGTCAAATTCTGCGAGTGAAATTCATTTTAAAACAAAACTTACTTAAAGTAAGAGTTTAAGATTTTCGACGCCATACCGAACAATTCTAAATTTTCTCCGTTTATCTTCAGGGCGAAGATCATGGACACCTTCAAAATATTGTTTCAAACTAAGCATTTGCCTACGTAAAAGCTCAGAAAATTTAGAGTAGATTGTGGCTGAAATGGTTAAGAGCTTTTGAGAGTGTCCTCAATTGGGAGGGCAGCTTAACTATAATTTAAATCTGCATCTCTACACAGTATGCCCTAAGTATTATATATACAGATCTTCATTCACATTCTTTTTTATTCCAATTTCATACAAATTTAGTTTATTCTTAATAAACTCTTTTTATCAAAATTATTGTGCACATTTTTAAATTATAATTGTTTTTCATTAGGTCAAACATTTTATTTTTACAAACTCCATAGGGTTTGATTACTTTCTCTAGAAGAGTTAGAGGATTCGTCCACCAATTTCACTGAAAATAGTTTATTTTTAAGACATCCTGAATAAAAAGCACGCTTATAAACATTCCTTGTGCATTTCAATCTGTGAAGCATGGCTAAAACGTGCTGTTTTGCATTCAAATGATATTCTCTACCCGCTATAATTGTATGTTATGTAGCTTCTATGTTAATTTTCTTATAAAATATTACTTTTAATTCATATTAATACAGATAAGACCTTGCAAAAATAGCTTCACTGTACATTTCCTTAGGGTTGACCAAGGAGAAAAGTTACCAAATCGATATTCAGCTGGAAATTTAATAATTCTTCCACACTAGCCTGTTTAGGCTAAGATTTGAATAGAGTCAGACTGAAAACTTCAATGCCATGGCCGGCATTTTAACCAAGATCTCCCGATTTCCGTCCGGTCGCTCTTAATCATTAAGCTACCATGACCAACGTCCCGTTATGACATTAAATTTTCCAACTGACTTATAAGCCTGGGACTTAAGTACTTACTGAGTTAGTAAGTCACCACAAAAGTTGCGTATCTCATTGTATATGAGAACACCTAGTGGTTTACCGGGAAACATACGAGTCAGTTGGAGAATTTAATGCCATGCTGGCATGTTGGCCATGGTAGCTCAATGGTTAAGAGAGACCGAACGGACACCGGGAAATCCGTGGTTCAAAATCCGGCCATGGCATTGAATGTTTTAGTCTGACTATCTATTCGACATTCAGATGTTTAAGAGCGTCGACTGGCTTCGAAAACATCATAATTTTCCTGACATCGCGCGAATCCACTGAACAGCCAAACCTAATTAGAAAAGAAGTTAGAACGTGGTAAACAAGTTAAATCAGGATTAACAAATATCTTTAAAATGGTTAATGCTAACCTAAACGTTTGCAGATCGAATGGTATGCCATAAATAAAGCAGTACGCACTGTCTATTTTTAATCGTTTGCCCTAAATTCCTTGCAAATGAAGTATTCTTCACACTTTTCATGTAGGTATTTTGAATATATAAAACTTTTTCAAGCTGTTCTTGAAAAGGTATTCTATGTACAGTGTAATTTCAGGTGGAAGACCTTTTAAAACATTTATGGGCATAAAGATGCTTTTTAAGACATAATATGTATATGTGTGAGAGAGCTAAGACCTTAATTACATTTAATTAGTTTAATTTTCTATTTACATAATGAATTGGTCTTAATTAGTATAATAATTTTAATGTGTTTATCCAAACAAATATAAGTTGAGAGAGACAAAGATAAGTTCTCTATTAAAACTTACTATACATGTATCATTCTATTATAATTACTAGAGTGAATTACATTTACTATATTGTATACTAAAAACTATTGTATATTAAACACTACATCAGCGTAGAACCTTCAGTCTTAATTACGCCATGCAATTGGATCATTGAAATTCACGCTTAATAAACATGTGGTATGAACACCTTTTTTTTTTTTTTTTTTCTTTTTCAAGCACGTATCTATATTCAAAGTGATGTCTTTAAGAATACATTACATTAATTATGTAAATTGCAGAATACTACATTACAGTAATTACGTTTTTACATTTAAGATTAAAAAAAACAACAGCTCAATCGTTAATATCCACGAATGACATATGAAAATGGAAACATCACTTTTGGTTTACTAGCATACAAAAGCTCCTATACCATGAAATGTTAAATCAAATCTTTCGTAATTGCGCTTACTCTGCCAGAACTTTAAAGCTTTTAAATGTAAAGAAAGAGGTAAAGCACTAAAAGAGCTTTTCCATATGTGTATAAAAATTTTAATGAACAAATTAAGCCCTTTAAGCCCTTGAGAAGAACATACATGTCCTTTTGTGATGGTAAAAGACAAAATGTTTTAGAACCAGCAAGAATTTTCTTTTTGGGGTGTTTTTTTTCACTTCTACGTTTACTTTTTTGGCCATTTCCGCCACTAAAGTAATGATTGCGATCATAGATTAAGAAATGTTCTATAATGTTCACATACGAAATTAATTTTATCAACGTATAAAATAATTCTAAGAAAGTAATTTGTAAAAAGATGCAGTCAAAGATTTTGGTCCAGTTTATTGATAAATCATAAAGTGACTTGCAGAAAATAAGTGTAGTTCTAATAAATATTATTTACCATAATTATAATAATCAAATTTACGAGAGAAAACGCACAGTTTGATAGCGGCTGTAGGTGCCTGATTTTTCCTCGTCTTGCCAACAGATGTCACGTCTTTACAGAGCGCACAGCAACAGCGCATACAGTGGCCGTCTCCTTAAACTACTTCAACAGTCTTCCAACTTTTCTAAACTAATTCACAAACCGCTGTAGAATCATTGCCTCCGTTTTTCGATTCTTGGTTTTTATTTTCTTGCCCTTAAGTTTTCACGCTCTTGTTCTTAAACGAAATACAAAGCCATATATTATCTTAGTGGCCGAAAATAATTTTCAGAAAGGCTCCTCTTAGGTATATTATTTCATTCTTCATTTTTGATGTTAATGTTTATATGTCAGTTTGCTTATGCATTTTTTCCCCTCGTTTTACCCTCTTTTTTACTCTCATTTTACAGATGGAAGATAATTATAAGCTTTACGAGAGAAAACTTAATGCACAGTTTGCAGAATAAGTTAATGCGAACCAAAATATAAACACAAAACATGATTCAATATTTAACTTTCATAGCAAACGCAGTATTTTGTAAGACATGTGATTATTGGTTCTTGGAGCAGAAATCCATCGAAAACTGTTTAATACAAGCCTTCTGAAAGATAATTCACATTATCTTAAGAATGAACATGAATTAACGTTCGGCATTTAGATTTTCAAGATGATTTCTGTATTCATTTCAATATTGCTTTCCATGTTTGACACTAACTAAACGAAATAAACGGAAGCATTATAATAAGTAAATACACACACTAAAAATTTATGTAAGTAGCTATTTGTTTATTATGGCAAGGCTACACTAAAAATTCCAACTTCTATCATTATGAAAATTTAGCCACATAAATAAAATATCATTTTAAACTTGCATGTAAAATTTTATGTTGATACACAAAATAGTTCATTAATTATTACTTTTTTGTGAAAATATTGTAAAAGTTACTTCCTATATAATGATGCAAGTTGCCTTAATTTTGGTATCAATAAAATGTTTTACGCATCAAAAAATTTGAGCTTTTAAGTTGAAATTTTGTTTTCAGCTAGTGCAAAGCAGTTTTAAAAGACCTACATTCTTATTTTTTTTTAATATTCTTGTAGCATTTCCTCTAAAATAATTTCCATATTTTAGCTCTCAAAATTTAGAAAATATTAGCCTTTTTATTCCTTAATATCATATAATTTTCCAAACATGAGCATTAACAAAAGGGGGGAATGTGAAATTTCTTATTTACATTCTATGGACGTATTCTTTAAGTTTCACCAAGTTAAATGAAAAACTTCTACGCGTGAGCTATTTTGTATAATGAAAAATGTTAGAAAAAAGGTTTCTCAGAATGTTAATTTTAAAGTAATGATTGTTACTTTTAACGGTTGTTACAGGTCTACTCAAATTGTCACGTAATGGTCTACAATGGCGCAAATGATAAATATAGCATGCCGCCTATTACTACACACCCTAAGATACCAAAAATGCCAAAAAAAAGAAAATTTCATGATTTTCAGCATTTTAGGCGAATTTACAGTGTAGCCTTTCCTAACAATGCTTCCGTTTCGAAGTATTGTTAGCATTTTGTTTGTAACCATAAAGAATGTTTCCTTTATAAGTGATTGTTGCTAAGCTACTATTGTCTGGAAGATGGTGAAATGGTCTTGAACCTCTTTATTTGACCATGCGTGAGAGAGACGATTTCAATTTCTATTGAGATAAGAGATAGAACTATGCGCAGAGACACAGACAAGCTAGCTCCAGTAAGAGAATTATGGTAAACTGTTTTCAGAAATATTTTGTTCCCAGTGAATATATTACCATCCATGAGCAATTACTGATAGATGAGACTGTTTCTTTTAACAGTATATTCCAAATAAGCCACGGAAGTATGGTATGAAAATGTTTGCTCTTGTGAATGTAACACCAGCATACATATTATGTTGGTATAGAACCTGAAGGTCCCATCAGCAAAGTAGTAGTTCTCAAGAAAAACATTTGCGATCAGCTGAACCTATCTGTGGAACAAATGTAAATATTACTGCTGATAATTAGTGTTAGATTGTACTTCTTTCCAATAATTTTCTCAACGAAAAGGAACTCACTTACCTCGGAATCATGAGAAAAAACAAGAGAGATATCCCAGCAAACTTAATGCCAAATAAACAAAGAAAATAAAGCTCATTTCTATTTGAGTTTCAAAAGGATATGATTCTGTTTTCATATTACTCAAAAAATAAAAGGCGTTATAATTTTATCGACTATGCACCATGACAGAGCAATAAAAGAAGATGCGTGATAAGAATGGAAATCTTAATTGGTGAATTAATAGTTAATTAAAATTATACAATGTAGTCTAAAAATGTATTGGTTAACTATTACAAATACCTCTCAAAACGAATTACGCACAATACCTAGATGACACGTCCTAAACATATAAGGTGAAAAGGGTGCGCCTACTGAAGGGTTAAAGAATCTGTTCGGAACGCACAGTGCAAGCGTGAGCATCCAAAATTGCTACTGGAAGTTCTACATTGTAATATGACTTGGTATATGCAGCAAGCATTTTTGAGGCAGCCTGTACAAAGTCAATTTTTCTACGACGTATAGTTCTCGAGTTATCACTTCGAGAATAATTTGGTTGCTACTTTGTAAATTGTTTGCTACTCCGTCTAACAAACTAAAAGTTATGGGATAAAAATTTTGACTTTCGGCTGGAGTTCGAACCATAAACGCTTGGTCCCGTTGATAGAGCTTGCTTTTTGCTCATGAGCTAGAACGGTCGTTTCTCCGTCACTTACATACAAATGTAGATGTTGGTTCTGTTAAAATTATCTTTCCACGTGTTTTCCATTTTATTTGATATAGTGCAATGCAATGCAAAGACAGCCTAGCCGCAAGAGTACAGTTGTAAATTAGTTCTTTAGAGCACATAACAAAGTAAAAACATTGGAGATAACATTTTCGTTTGCTCGAACCGCGAACCCTTGTGCCTCTTGTTGTAGCCTGCGTTTGCTACTGAGCTATAACAAACAGTGCCTTTGACACAACATAGATATTGGTTCTGCTAAAGTTATAATTCCAAGAATTTTTCGTTTTCTTGCATAGTTTCCTACGCCATAAGTTAATAGCTTAGATGTTAAGGAAGTGCTACTTGTTTTGTGATACTTAGTATTTTGTCATAATGGGTTAGTGTGCTTAGAAATTTCGAACTGAATAACATATTAAAATGGCGACC
Source organism: Mantis religiosa (assembly GCA_030765055.1). Classification (NCBI taxonomy): domain Eukaryota; kingdom Metazoa; phylum Arthropoda; class Insecta; order Mantodea; family Mantidae; genus Mantis; species Mantis religiosa. The sequence continues at coordinate 129,529,904 of CM060954.1, forward strand.
ACTATACCATGACCGATTTAGTTTTCATACCTTCTAGTCACGGAGCGCCTGAATGATACTCGCGGAAACTGTACATTTACTTTCTTGAAAGATAGTACATCATTTATCATCACATTTTTATCGTTACTGAATTCAAATAACTTTGAAAAGGCTGAAGAATACAACACTTCTTCCTCAAAGCGGTTATCTTAAACACAAATATACAATATATTATACAACAAAACAAACCATTCATTTCTTACAACGTTTATCACAATAAAATTGTAAAATAAAAGATAATTGTAAAAGTACAAACCAAGCAGTTTGATAAGGATTGAGTTACTAGTAGTGGAACATTATTTTGCTATTAAGATGACCGGACATATCTTCAGACTTGTTACAAACACCAGCTCAAATACTGGTGATATACAAATGCAATTATTATTGATGTTTTTCACCAGTGCGTGTGAACGGATAAGTTAACGGTCCATCGCATCTGAGACAAATTTTTTATTAGCATGTGTTAAATATTCCATGCTAAGCTTAAAAACATTGAATTTAATGTATACAACTGTTGAAAAAAGCTGTCCAGTCCAAAGTGAGTAATGAGTTAACCCTATCAAACAGTGTTTCAACAGTGTTCAGATGTACAGAATACTATGCATAATAGCGCTGTGAGCAAGCAGGAGATCCGTGGTTCAAATCCCGGCTCTGGCATTGAATTTTTAATTTAACTCTACCTATTTAAATTATAGCCTACACATGGCTAGTGTGAAGAACGATTAGTTTCTATCAATTTATCTAATAGTGGCAAGTATAGAGGCAGGGACTTAAGTACTTACAGCATAGTACGTCCCCACAAAAAGTGTGTACCTTATATTGTATATCAGAGCCCCTAGTGACTTACAGGGAAACATACGAGTCATTTGCAGAATTTGATGTCATGCTGGCATGTTGGCCATAGTAGCTCAATGGTTAAGAGTAATCTGACGGAGACCGGAAGATCCCTGGTTCAAATCCCGGCTATGGCATTGAATTTTTCAATTTGACTATACATACGGCTGTCATGGAAAAACGATTAATTTCTTACATAATCACATATTCTATTCCGTTGTATATGGAAACAGGAAACAGAAAAACTACTGAAGTGCATGTACTGAAACTTCATTTCATATATTTTACATATTTTAGCGCATATTATACATTTTGCACAATCTTCCATAAAGGTAAATATTTATACGTTTATTGGTTTATCTGCTTGAATTTTTCTTCCCTTATTCTTATTTCAGGATATCACTTCCGTACACTCTATGCCACTGGTAGTATTAAATCTTAGTTACGTATCTTTTCTAACTTTGTTCCTGGTCTTTGATTGTTCCACAAATATGTTGAAATTTCTGCATTTTTACTTATATCTTGTTCTTCATACATTATATCACAGCCTGTGCAATGAAAGTGTGAAATTTGTTCCAAACCTTTATCTTCTATTACTAATTAAGCTTTAAGTGGGTAGTTTCCATGGAACGACATTAGTTTTTTTTGTTGAAATTATTACTTTCTTAGTATATTATTTAGTTTTAAAGTGTTTTTTGTAGCCTGTCCTCACTGTCAAAAATAACCGAATAAATGTTATTGAATTTGGTGAAGCTCTGGGAAACTCTAAATGTGATTTATAAAATTGTCTATTAATGTGGAAGATGTTCTTCAATATATCTTTTAAATATTACAATAAATTCACTTCAATGCTGTATTGATTCAGCTAAGGCAATCTAATTAGAGTATCCCAATGGATACTGAAATATTGATGAATTATTTCCTCATTTTCTGTTTAGAATACCACCATGGAAATACCATTCACTCTATAATTTTACCTGTTCTAAAGTCTTTAACCCCTAACAGCAAAACTAAAGTGAGCAAATGATGAAGAGACCGAGAGTTCGTAACGCCTAAACAGCTAGTTTAGAGCAGGGAAAAGCTCCAGAAAGAAGCTTGTCATTGCATGACTTACGAGACATTTACATTTGAATCCTCCTGATCTTGTGATTGTGGCATAAAGTTCTTATAACAAATGATACTACTTACTTATTTTGCATACTTCTGGAATGTTTTGTATCATGTTCAAAAGTTTAAAAGATAAATTAAACAGATTATACGAAAATCAAAAGAAAGTAAAAGCAACAAAAGAAAATAATAATAAAAAGGATAAGGCAATTAGTCGTTCTACTTGCATTCTTAATGAAAAAGAGGTCAATTTTCCAACCAAAGCATAAAAACGCGTGTAAGCTTCTCAAAAAATATCGATTTACGTTCTACACATTAAAGTTGCCAGTCAGGAACAAAAAAGCTAAATCATTGGTTAAAATGAAATGTGGTACGATCTTATAAAATATAAATAAAAACCACCCTAAAGGAAATTACAATAAACAGATTATTAAATAATTAAATGCAAATGATGTTTACTAAAGCCGATAAAGAGAATAAAATTGTAATATAGCACAAATTGGATTACATTAATAGAGTCGAACTTCTACGCAGGGAGAAGATTATATAAGTATTAAGCATGACCCTTTAAAATCGTGCACTTGTAAATGTGAATACAAAGTTTAATGAGGTAAAACTCATATCTAAAAAGAACAGCATATGATTGAAGTCAGTAATCCAGCTTTACCGAACATTTATGCCTTGCCTAAGTTTCATAAACCTGATAATAAAATGAGACTGACTGTAAATTTATAAATTCAACCACTGGGTGAATCTGGCAAAACGGTTAAACAAAAAATTTGGTAGTGTTGATAGATTTGACAGTATTAAAAAATCCATTTGAGTTAGAAACAAGATCAGAATGTAGTATTGTCCAAAAATTATAAGCTTCTTTTGATGTAACTGTTCTATTTCCTAGTATTCGTGGAGAAAAACTTTGACTGCTTAAAATGGTTGAATTCTACAAATTTCAATGAGTCAATACATGATTTTATGAAACTCACTAATTTGTGTTTGGACCAAATTTTTTTCAATTCCAATGGAAATTTATTTCAACAGACCTCTGGGGTAGCTATGGGTAGTCCTGTTCTACCTTTTCTTGCTGATCATTTATGAGCGTTTTTGAAATACAAGTCACTAAAGCAGTTTCTTTAATTTTTAAAACATAGTATTGATATGGAAATTGTTGGAAATATTATGTGGAAATTTCAATGGTAAGTACGTGTTCTCAGGGCACTGAAAATCCAAAAACAAATTCAGAAAAATATGCTTTTTCATACATGCATGTCTGTTCGATTCCAGCAGGTCACAAAGTGAGATTTCTGATGGACAACACGGATTTTCTCCAGGGACTCCGGTTTCTCTCACCATCTCATTCCACCGGTGCTCCATTTTCTTCTCATGTATCATCAGCGTCACCACCTATAGTGCCTTGCGTAGTTAGAGTTGTAGTTAAACGCTACAGTTTCATTTAATTTGTATATCTGATATGAATATACAGCCTCACGAGAAAAGGAAGCAGCTACCAGAAACAAAGTTCGATTCGGAAAAATCGGAAGCTATCGCTGACGCTGCATTCACAATATGCGCTTTGTAAATGTACAGGCAGACTGAATAGTTAAATGATGTTTTCCGGCTATGAAATTGATCTTTCCATATTTTGGCCAACACAGACTAGAGTGAAAGAACAGTTAATTCTTCCAATATACACTCTGATAACACTTTGGCTTCATTTCAAAGTTATGCGATAGATAGGGAGATTCTTTGCGATTAGGCCATATGCATGGTAGCTGAGTGGTAAAACGCATGTGTCCCATAAGTGAATTAACGTGAGTTGGAATCCTTGATATCTATGGTTTTCTTATTACTGTTACTTTAACAGAAATTATTTACAAGATAAATAATAATATTTTAAACATATTCATTTATAAAAACGCAAATAACATATTCTTTTGTTTTCAAAATTAATACAATGATATTAGAAAATTGCCTTTATATTGGCTGTATACATAATTGGACTCATTCATCTGGTGCTGGCATATAATACAAAGTACCCTCTCGTGAAAATTTCAGTAGGCATTTGTTCTCATCCATAATAGAAGCAGAGGGTTTCCACACCCAATACTACGTTAATTTTCACTTCTATTTTATTTTACATATAGGAACAAAATATTTATTTCAATTTAAAAACATTGTAGAATGTTTCAGTTTTTATGTATGAGCGTAAATGCATTAAAATAAGTAAACCTTAGCAATTGGAAGTTATATTACAATATGTTTAACACATTTCGCATTTCTATAATAAAAAAGCATCAAAATGATGTCTGTGATTCGAACCCTTTTAGGTCTAGCTTCTATATACATGTCTATAACCACTCGGCTAACAGTGCACGTTTAATAACTGGGAATCAAAAATGAGTTAATTATGAGACTCAATTTTTCGCACACACTACACTGTACTTAAAAAGGACGGATTCACTATCTGAATTTGCATTTATCATTTCAAACAATGCCCAATGTGTGAACATTTATTATTATTATTATTATTATTATTATTATTATTATTATTATTATTATTATTATTATTATTATTATTATTATTATTATTATTATTATTATTATTATTATTATTATTATTATTATTATTATTATTATTATTATTATTATTATTATTATTATTATTATTATTATTATTATTATTATTATTATTATTATTATTATTATTATTATTATTATTATTATTATTATTATTATTATTATTATTATTATTATTATTATTATTATTATTATTATTATTATTATTATTATTATTATTATTATTATTATTATTATTATTATTATTATTATTATTATTATTATTATTATTATTATTATTATTATTATTATTATTATTATTATTATTATTATTATTATTATTATTATTATTATTATTATTATTATTATTATTATTATTATTATTATTATTATTATTATTATTATTATTATTATTATTATTATTATTATTATTATTATTATTATTATTATTATTATTATTATTATTATTATTATTATTATTATTATTATTATTATTATTATTATTATTATTATTATTATTATTATTATTATTATTATTATTATTATTAATTATTAATTATTATCATCATCATTATTAAGAGAGCATTGATTAGGACGAAGCTAAACAGACGCATTCCGTGACACATTGTAAACTGGCCGTGGAAACGAAGTGGACTTAGAAAAATACACGCTTCTAGAGCCTGCTTACTTTTTTACTTCTTGTTTTATTTGCTTTTTAATGAAAGGGTGTGTATATACGTATGTAAGTGTGTGTTACTATGTGCCCGTGCACAGAATAAGTAAAAAACAAAAGGATAAATTTCAAGACTGTCACAAATATAGACACGAAGGTTTTCAAGGTACATGACCCCTTAAAATTATCTTTATTGTTTTGTTATTTTTCTTTTATAAAATATGTTCCTGCCATCTTCATTTAAATTCCCTAATTTATGAAATTTATATTAATGTAATGCACATATCCAAAAGTTTGTGACAGAAATCTCTGAAATCTTCTTTCGGGTGTAATGTTGTATAATGGTAAACCAATAAAAGTAAACATACAAGAAATTAAACTTCTTTAAAAACATAATTTATCTAAAACACCTTTCTCTGTGCCATCAGCCACTTTCCATATAGCTTTATTCTCTATTTTATATTTCAAAACTTTATTTTCTAGCCTTTCTTGCGAAGTATTTCAAGAATTTCAAGAGGAGTTACTTTTAAACCACTGTATACCAATTCGATTTCCTCTGTTGGCTTTGTGGCTAGAACGACATTTCTAACTTCTTCAGACTTATTTAAATTAATAGAAGCAGTTTTGGAGAAGCTGCTTAGATAATAACAACAGTGAATAAAGACTGTGGAAATGTAACAGAAGATATTCTCTCCCTTTCTCTGTATATTTCTGTGAACGTGGTTTCACTTGTGCTAGAAGAATTTAGGTAATTTATTTTTTATATAATATTAAGCTGTAGCAAAACTTATGTCATTTTCTAAGGAGCTGAAATGCCTATTGTGTTACTTTATTTGACTATTGACTAATATTTTTTATTTACAGTTTATTTTGATTTAAATGCTATTCCCTTATATTTTGCGATGATATATCTTAAAATTAATTTGATAAACTTTGAAAACAGATATAAAATAAGACCTGAAACTTTCCTGGCGACCAATAATTTCAAGTTCTTCACGGGATATATCCTGATATCCTGATGATGGGAGAGATGTACGCTCCCGAAATGTCGATTTCTAATCGTCTTTTCACCCGGCTTGCTTCCCGAGAAGAACTTGAACATTGGAAGAGATATTTTTGTATGACAGAATATTTGGCATAGTTATCAAATCATGAGCAAATGAAGGTAGTATTTCAAATCAAAATCGCTAGTTGTTTCTCTCTGACACTTCGTAATAAATCTCCGCTAAAAGTAGTGTCATATGTGGTTAATAAACGATTCATTTCTCTCTGTCTCTCCCCCTCCCTCTCTCTCCCTGAGCTAAAGTCTTTGCGGGGAATTTGAGGTGGTTCTGCAATCAATTGGAAGCGCTTCACATGGGGTCTGCCTGGAGGGTGGTTAGACGAAGCAAGTCGCTGATCTGGCGTCTTCTCCGCGATCTGGGACAAATGTAGGAGGGCAGCATCGTAATTCTCCTCATTCCCCCTTCCTCTCTCTCTCTCTCTGTTTCTCTCTCACACACACATACGCATACACGCAACGTTCATGTATTACTACGAACAGTATGGAAGATTTCCTACGGATCTTGTAAGTCTTCCAATGAAGTCAAATATAGGTAAAGCAATTCTTATAGAATACCTTGTGTTCACGTTACTCCACTTTTATCAGGGATATTCGTATGTTTACAAAGGGTAAAATTGCTTATTTTAAGACTTTAAAATATGCTTTTACATCATCACTACTGCTACTTCTACTGCCACCATTATTACCACTACCATTACCACTACTAAGAACCAAAAAATGTGGATGGTAGTGTTTAATATAGATCCCTTTGTTTGATAAATATGATAGGAAAGCTATATGAGCAATTATTAACAACAGGCTGATTGATGATATTGAAAAAAAGGAAGAGATTTGCGCAAATGAAATTTGGTTTCAGAAAAGGCCTTTCAACATTAGATGCTTTAAAGACCATAAACATAATGATAAAGTCTGAAACAACATATATGAATAAAGCATTTGCTGCTATGGTCATTTAAGACGTAAAAGTACCTTCAACTCAGCACCATGGTAGGGCATAATAAGGGAGCTAAACAGGAGGGCAGTCGCACCGTACCTAATAAAGCCTATGTTCACTTACCTGGAAGACAGGCAGATATTGTTTGGGGAAAGCATAAGGTTGGATATGAGTTGTGGCACTCCGCAAGGATCGGCCTTAGATCCTACCCTATGGAGTATTTATTATGATTGTGTTCTTAAACTAGAAATGTCATTAGGAATCAGGAGCATCGGATATGCAGACGATTTGGCATTAATTGTATTTGGTAAGACCAAATATAAATTGGAGGAAAAGTAACATGATCTGTGAACAAAATTGACATTTAGATGATGCAAAAGGGAATGACACTAGCTCCTGAAAAACGGAGATAGTCATTCCCTAAGGCAGAAGAACAATTAAGGAAGTAAATGCAAACTTTAGTGGTCAAACAATAAAATTTAAAAATTAGGTGAATCATCTGGGTATTCTGATTGGGTATAACATGAATATGTATGCACATATAATATTGTTTAATATATTTAATAATTATATTAATAATACAGTTAGTATTTTAATATTGATAGTTGATATTTTAAAAGCTAAGAAAAGGGATGAAGCAGAGTAACAAGTAAAGGTAGCAGTGCTATAAAGTAATACCGAGAGGTCTCTCAGTGGTGCTCTGAGGTATATTATGTGCAGGGCCGACACTTCCCAGTGAAACAGTCTTGTTTAGATATTTCACCCCAAGTAGGGGAAAAAAACCACCACTAGGTCGAACTAGACTTAAATTGATGGAGAATAGTGAAAGCGAAATTAGGAAATTACGTCTGAAGGAATTTGATTGGGACAATAGAGTGGAGGAAGAGGATAAAAGCCTGAACTTTGGATACTGGAAGATTTTTATATTGTATACCTGTTTATAAATACATGAATAAATAATAATAATAATAATAATAATAATAATAATAATAATAATAATAATAATAATAATAATAATAATAATAATAATAATAATAATAATAATAATAATAATAATAATAATAATAATAATAATAATAATAATAATAATAATAATAATAATAATAATAATAATAATAATAATAATAATAATAATAATAATAATAATAATAATAATAATAATAATAATAATAATAATAATAATAATAATAATAATAATAATAATAATAATAATAATAATAATAACAATAACAACATCAATAATAATAATAATAATAATAATAATAATAATAATAATAATAATAATAATAATAATAATAATAATAATAATAATAATAATAATAATAATAATAATAATAATAATAATAATAATAATAATAATAATAATAATAATAATAATAATAATAATAATAATAATAATAATAATAATAATAATAATAATAATAATAATAATAATAATAATAATAATAATAATAATAATAATAATAATAATAATAATAATAATAATAATAATAATAATAATAATAATAATAATAATTACATATGATGCATAATTTAATTGATTTTGATTGATTTATTTAATTGATTAATAATAATTTACATATGATGCATCTCACCTTTTCAATTATTATTATTATTATTATTATTATTATTATTATTATTATTATTATTATTATTATTATTATTATTATTATTATTATTATTATTATTATTATTATTATCATCATCATCATCCAGATAATGTGTTCGTGTTAAGTTCTACTCTTTTACATGTTCTGTCTGCCCAGGACAAGAAGGCAAGCTAGAGGAATGTGTAACCTAATATTTTTGTTGCCTGCACAATGTTTATGTTCGCCTTCCGAGTATGACAAGGATGCTAGGTTTGTTTAAGATACACAAGTGTTGTCAGTTAACTCATGCACACATAATACCTATCACTGCATTTACTGCAACGCGCATTAGATTTGGCAACATGGGTGACTCATATGCACTCTCACACACTCATTTCCTTGTAAACAGATCCACTAACAGAGCAGATTAACAGTTCAAATCCCTCTCCCCTTCATTCCTCTTGGCCTTCTTGTGCTGGGCAGATAGTATACCATAATTTCCAAACCAATAATTCTGATGTGTATTTAACGTAATTTTAATTTTGAGTGCTATGTGGATACCGTATATTCTTCTGAAGTAATTTCGTCCACTGAAGTGAGATCTTGGATTTTAGTGGATCTACAGGAGTATTTTACGATATTGCATGCTTTTGTATTTTATTTCTCCCAGCATGTCTTATAGAATCCCACCCCTGAGGGTGCTGATTTTAAGACGCGGGTATAGGACCAGTGCCCACTCAGCACCGTGAGGAAATTGAGGAGCTTAAGATACATAAGCAGCACTGGTCATAGAAGTCAATATTCCAGCTGGAAGGTGCCAAGATGCTGACCACATCTCCTCCCCGTATCGGTTGGATGGTCGCCCATCTCTGTCTTGCATAGGCTGTAGCACCCTGGTTTATGGTTATGTGTTATAGAAGAAAAAAACACATTTACATATGATGCATCTTAGCTTTTCAACGTCTGAATACTATTTTAAGAGAAATGTTCAGTGTGAGCTATGAACGGCTAGTCCGTTACTTGTAGCCGCAAACATACATTTAGTCTGGAGAATGACGCAACAAATTTACACCGACAATATTTCTGAAATGGAAAGTGCTATTGATATGCAGTTTCAACAGCATTGTTTGGTAGTTAGGAGCTCGAAGTTTTAGCCTATAAATAGATTTTAATAACACTTAAAAGGTGTACTTTTGGAGAAAACATAAAAAATATCAAAGGTACGGTAAATTAGAATGTTGACATTCTCCGCAGGATTCTGGTGCAAGTAGTTCACGAGATACCTTATTTTGAAACTTTTACCCATTTAAATGCCTTAGTCGCTAGATACGATGTTGTTATTGCTTGTTTAGTCGTGTTTACGGGTCATTTGTGCAGTGCGATGTTCTATTAACTTAGTGATATTTCGAGCAGTTGGCTGTGAATGAAAATGGGATTTACCAAGGCAAAAAAAAAAAAAAAAAAAAAAAAAAACGATATGCTCATGGTGTACGGAGAATGCAGTTCGTTCTTGTATAGCATATACAGAAAGAAATCCCAATAGACGTCAACCATCTTGCAATTATTCATCAACCTCTTCAGCCAGTTACGTGAAAGTGGTAGTGTAACACCAATACCAATATGTTAGTTGGTCTAGTCTACACCAAACTAACACAAACACACAGGTGACTGGAGATGTAGGAGAAATTAATGTTTTGGCGGCTGTTGCAGTAGATCCGCAAATTAGTTCCCACACAATTGCACGTGGAAGTGGAATGAGACAGGTAAGTATACTTCGCATTCTCCATCGACATAAGTTCCATCCCTAACACATCTCTCTCCATCAAGAGCTGCATGGAAACGATTTTGAGAATCGTGTACACTTTTGTACATGGGCATTAAGACATGACACTCCAGATTCATCATGCATTTTGTATAGTGATGAAGCAACATTTATTAATCTTGGCCAGATAAACCGCAGAAACATACACTATTGGTCTGTTGACAATCCTCGTTGGCTCCGTCAGATGGAGCGTCAATATCGATGGAGTTTAAACGTGTGGTGTGGGATAGTGAGCCATCAACTCATAGGTCCTTTTTTCATAGAAGGAGCCTGAACTCGCACAAGTATCTCAGCTTCCTAAGAGGCCAACTTCCACAGGTGCTAGAAGATGTTCTTCTGCAGACTAGGAGGGACCTCTGGTTCCAGCATGATAACTGTCCAGATAGCAGTACACGATTTACTTACAGCTGGTCTTTACGGATTGTTTCCAAATCGATGGAAGGGACGAAAAGAATCTGTACCTTGGTCGACGCGTTCACCGGATTCGACACTGTTAGACTTTTTTCTCCGGGGAAAACTGAAAGGCACTGTCTACAAGGACATACGAATTACACCGATGATATGAAACAACGTATACTGCTGCCTGCTCTTAAATTCCGCTGAAATGCTAGAAAGTGTGCTGTAGTCTTACCACAGGACACTGGAAGCTTTTATTGATGCTGCAGGTGGTGATTTTGAACTCACGCTCTGAATGCCAAATTTCTCTTTACTTGTGAGGGTCCACAGAGGCAGTGCACCACCTTTTGTTTTTGTTTAGTTTGCGCTACAACAGATAGTATAAGCGTCGTTCTGTAAAAGGTTAAAAATAGGATATCTCGTAAATACTGGCACTAGAATCCTGCGCAGAAAACCATTAACATTTTAATTTACCGTATTTTTTAGTTTTGGTGTAATTAGATACTGTTTCTTTTCAAAAATGTGTGTTTGCTCCAAAATACACCTAAGTGCGACTAAAATGTATTTATGGGCTGAAACTATGAGCTCCTAACTACCAAACAGTGCTGTGGAAACTGAACATCAATAGCAGTCTCCAATTCAGAAATATTGGAGGTGCAAGTTTTAGGTCACTCATCCTGTATATTGTGGTTTAACAGTTATACAACAGTAACTCCCAACGAAGGGGACCTGACAGGCTATTCCCAGAAAACACAGTATATTCACTTTATTTTGCATACAACATGTCCGAAACATGTTTTTTACACTGAAAACCCTCTAAACCATTTTTAGAAATTTAAAAATATCGAAAACGTTTCTATATAAGGGATAGTTTACATTGGGAGGAATTGTTAAAAACCTCAAATTTTTTTCACTTTAACCAATATTTTGAGTATTATTAGACAAACTGTTCATCCAAAAATATTTTCTATATAATGCATATAATCATATAAAGGTCTTAAAAGTATTCCATTATACTAATATATAATTTAAAAGCACATTCAATATCTTCACAGATCTTGGGAAGGACAGGAGTTTATTTTTCTGCCCTTTTAATGCAACAAGTCATTAGTCAACAAGTCAACAAGTCAGGTAGTCATTAAAGTTACACCTGAAAAGTCATATGTTCGACATAATATGAAACTATTCGCTTTCAATTTAGGTAGAATGTCCTTGGTCATAATAAAATATTTGCATGTAACGCAATGAGTAAGATGGGTGGTGGTGGTGCTGGTACAGTAATGGCGACGGCGGTAGCGGCAGCGGCAGTGGCAGCAGCAGGAGGAGTGGTAGTAGTAGCAGTAGTGGTGGTGGTGGTGGTGGTGGTGGTGGTGGTGGTGGTGGTGGTGGTGGTGGTGGTGGTGGTGGTGGTGGTGGTGGTGGTGGTGGTGGTGGTGGTGGTGGTGGTGGTGGTGGTGGTGGTGGTGGTGGTGGTGGTGGTGGTGGTGGTGGTGGTGGTGGTGGTGGTGGTGGTGGTGGTGGTGGTGGTGGTGGTGGTGGTGGTGGTGGTGGTGGTGGTGGTGGTGGTGGTGGTGGTGGTGGTGGTGGTGGTGGTGGTGGTGGTGGTGGTGGTAGTTTCTTTTTTCTTTTTGCAGAGAAAAATATTTTAGAGACGTCTAAAGTGAGTTGGATTTCCACCAATTAAGGAACCCCTACCTGAATCTAAAGAGCTTCTTCTTAGAACCACCCAGACGGCACTACTTCAAGAAGAAGGCAATTCAAGATGTTAGTTGAGGTCAAGTTAAGTCACCATATACTTTCAGGTGTCGTCATGGTGTCGGCGTTTGCGTGACAATATGTTATACGCCAGCTGACTAATGGTCCTCCAGTTGGAAGCGGAGGCGAGCTTGGAAGGTATCACTCCTTGCGGCATGAAGGATCCCAGCTTGAGCTCGACTTCCTGTCGGAGTTATTGCCAGCGGACACATTTAAAAAAAAGTGTGTTCCACGGTGTCAACTTTACCACAGTAAATGCATTCCTCTGTCGGAATGAGACCAAAACGATAGAGATATACGCGGAAACAGCCGTGTCCGGTAAGGAGTTGCGTGAGGTGAAAGTTGACTTCGCCTCTGCGAAGTGTAAGCCAAGGTGCCAAGTTCGGAAGTAGGCGGTGGGTCCAGTAAGCAGTCCCATCATTTGTGTCCCAAAGAGCTTCTCACTGCTCCAATAATTGTTGGCGAGCTTCATCCTTGCTGGAGGGAGATAGGGGGCGTCGCGTTAAAACTAGCAGCGCCTTTGTTGACGTGGTATAGTAGGCATTAGTGATTCGAATAGCTACCTTCCTTTGCAAGTTCAGGAGCAATGTGTTATAAATATTCCTGTCAAGCGCCTTGCGCCAGACACAAACCCATACAGGAGCATGGAATTGAGACCGAGAAGAGTAGTCTCCCTCTGGTTTTACTCGGCCCGCCAGTATTGGGCATTAGGCAACTCACAGTTTAAGGCCTTTCCCGCCTTCGCCACAATGGTCCTAACATTATGTCCCATGAACATATTTCGGACCAGATGAATTCCCATGTGCTTAAGCATGTCCTGGCTACGAATAAGCAGTCCGAGGCGGAGGCGGATATAGCAAACCTTTCGGTCCCCACCAGCAGAATCGCCTCAGTCTTGTGTGGTGCCAACTGAAGTTTCTTACACGACAGATAAACGCCCAGGGTAGCTAGGGTTTCGTTAGCCTTTCTCTCTGAGGTCTCTGCATCTGCTGCGATGGCAATTATTGCCAGATCATCGGCGTAGGGCGTCAGTGTGATTCCCTCGGCCATCGGTAACTGCAAAACTCCATCAAAATAAATATTCCACAAAGTGGGGCTTTGTACAGATCCCTGGGGAACACCACATGACATATCCATCCGGCAGTGAGTGCCCACAAGAAGCGATCTATCTTCTAGAAAGCTAGCGATCAGGTTATAAAGGTATGGGGCCACGATCCGAGAGCCGAGTTCCGGAGGATACCACTCCATGGGGTTGAACCAAAGGCATTCTGGATCTCAAGACTGATGTGGGCACATAAGGGCCTCCGTCCCCAAGGCCGGGCTTTTACCTCCTCTGCTAGCCCTTGTATTCTTCTCAGAGCAGTGATGGTGGAACGAGAAGCTCTGAAGCCGTGCTGTTCATCAGTGAGCCCGCCGCTGAGTTGCAGCTCGATGTTCAGTCGTCCTAGAACCAAAGGTTCGAACCACTTCCCTAGGTCAGATCGGACGGTACGTAGTAACGCCGGGAGCACGTCTAGGCTTCTCCAACAATAAAAGTCGTGCTAGCTTCCATTCTGCTTGGAAAATACCAGTCGTCAGCAAGCTCCAGACACCTCCTTGGGTGTTCAGGGGCGACCATTTTTACCTTCTTTGGGGTCTAAACCATCCGGTCCTGGTGCTCTGTGGGTCTTGATGGTGATGGCGGTGGCAGTAGCGGTAGTAGTAGTAGTAGTAGTAGTAGTAATAGTAGTAGTAATAGCAGTAGTAGTAGTAGTAGTAGTAGTAGTAGTAGTAGTAGTAGTAGTAGTAGTAGTAGTAGTAGTAGTAGTAGGAGTAGTAGTAGTAGTATCTCTAGAGGATAAGGTGAATAATGGTATGAAATTTGTAAGGATACGTGTCAGTTCAATAATTATAAAGCCTGATGGCTAAAATCTTACATTTTCATGTATTATACATGTGCAGAATTTTGTAAAATAGTGTTTATAATTCAACGTGCTATAAAAGAATAAATCAACTAACCTAACTTTCGAGAATCTTTACAACGTAAGGAGTTAAAGACCCGATTGTTAATATAAACCTAAACAGCGACCAGTTTTAGGATTTCAGTTTATCCAGATCCATTAGCTACAAGCTTAAGGAAACAAATCAGTTTCCTTAACGTGCTATTAATATTTTAAAATTGACATTACAAATAAGCGAGCAATAATTTCTCAAAAAGCACACTTGGAAATATCTTCCTTTCCTGATTGGATTAAACAATATTCAAGAACAGATTTCTGTTTATTTATAGTTTGCGTAATTTTTCATTATAAAGATTATGTTTTTTATCAAGAACTGAAAAGGAGAGTTTCAAAAAGTGTAACTTCATGATTCAGCCCTACCATTTCTCATAGGCGGTAACAGCTTTACGAAATGTAGATAGATATGTTTTGTGACAAGAAATATTGATATGGTTATACGGCAGAGCAGTAAATCAAATCGACTTCAGGAAGAAAAATGGCACTGGGGCCAGCCGGGATGAATTAAGCCCTTAATACACTGCAGTGTTTCACTTCCACTCTTTCCCAATCAGTATCGACAGCTGCTATGATCGAAACGTGACTGTTAGCGAATTTTCCTGTGCCGTGCTAAAGTCTAATAACCAATGTAGTTAGCCATTTTAAAGGTAAAAGAAACTCTTTTGCAGATTCTGTGCTTCCTACTCTTACCGATGATGCTTACACATATGAACACTTAGAATTTTAACAAATTAAACAGTTTTGAAGATGTCTACCACCGTAAAATTAGTGCCAATAACGTACCTGGGGGGGGGGGGGGGGGCAAACAAAATACATTTCAAACATTAATTTAAACATTTTCAGTAATTTTAATAACACATTACAGTGAATGACACACTGTCAACAAAATAAAATCTGTTATTTCTAACGTTATTGAAAGCTAATTAGTTATAATTAAAGATGAATAAAAGTTTAATAATAATAATAATAATAATAATAATAATAATAATAATAATAATAATAATAATAATAATAATAATAATAATAATAATAATAATAATAATAATAATAATAATAATAATAATAATAATAATAATAATAATAATAATAATAATAATAATAATAATAATAATAATAATAATAATAATAATAATAATAATAATAATAATAATAATAATAATAATAATAATAATAATAATAATAATAATAATAATAATAATAATAATAATAATAATAATAATAATAATAATAATAATAATAATAATAATAATAATAATAATAATAATAATAATAATAATAATAATAATAATAATAATAATAATAATAATAATAATAATAATAATAATAATAATAATAATTAATAATAATAATAATTAATAATAATAATAATAATAATAATAATAATAATAATAATAATAATAATAATAATAATAATAATAATAATAAATAATAATAATAATAATAATAATAATAATAATAATAATAATAATAATAATAATAATAATAATAATAATAATAATAATAATAATAATAATAATAATAATAATAATAATAATAATAATAATAATAATAATAATAATAATAATAATCATAATAATAACAGTACTAATAACAATAACAATACTAATAACAATACTACTACTACTACTACTACTACTACTACTACTACTACTACTACTAATAATAATAATAATAATAATAATAATAATAATAATAATAATAATAATAATAATAATAATAATAATAATAATAATAATAATAATAATAATAATAATAATAATAATAATAATAATAATAATAATAATAATAATAATAATAATAATAATAATAATAATAATAATAATAATAATAATAATAATAATAATAATAATAATAATAATAATAATAATAATAATAATAATAATAATAATAATAATAATAATAATAATAATAATAATAATAATAATAATAATAATAATAATAATAATAATAATAATAATAATAATAATAATAATAATAATAATAATAATAACAATAGCCTAATGTGTTTGTCTGGTTTGAGTTGATTTCACTGTCATCACTTTGATTAATTTGATTTCACTAACACATTGACAATATTAATTTCACTATCAGTGCATCAATTTGGGATGTTGTTTGTGGGCTGACACTGTCTTCATTTTGTAGTCGACTTAAAGTTGTTCTCCACGTTCCTCTGCTTCTTACTATTCAGGACCAATGCTGACACCGCCCTCTAAATGAAGAATTGTTTTACTTTTTTTTTTTCAAAAAATCTGAAACAGTTATATTAAAATGTCATACAATTTAGACATTTTCACAAAAGAAATGTTGTAGGATGTCTTGAATCCTCTGGAAAAAGCCACTGAATGTTTCGTAAGAGAGCAGACAAAAATGCTAATACACCAAAAATCTGACTGTCGTAGAATCATGCCATTTACATCAAATGCATTTATGCTAACTTAACTATTTCAAAGACATTTGTTTATTATTAATTTTCCCTTAAAAGCCTTTACTTTTCTAAAATAGGAAATGATATGATTTTACTTTCTCTACACGTATATTTAGTAATAATCAGAGCCATTGCATTCCATTCAACAATTAAATACCGATGTTTAAACTGTAAATACATATAATAAGTTCTATTTAATCCTAAAGAAATCATTTTAGAAAAAAAAATCCGAAAGTGTTTGCATGATTACGGGCATTCATCCTGTGTCTGTGAACAATATTCAAAACTAAAAAGTTGGTTGAAAATCAAACTTGTTCCTAGGACTTTTAGAGAAAATCTCTCACCCCAAACTATCCTTTGCTTAGAGAAACTTTAAAAATGTATTTTTTCTTCAAAAATATCTCCAACTAGTTTAATTAGAATTTCATATATTAATACAGTGTTATGCCAATTTAGAAAATTTACGTCAAATAATCTTTTTTTTTTTTTTTGTGCAGAGTAACAGTTCTCGAAATAATGTTGATATTCATTTAAATGTTCGTATACTTACCATTTTGACGTAGGAAGTCCTTATTCCGGTTTTTCCCCTCATTGACATGCAAGCAGAATGGAAATGCCAAAGTCAACATATACGAGAAACCCTTAAAATATTTTACCAACGCCTTATAATTTTCTGTTCTTCCTGTTGTACCTCTAAGGAAATATGAAATAGTTATATCACAAACGCTGAAATTCATAGGCACAATACTACTATCCGAGTACAGATTTTAGCTCAATTAACATGAAGGAGATGGAATAATAAGATTTTTAATTCTCATGATTATGCAGAAGGAGTGGGTTTTATGACTATAACATAGGTACAGCTCAAATAAACTTGGGTATATATTATAACTGCCGTAAAAACCACGACTTGTTTATTTTTCAGGAATTGAGTTATGGTAGCAAACAATCTTTGATAACATATATTTTCTCTTATAGAAATATAAAAGGCCTTTGCTCTTTCTTTGTGGCATTTTAGATATGTTCCCTACCACGGAACACCTACTAGTATCGCGTTATCGATCTGTTCACCCTTAAGCATGAGGCAACTCGATAACTGCTGAACATATAAGGTCAGGAGTATAATATATAGGTCGTTCAATAATTTAGTGGTGAAATTTGAATTAACAAATAAAAATGATTGCGGAATAGGGACATTTCCGCAGTGAACAGACGTAATCTTCAACAAATCAACTAACTCACCGCCTGGAAGCAGGGGATATCGCATGCTATGCATAGAGCAGTAATCCTCGAACAGACTTTTATACAGCTGCTATAAAGGTGATAGACAACACGGGCCATCCCGTGGATTCGAATTAAGAACCACAAGAATCCAAAGAAGCTGTATCAGTTCCACTAACCGACAGCACAAAAAGGAAAGGAAAATGGTGGTAGCCCAGTCTATATAGGTACTCGCTGTGCAAGAAAGAACACTACAGTAAGTTCATCGGCAAACAAGGTACTGAGTGAAGATTATTTATTTCCGGGTTGATTCATGAACGTATCATTAAAAAGTGAGAGAACGTTAGGTGAATTCCATTAAAATAATGGAAGTTCCGGAAGGAGCAAGGTACGAAGTTGTAGAGAATAGAGTAGTAAAAATACAAAACAATTGAACTACATAGAACAGCTTAGAAGGGGAACAGGAAACAGCTGCATTTAAAGACAAACAAAATTGAGAAATGGAGAGAACGATTTCATGTCAGTGAAAAATATTTTAGGTCGTCTTCCTTGCAAGGTGATAACATGTAGCAGTCGGTAGCAGCATGAGTATTCTCTTCCACTGAGAGACTTGGTTTGGGGTGCAATCTGCGTCGTTAGGTCCCGGAGAGGGCAATTGAGAAGCTACTTCACTGACCTATATACTGCCCCGGAGGAAACAAGAGAGCTGACCATGTCCCACCCTCCAATACTGCACTCCACTCATGATCCTGCAGTAAGCAGAGGTAGAGAACGCAGTGGCCGGGTATTGGGTCTAAGAGAGGCTGGACCATAGTCAAGGGAGAGACATATAAAACAATAGGTTAGAGAAAATGATAGACCAGGAATATCAAATGGAAATAGTTAACCCGAAGCATAAACGAAACTAGAACAGCAGCAGCAGCAAGAGCTAGGAAAGAAGTTGTAATATCAACGAACAAGTATTAGAAGCATTCAGGAAAAAATAAAATAAAATATGAAATACATTGTGAAAGAAATAGTAAATGTTAGGAAAGAAAAAGAAGTGAGTGTGGTAGAAAATAGAAGGAAGAAGTAGTAAAGAAATTGGAAACAGACAGGGGAATAGAAAACATGGTAAAACACACACACACACACACACACACACACACACACACACACACACACACACACACACACACACACACACACAGCCTAAGGAAATTTCCATAAACATTTTCAAGAAGGTATATCATAGGAAGCAGAAAGGCAAAATGTAGGACACAAGACAGAAGTTACATATCAGATAATTTAAAGAGAGAAATCAAAGGTTTGTTGGATAATTAAAACATAGGTGTGAATGTACATAATTGTAGTTGTAATAAGTGAACAAACGGCACGCGACGGAGCAATGCATCACTTGGACATCTCGCCAAATATGTGAGCACTTCATATAGTGAAACTAGACAAATGAATGTACACAGAAATGGAGGTCAGAAGTAATAAAATGACAATTGTTCCAAAATATTTTAAAGAAGATGCAGCAATCTGAGAGGATATAACGACAATTACCTCGAGATAATTTAGAAACATGATTATGAGTAGCTTGTATCTGTATCGACATACGGAGGAGGACACCCTGATGCAGTACGATCCAACGCAAATTGTGAGGTTAGAGGGAAGATATGAGGTAAATAGGAACGCACAGAGAGGAAGACAGAAGAAACCCAGCAAGACGCAGACATTCAAAAGTTCCCAAACTTTCACCAAAACTGGGAAAACGTCTTACACGGACAAGTATCCGCACCATTTGTCCGCATATGCCTAAACCACCACACCGACAACTAGAGCTGAAAGGAGAAAAAGGAACGAAATAAAGAACGAGGGGCCAGAAACCCAAAGCCTAGCCCAAAGCACAGAAAAATATAAATCAAAGTGGTGTAACGAGGGAGAGTGAAACAACAACCTCCCGAATGCATTACCATGTGAAAAATCTAACTCAGTTTATGAGGAACAAATGCGAGAGATAAGTATCAGATTAGAGTTGAATAAAGGCAAATGTAAATATCAAATACTAAATTACTTAATTAAACTAAGAAGGAAATCAAGAATCTTAGATACAGCAAGGAGTCATAAAAATCTAATAAATAGATTTACAGCACATTTTCTGAAAGCAATAAGCACTATTTAGTGATTACAAAACCAAATATTCATTCATTCATTTGTATCCTTTAAAAGCAACAAACGCCCACCTCGGTAGCGTAGATGGTAGCGTGTCTGCCTCAAGTTCAAGAGGTTCCGAGTTCGAATTTCTGTCAGGGCGAGTTACCGGGATAAGGGTTTTCCGAGGTTTTCCTTATCTTTAAAGACGAATGTCGGGTAACTCTAAGCTTCATGGACCCCGGGCTCATTTGAGCATCTTTTCAGGCATTTCATTCACCGTTCGATATGACTTGACGTTGGAGGACGTAAATTACGAATAAATAAAAGAAACAAACAGAAAACTTTATTAGAAAATAACAGAAATAAAAGAGGAACTTAAACAGAACGTTCACATTCCTTCGAAACCATGGGCACAGTGTCCAATATACACTCAGATTAAATTAGGAATAGGTACTGAAATCCAGTTAGTAGATCAGAACATGCACAGGATGAAAATAGAAGTAGAAATCATTTAGATAGGAATAATACAAAAATAAACTCAGACAATGGTGCACTAAAACATTAACAAAATAAAAACGCTGTGATCTTCATTTTTCAAGTGATCAAAAATTGCCTCTTGTCTCTTTTTTGTGTATTGTACTTTATAACAGTAAATTAATTTTAATATCTACATTGTTTTCCCGTTGGAGCCGTTAGATTTTATTAAAGTCTTTGAAAATGCTACATTCATTAGTAGTAGAAGAAGTAAAACTTTTTTATAATAACTACAACTAAGTTTTACACTTATCTATTAGTTAAGTCTTTACTGTATATTATCACGTTTATTAGATATTACTACGGAGTAATTATATTACATCAGCTTCATCACACTGGTTTTGAAGTACTAAGTTCAGGGTGTGGGTCTTTTCAGTCTTCGCACTGTGTTGCTATTCACTAGCATAAGCAGTACTTCTGTATTTTCATGTGCATGTAACCGTCTTTGGTGTTTAACAGCAGCTGCTTTAATTTCTTCATTGACAAATTGTATATCCAAGTCCTGTGGATACCAAGGTGTTTTTTTTTTTTTTTTTTTTTTTTTCTACTAAATCCCTTAGTACCTTATTCTGAACGGTTTCGACATTCATTTTCTTGGTGCAACTCCATAGGGGTATGCCGTGCATCCATACAGGTTTCAGCACTTGTTTTTATGTAAATCAACAATTTGTTGTGTTGACCTAATGCTGAGTAATATCCCAGTAACCAATACAGTTTTCTAAATCTTATATCAAGCAAAGCTGACACTGAAATTTTATAAAAGTACTACACATTTACTTTGAGAATTCTCAACCATTAGTGCTGTGTATTGTCCATAGCTTAGTAACTATCACCTCTATGTCTGATTGATCCTCAGCTGTTTTCAAACTGTTAATGGAATTTGAAGTTTAATATCTTCAATCCATTTTATCTCTGAATAATTGTTCTCTTCAGGATCAAGATCTGGTTTCAAGATGCACTGATGCTGCATTTACATTCAATCGATTAAATTCATCTAACATTCCGTGATTCGTGAAATTTAACTCAGATACCAGATACAAATGTCTCCCTATAAACCTCAAATTCACAACTGCATCATATATTATAATCTTTCATTAAATTTGGTTGCGCTTCTTTTTAGATTTTCTTACGACAGATTTAAGAATAAACGCAGCTTCGTTCAGTATTTCTGTAATAGCAAAGAATACAGCGTAAAATGCTTTACAAAAAAAAAAAAAAAAAAAAAAAAAAAAAGCAACAACAAATACACATAAGCCCCACTCACAACCACATCTATTACTGGGTGTTTGTGTAAAAGTGTGTCGTGGCATGCCTATGACGTCATTTATCGCTGAACTTGCAACTCAATCCACCTACCACTTTTGCAGAGGCGTATGGGATGTGTCGTCTGGGCACCAAGGCGTTGAGGTGTGAACATGAGAATCTCCTACGTCACAGCAGCAGACGCCAATCTGAGCTGCACGTTTGATTCCAAAATCTCTTTTAAACCGTGTTCTATTCGATCGATATGAACTTCAAAAAACCTGCAAACCATATCGCTAAACTTCACAGTTGGGTGTTGTAGTTCTTGCGAATGCAAATCACACAGTATTTGTAGAGAATATAACGAATGTGATTGTTTACGCACATTAACTAAAGTTATATTTAATTATTCTAGCTAATGAGATATGTGAGGCATGTTAATTGTTATATACATCTCATTTATTGTTTCTCTTTTAGTTCACCTCGATTGAAACCCTTGCTGGTTAGATTTCTCCACCGCTGTTTTGCGTTATATCTTTCCTCTTAAAGCTAACACCCTCTTCAAAAAAATTAACTAATTATATATATATATATATATATATATATATACACAAACAATATACAAACCTACAAATTATAATGTACAAATTACAATAATCGAAGTTCTATCAGTTCCTTTCATATACACTTAATTCTCCTATAAAATAGTTTACAACATGGGAAATGGAAGTTATTAAGCTTAGCTTATTTACACACACGTCCATGTGTACGTCTGCTTCATACTTTTTCTAAACATATCAGAAAAACGCTTGTCAGAAACATGTGTTTCCCTAATGTATTATATTGTAACTTTTCAAAACCAACAAAACATAACAAAATTAAAGATGTTCTTTTGTATGTAAAAACAGCACTAAACACTACCAATCTCTTTAACTCCAAGAGGCTCTCATCACTTTGGAAATTAAGATTTTAAGCTGTCTCATTGATTGTAACGTTATGTTCACGATTGAAACAGTTATACTCTATGTTCGTTTATGAAACCTGTCTCGTGCTTCAGATGCAGAAAGACTATGATGTGTCTGTGTTACAAACGACTTCATATCCGTAATTTAATAGAAAACTGCATTACATTTGTTACCTTATCCACTTTGATATTAGCCTCTTCACTTATGAAATAAAAAGTGACAATAATGGGAAACTGATGGAAAGATGACACAGGTAGCTGCACAGGTGTTTATATCTATCTGTCTTGCTAAGTCGGCCCGGGTTCAATTCCAAGTGACAACAAAGTGAGATTTGTGTTGCATAACATGGCGCTAGGGTGGGTTTTCTCAAGGATCTCCAGTTTCCCACGCCATCTCATCCCAACCGTGCTCCAACTTCATTTATGTATTATCAGTGCCAGGGCCTACGGTGCAGCATGTAGCAGAAGCAGGCGTTAAATACTGCACATTCATTTTATTTCTACCTCAATTTCCCTGTCTGTGAGTAGAAAGGTAAACGGTGAAGGCTAGTCACGGAGGGCTACCCCTTGCGCCGTGCAACCTCCACAGAGAACCATTGCGGCTGACATCCCTCAAGGTCGCAAGTAGGCAGACCTACTGACATTAAGTGGTGAGAGTTCTTAAATGTATAAATGCAGGGTAGTCTTGAAAAGCACTCAACCGATTTTAATAATTATTTTACCGTTAATATCCCAAATTAATTGTGAGGTTCAGCCCGCCTCGGCAGCGTGGTGGTAGAGTGTCTGCCTCACGTTCAAGAGTTCCCGAGTTCGAATCTTGGTCAGGGTAAGTTACCTGGATAAGGTTTTTCCGGGGTTTTCCCTTATCCTGAAAGACGAATGTCGGGTAACTCTAAGTTCTATGGACCCTGGGCTCATTTGAGCACTGTTTCGCAATTCCATTCATCGTCCGAAATGACGTAACGTTGGAGGACGTAAAATTACAAACAAACAAAAAATTGTGAGGTACATAACGCCTAATTTTATTTCAAAAATTGGTAAACATTTACAAATCATTTACAATTATACGTAAATACGAACACATTGTGTTTGCAAGAGAACAAGCTAATAGTGAAGGAAAGCTTTAGCAACTGCGTAGCGCCAAAACGAAAGAGATACGAGTCTGCTAATATGTGTGAACATATTTGAATAGGAAATCTTTGGTTCACTTGTTTTGTGTAGTAAAATCAAGATTGATGGCAGGATATGTTAACGATTGTACAAAGAAAGAAGTTGTTCCAGCTAACTTCATAATTGACAACGGAAATTCTGTTTTCCTCATGGTCGCAGGCTTATGCATTCTTTCCAAAGAGGTTAACTTTGTGTATGGGAGTGGGAATGCTACTATTTAGTTACTTCACCTATACTTCGTAGCAAATTTCGAGAAAACTATTTAGATTTTATGTTATTAAGTAATTACGAGATCAAATACAAGATATAAGTATAGGTAGTACTCATCTGGCTCTACCTCAAGACGACACAGAAATTTGACATCGAAACGTTTAATAAAGAGTATTTACTTTGATGGAGAATTTGGCGAACAATGGAAAGTATCATCTCAATGTCCCGTTCTACCCTTGAAGCAAGAATGACGCCTGATCCATCAAGTCTTGTCCCACAAGCGATCAGACCAGAAGTGCATTAAGCTTCAAAATCCTCCTAATAACCCCCGGCTAACCTCCAAGAGCCCCACTACTAGCTTCTAATCCGATGTTACCACCTCATTTATACATTTCTGAAATTTTCTTTCGTCTTTTTATACATTCCCAGAAAATCCTCTTCCAAGCGAGCCTGCCATTCCTAATCTGACAATCTTGGATATCTTCCCCCTTACTAGAATAGCGGACATGACCATTCCTAGGAATTTGCCTGAAAACTAGGCATCGCTAACTATCGTACTTAATGTCTTTCCCCGAACCAAACTGTACTCATTATCTACTTCTATACTTACAACCTTTAGCATTTAACAAAAATTCACTCAATATTAACATTTAATTTTATTATAAGCATTAATTTATTTAATGGATCCATAATTTTTGTATCAAAGTTTGGAATACTAATATATTTTTTTTTTTAATTTCTCCCTTCCTCATCATGTTAGGAGTCGCTTGGGCTTCCTCAGAGCGAGGGATCCAAAGCAGTTGACCTGAAATACCAGAGTGGAGGGGTCGGTCTAACGCTTGGGTTGATGAAGAGAAGAACCCTGGAGCAATTGGTGGAATGATGGTGTGGGAAACCGGAGAACCCGGAGGAAACTCACCCCAACGCTGTGTTGTCCACCGCGAATCCCACTTTGCGGTCGCCTGGGATCGAACCTGTACCGTTTAGGCGAGAGCCAAGCGGTCTTACCACTCAGCCATGGCGCGTCCATTTACTTAATTTAATTATCTAAATAAATTGTTGATAATTTCGATGGTTGTTCCACTGCCCAGGGGCACTATAGGCTGTATTGAGAAATTTGGGAAGCCAAACGTTCACGTTCTTTTTGATACAATATAATGCGTGGGTATGCGTGGATATGTATGAGAAGGATGGTTTTAATGACATAGGAATTCCCGTTTCAAACTGGTTTAATAACTGCTTCTTTTTATCATTACATCAAACTTGAAGTTGCCGACCAAGGATAACCAATATCACTGTTTAGAGTTACTGTATGTGAAATGCTTATAACTAGATAAAACTTAATTCGTTCTTCACGTACATATGAACCGACAAATATCTTCTCTCATCGCTTTCGGTATGCCCTCAACCAAGACAGAGGCGATGACTTTCTTAATCGGCCCCAAGCCACGAACTGAGTGTCCTCACAGATGCGCGTGGGTGTGTAACTTTCACTTCTGAAGCCTCCTTTTCACACAAAGATTCCCTTTGTAACTATCTTGTCCATTGTGATTATTATTCTCGGTGATGCGATTATTAAGGGTCCGAAGAATATCTAATCAAACGAAGTCAAGTGCTATCCTTTAGAATTCTGTTTCACCCGTTTCTTTTGTTACAAAACCAACTGCACCTGTTCGTATTGTAACAAATATACAATACTCCTTTGAAATCCATTACGATTCTTTACTCATTTCAATTCTTAATTCCGGTATCACTTTGGATGAATATCAGGAATTTTTCCCATCCATTATTAGCAATAGCTAAGTCTGTACAAAGTTAAGTTATCAAGGATAAAGAGCTGAAGGGAGGGAGGTAAATGAAATTAATTAAATCTTTGGAGATCAAAAGACACCTGAACATGTCGGGCGAACAGGATGCAAATGTAAATATCGATTAAAATGAAGTATACTAAATACTAACTAGCACATTTGTGGAAAAATGGGTAAAGAAGAATACCTATCTGAATATAACAACATATCATGACACTCTTTTTTCTTTCTAAATTGACATCATTTCTCCGTTGCCTCATTATTAAATTTGTGTGGATACTGTTACACTTAAACGTTTACGTGAAGATGAAGAGAATAATGACTTTTAAATATTGTATAAGATGTTGAAAGCGGACACGAACAGAAGACAGACTTGTGGGAACTAGTGCAGCTGTTATCATCACGCAAAGGAATGACCGACAACATTCCTTATTAAGTACTCTAATGATAGTATCATACATGACCCTAGCATCCAATCATCAAATCATCCCAAAACTGCATGATAAATGCTTGAAATTTTAAGAGAAAAATGACAGCTACGGGAATTTAAAAAGTTGAATTATCGGCAATATAAACTAACATAAACTGATGAAAATTAATATCAGGAAATTTTCCCATCCATTATTAGCAATAGCTAAGGCTGCACAAAATTAAGTTATCAAGGATAAAGAGCTGAAGGGAGGGAGGTAAATGAAATTAATTAAATCTTTGGAGATCAAAAGACACCTGAACATGTCGGGCGAACAGGATGCAAATGTAAATATCGATTAAAATGAAGTATACTAAATACTAACTAGCACATTTGTGGAAAAATGGGTAAAGAAGAATACCTATCTGAATATAACAACATATCATGACACTCTTTTTTCTTTCTAAATTGACATCATTTCTCCGTTGCCTCATTATTAAATTTGTGTGGATACTGTTACACTTAAACGTTTACGTGAAGATGAAGAGAATAATGACTTTTAAATATTGTATAAGATGTTGAAAGCGGACACGAACAGAAGACAGACTTGTGGGAACTAGTGCAGCTGTTATCATCACGCAAAGGAATGACCGACAACATTCCTTATTAAGTACTCTAATGATAGTATCATACATGACCCTAGCATCCAATCATCAAATCATCCCAAAACTGCATGATAAATGCTTGAAATTTTAAGAGAAAAATGACAGCTACGGGAATTTAAAAAGTTGAATTATCGGCAATATAAACTAACATAAACTGATGAAAATTAAATTTAAATTAACCAATGGTATTACATAACAAAATAATGTTTTAAGCAATTATATAGCAAAAGTATTTCATTCTTGACTTAGGCTTCTATTTAGAGATAAATCAAATCACTTAATTATTTAAAAAGTATTATTTTACATACTTCTCGTCAGCAAAATCACCATACCTCGTTTCGGGTAAAGATGGTGCCCTTTACGACACCGAAAATGTATACTCTCTTCCCCCTATGGCTTTCTCACTCATCTCATTCCCTATTTATCTCTCTAGCCCGCCTCGGTAGCGTGGTGGTAGCGTGTCTGCCTCACGTTCAAGAGGTCCCGAGTTCGAATCTCGGTCAGGGTGAGTTACCTGGATAAGGTTTTTTCCGGGGTTTTCCCTTATCCTGAAAGACGAATGTCGGGGTAACTCTAAGCTCTATGGACCCTGGGCTCATTTGAGCATCATTTCACCCATTCCATTCACCGTCCTATATGACTTAACGTTGGAGGACGTAAATAAAAAAAATAAAAAAAAATATTTATCTCTCTCGGCCTCTCGCTCTCTTTCTGTCACTCTCAGCTTTTCTTTTCTGTTAGCCTTTGTTTCTATATATCTTCCTTATTCCCCCATTCTAATAAACCTCCTTTTCTCCCTCTGGCCATCTCTCTCTTCCCATCCCTCCATCGCCTTCAATCCATTTCCCCTGTATCTGTAGTGTCACTTATAGTATAAAAGTGTTTAACAGTACACAAACCAGTGTCTCTTCTTTGTGGCTTTTATGCGATGAGAACATTATATACCTTGGTTTATTTACGTGACTAAAAATAACGTTATGTATATTTTTTAACAAACAAGATATTTCGGTTTAATTATTTTGATGTCCAGTAGATATCTCCTTAAATATTCTTACTGGGGTAATAAAAGTCGTTTCAATCATTCTTCTTGCGAGGAAATGTAGTGTAAATTTTGATTATTATCTTTTTAATCTTCAGAGATGCTAGAGCACATTGTTGGGTGTTCATAGAAAATTAAGATACAAAAATGTAGCTTATACCTTTATGCTTAAACTAGTGCTGCGTGATTTAATCGATTAACCGAATCGATTAATCTATAGTTCTTTTTATTTTTAATTAATGATTAAAGAATTTTAATCAAATAATCGAGCGATTATTTTAATCAAATAATCGAGCGATTAAAATTAAACGATTACAATAAATGGTAATCAAATCTTTTTGAGCTAAATTTGGCACTCTTTGTTTATGATGTATTGCTTCGAACCTAAACAGCCTTTCTAACGCATCAAGCTTTCACAAGACACGTAATGTTCTTGAATATCGAAATAATATAACTCCTGAACCCCAAGAGAGTCTAAACAACATTTCTGTTGGCTGGCCCCGTAGCTCAGTCGATAGAGCACCTGCCTAGCGTGCTAGGGGTCCCGGGTTCGATTCCCGGCGGTGGGGGTGGGGATTTTTCTCCGACCAAGATAATTCCCCATCTTCCCCAGAGTCTGGAAGTATGAATGAGAGTGTGAATGTGTGCGTGATGTAATGATAAAAAAACCAAAGATAACGAGTTAACACCTTCAGTATGTCTCCAAAGGAGAACGTCCGCCGATATGACCATAGTAGTTTAAGGCATTCTGTTGTGACAACATTTCTGTTGTGAAATATTCTAAGAGGTTCATAACTACATACAGATGCTGACAGAGAGGTTTCTCTCCTTACAGCTTGGGTGTGACAACATATCGTATACAATTGATTATTTATCGCTTGTTCCATAAACTGAGCTATACAACCTTGAACCGAACCCTTCGCTTACGGAGCTATGGAAACATGGTGGTGTAACTTTGCTGTACATTTTCTGTAAACGTTTCTGAGTTCGTGACGGTGATAGTTTAGCGTTAAAAAAATTAAAATAAGGAAAACCGTTTCGTGCTGAGTTAAATTAAAATTATGGCATACGAAAATTTGCGAGGGAAACTTGGTGTACATTTTGGCCATAAGCTAAATGAATCTGGTAAAGTGTCTGACAGAGAAAAAGGATTTTGTAAAATTTGTGAGAAATCATTTAGTTATAGTGGTAGTGCTAGTAGTTTGAATTATCATTTGAAACACGCCCATCCTTTTCGAAGTGTTAACGAATCATCTCCAACTGTTCAGGCATCGCAGTCCAATCTAAATAATTTCATAGCAAAGCCCATTTCTTCTATCAAGGAACCTGATTAACAAATAAAATCGTAAAATGGACAGTAAAGGATAGCCGACCTATCAATATTGTTTCGCATGAAGGGCTAAAAGAAGTTTTAAGAGAAGCCGTTTGAGAAGAGGAGCCGTTTATAATCTTCCATCAAAAATGTTGTTAGTAGACCAATTGACAAGTTATACAATATTGAAAGATCTAAGCTATTGAACACATTAAAGTATGCGGGATATGTTAGCTTAACAGGGGATTTCTGGACTTCAGTAGCGAATCAAAGTTACTTAGGAGTCACTGCCCACTGGAGTGATTCTAACTGGGAGTTCTACAGTGCAACGTTGCAAGTGAAAAACGTAACTGAAAAGCACAGCGCAATTACTTGTATAATGAGTACGAACAGGTTGTAAATCATTGGAACTTTCAAAATAAATTCATCGTAATTTGTACAGACAATGCTAGGAATATTGTACTTGGTATTGAGAAATCAAAATATGACAATGTTAGCTGCTCTGCCGATTCTTTAAAATTAAGTCTCAATAAGGTTATTAAAAGTGCTTTTATAGATATCCTTCTCAGTAAATGTATAAAAATATTGGGTCACTTTAAACACAGTCCGTACCTAGAAAATGAACTTTCTAAAAAGTTGAATGATCTTAATATTCCACAGATAAAATTAAAACAAGACGTAGTAACCCGATAGAACAGTACTTGTATTATGTTTGACAGTCTCCTGAAAGCTATGAGAGCAGTTACTGATATATCGGATATCCAAACTTCAAATAGTATTTCACTAACTGAAATTGAATGGGAAATGACACAAATAATGTTTGAGTGTCTGAAACCTTGCTTAGATATCTGTGATTTTATTTTGGAGGAAGTAAATACATCACACCTACAATAACTTATCTAAGGTTGTCTCAAAGTCGCTGATTCAGATCCTCTGTATGTGATCAAGTTCAAAACCACTCTTGTCGACGATTTAACAGAAAGAATTAATAACTGGCCTAAATTAGAAATGTACGAAGAAGTTACAGCTCTCGATCCGAGATTCAACTCCTTGGAATGTCTTCCAAGATGCACAACAGAATTAGTATGGAAAACACTTTCACAAAAATCTGTGGTAAGTGCGAAAACTACGACAAAAGTAAATTTGAAGTGAAAACTGATTTTAATGACAATCACGATGTCGAGGAAAACGCCCCATTAACACCACTTGCTACGGAAATAGACGTCTACAAATCTTTGGGTAAACTGGATGACGAATTCGTAAATCCTCTTCAGTGGTAGAAGACTATTCAGTTGCCAATTCTTTCATCCATAGCGCAGAAATTACTTTGTGTATCAGCTACATCGGTTCCCTGTGAACGTGTGTTTAGTGGTGCTGGAAATATTGTCACCAAACGAAGAGCAGCACTTAATTCAAAGCATGTGAATGCACTTACATGTTTAAAATCATGGATGAAACAACAGTGACTAGGTGAGTCTTCATGTAAACTATTATTCGCATGTCAGTCTCACAAATATAATACGTTAATAAATAATTACTTACAAAAATATTGTAGATCTAATTCAATACATATATAAAGCATGTGCACTTGATGCAAACTCAAATTTTGAATCTAAATACTTAAAATGTTCATAAATAATTAAATATGCAGGTTATTAAAGACCTCTATATAATCCTTACACCTAACTTTCGAGCAGATAATATGTCGATTATTCGATAGATTAATCGATTAAAGTAACATGGTTAATCGATTACAATTTTGATCAATCAACGGCACTAACTTATACTTATTTAATGCGATTTTACTCTCTTTCTCTCATTTTTCTTCCATCATTCCCTGTCTTTCCCTCTCTCTCTCTCTCGCTCTCTCGCTTTTTATCCCTCTCTCGCTTTCTTTCGCTCTCTCCCTTTCCAGCCTATATTCCATGTTTTTGGTGTCTATCACCTCTTCATCTTCATCTCCCTCTCTAAGTGGAATGTGCATAACAGTAACGTTTTCCTGTGTTACTATAAAAATAATGACCTCTTATGGTAACAAACAAACAAATGCTCCTCTTCATGCTTGGAACTAAGCAGTAAATGCTAGCAATTTATGTACATGACTGATGAAGAGACATTGTAAAACTTCTGAAAATCATTCATATATTCGAGTTTTTACATAACACAACGTCTAAGAAACGATATGCTTTTGAACTTTTCTTAGGTTAAATTTTTAAACAAAAATCTGAACAGAGTAATAACCTAAACATTCCATTATTTTAATAGGAATTTAATGGCATCAATATAAATGTCACTGGATTTTTCATCTCTAGTTTCCATAGTTGGAACTATAGGAAAGTACAATTATATTAGCTAAAAGGAAGGAGTCAATTTAAGACAATTTTAAAAGCTTTTAGTCGACCTTAACAAACTCGTCTTGGAAGTGAAACGTCGGATTTAACAGCATAGGTCAATAGCTCGGATCACATTACGTAATACCCAATTAAGAAATTAACACCTCTCAAACTATGACGTGGTTGCAATTTCTGATCTGCATTGATTTATAATATTAGTTCAGAGACAATATAAGTCAAGATTTGTGGAACTCCTGATCTGTATAAGAGCTTTCTCAGGTATTTCTTTGGACTTTGTTAAAAAGTTTTCTGGGATGAAATCAAGTTTCTCTGCTGTAGAAACGCTGATTTACTCCCAGAATTCTGATCAAGAATGTATATTCCGTTTCCCTGAACCTTTTCAAAGACTGTGAACCGTTTGTGGTGAGGCAGACGTCAAACATGAAATGCCTATAATTCCTAGACTTACTTCTGTAAAGGCGTTTTTTATGTCAAACAGAAATCGGTAAGAGATTCCGTGTGCTAAAATATACAGATATTTTAGCATTAAAGCAGCACTAACTCACTATAGCAGTAAAACATGTGGTCTCATAATGAATCAATCTCTGTAGAACAGACCTGATGGCAAGTGATTAACCAGTACATGGTGAGGACGGAATGTGGAAGGTAAACAGTATCTGAAACAGAGAGAACAGAGCAAGCAATTTCCCGTAACAGGGCCATTCGCCCAAACGGTCTTTGTAATGCATGCGTTAAGTATGTTATATAACTTTGTACGATTTAACGACATCTACACATTTTGATCATTTGGTAAATCACTTCCAGGCATTAAATCAAAAGCACTATATTCCTAAAATATGAAAACGCTGCATATAACAAATAGTATGGGATGCAAAAATGTTCCTTAAAATCTTTCCTCTCCATTCTTGGAGGATGCTGAAACCAAATACCTACTAAGTTTAATAGCTAACTGACTTCTTCCTTTTAAAAATGCTCCTCAATTTCCAAAAGGATATTTAGGGAGCCTTAAAGCCTGTATTTCCATATATTCAGGTTGTGATTGGGTGGAATGCAATACTTCCTCTTCTTACTGTTATTAAGTTCCTGCATTTTGTCTGCATGTAATACTGCGCTCATATTATTTTGTGATAAGCTTTTCTTCCATACTGGACATTTCCCTTAAAAGTGCAAGTTGTAACAAATAAAGCTCTCCCAACAGAAGCATTTTCAAGTGATCTGCGGTACATGCATATGGACCTGTACCGGCAAGCAGTTTAAGTATTGTACATTCTAAATATAATTCTGTACTACTTACTAACCGAAATGCTTTAATTAAATAATGATGAGAACTGAGGCACGCGCATTTAAATATGCGCCAAGTTTTCTTTTCCTTAAAGTTACAGTGTACACTTTGCTTTGACATTCCATCAAACGTCTTCAAAAATGTATTCCTGCTTCTTACAGTATTCATAATCCTCAAAGACGTACTTTGGGGTAAAAAATATCGATCACATAAAACATTCAGAACTACCGTTAAGGCGGTGCACTGTAGGTACGTATTTTGTCATGACAACGTATAGAGCTTCATAAATAATGAATAAGGAAGCATTATTACAAGAAAGCCACACCAAAAACAATATCCGTTTAAGAAATGTATTTAAAAATACAAAAGATATAAAGATACAAATGTTTCTCAATACATTTTATATAAATAAACAACAGTATCTTACTTTTTCTCTCCGTTGCTTATACATATAACTAACACATTTTGTAGATCTCAATTTCATGTCATCCATACTTGCTCTTTGATTTATTTATTTATTATCCAATTTTTTGATTCCTATTTTACCCAAAGGTATATTAGGAATATAGTTTACAAATTTATGAATACAATACAATTTACAAAAACATAACAAATTCAATATTAAGCTGACAAACAGTAAACATCAAGATGAATCATTTAGCTTACGAAATATTTTGTTTAAGAAAGTCAGGAAATATTGATGAGTTTTGTAACTCATCGTAATATGTGTAAGTGGTTCTGAGAAAGTGTAACCTAAGGATTGAAGCAATAATTCAAGTTCGTATCTTTCAAAGCAGAAAAACGGGCAATCAAATAAAATGTGAGGGGCATTTTGAAGATGATTTCCACAAATACAATCACATGTGGATTTGATTTTGAATCGAAATAAGTAAGCTGAAAATTTGCCATGTCCAGTTAACAATTGAGTGAGAACATTGGATTAACGAATTTACATTTATGTCTGTCAGAAACTGTTGAGAAATATAAATCCTTAGTCAAAGCACCACAATCACTTTTTAACCAGTAGGTATTCACTCCAGTCGTTGATGATAATGTCCTTTAATGTTTGCCTCACATAAGAAATGGGACATAGAGTGTATGTCTCTGGAAGATCTGAAGTCGCAGCTCTCTTTGCAAGCTCATCTGCACGTTCATTTCCGGCAATCCCTACGTGCCCTCTGACCCATTTAATACACAGATGAGAACTACATAATAATTGACTTCTTATTTCAGCTGCAATAGGACTGCTGTTTTTTGGTATCCTTCAAAGCTGCAATTGCTGCTCGTGAGTCACTGTAAAGGCGAGCGGTACATTGTAAGTTGTTGCACCATTTCACTGCTTCACGGATTGCTAATAATTCAGCTTGAAAAACTGAACACTCCTTGGCAAGTCTGAACATGGAAGAATGATGAAGATGATTTCGGAACGTCAGACGTCTGTCTAAAATAACTCCTAGATACTTCAAATTATCCACTAATTTAATCTTTTTATTATTCATGTAAAGATATAATTCTTCCAAATTTATTTTCTTAGTGGCTAGCATAGCCAATGTTTTGTTGGCATTAAAGTTCAATTTCTTAGTTACACCCCAGGAATGAATGATATGGAGGGCTTCATTGGCTTTCGTCTGTAACTTCTGAAAGGTTGTAGACTTAATAATAGAGCATCATCAGCATATGCGTATAACTGGCAATTTTCTGGTAATCGTTGTGTTATTAAATCATCATATAGTAGAGCCCAGAAAACTGGGCTACAAATTGAACCTTGTGGACATCCACGAATCATTTGTTTGATAATGGTTACATTATTAATACTAAGCTGACTATTTCGGTTGTGAAAATAGTTGGTTACAATCTTATATAACTTGCTAGGACAACCTTTCACTTTATTGTGTACCCTAACTTAGATTTTCTCTTCATAACTGGGGGTTACTGAGGAGTACTCTAAGGCTAAGTCTGCAATATTTGATTTCCTAATTTTTATTTCAATTTATGAATTATCAATTTCGTCACTTGTGGTACCGCACATAGAAGTGAAGACGTTAATGATTGACATGTTATACTGGGAACTTAGTCGTGAGAAACAACCTAGTGATGATGTGTTTATCCTCTGAATTATAGGTTCTTTAATGCTAGTTTATCGATTTTATTGAAACCAAAAAACAAGATAACTTAATTAGCTCTCATAATATTGCTGGCTTAAGGCAATTATTGCAGCATGTATCTTAAAGGTTAGGCATTAAAGAAGAGCAAAGATCCATCTTACTAGAGGACAGGATGGGTGCCAACTTCTTTTTTATTTCCCCTTAGAACAATATGGGATACACCACTTACACGCCTAACCCACGGTATAGGCGACAGCACGCCATCTGTAGTTCCAAGTTTGGTACCGCAATATATCAAAGCGTCTCCTACATTCCCGTCAGTATCAGCGCTCAAGATTACCTAGCCTATCATAAGTATTAGGAACCTCTGCTCCGCTAAGTGTAACGCATTCCGAACATTTCCCCGAGAATGGGGCTCAAATGTTCGGCCTGATCTACTTCTAGTGAAGTCGAGTGCTACACGTCCTTTACACATCGCCTACGGGAAGGTTTAGCGATCATAAGATATAGGGGTTCATTCGAGCCCCTCCATGTTAGGAGTTGTTAGGATTGGGTTGGACTCGATGGGGCAGTGGTTCCCGTTACCCTGGAAGATCGGGGACGTCTGTTTTCAGATGGGGTTGAGGGAAGCCTTGAATTCCCGGATGCTAGCCTACAGAGCTAGTAGTCTAGGTGTGCTAGATCACCGGGCGCGTATCCACTTCCACCCTGTAATGTGTGGGGGGGCCTTAATAGATTCTAGGACTTGTCCCACTGGAATGAGCCTCGGAGTGCGATTGGCGCCCCTTTGGGGACAGCTTGGTAACTCCCGGGTAAGGAGAGAGTCCGGTTTTACCGTCCGCGCAGATACTCTCACAATGAAATGAAAAAATAAGATATTGGTATAGACTTCAAGTATAAGGACAAAATGTATCCAAGGAGGGTCAGGTAGGTGCATCCTAGGGAATACCTAAACTTCCTAGATTTAACATACCCAGCTGCCTCTTTCATATCCTCTAAACCTTACAAACAGATTCAAGCAGAAGTCTTCATGTTAGGAATAAATAGATTCTCCTCTAAGCACATCCATTGTATTTGACCAATCTGCTGTGCTGCAGGACTAACGGAAACGAAATAAATACATTGACATATAGGAATGTTGTTTTTCATACCCATTTTTGTCGGAAGTAGGTTTCACCTCATTTCGTACATTCAAGTTATCTCTATATGTATTCTTGTTTCCAGCACTTGCTTTTACTCATATTTACTATTGTTCCCATTCTGTTCCGTCTATCCGTCCTTGTACTCAAATGTCTTTTCATCCTTCCTTCAGTAAACGTGCCCACAGCACTTCAATTGTTTCTCTTCTATAACTCCTTTGTTGATATCCTCAATTTTACCTCTTTTCATATTCTTACTAACCCTCTTTTATTTTCAATCCTTTCCTTTCTAGGTGTAACTATACATCTTCAAGTTTTTCATCCCTACTACTGTTTCACGTTTATCTAATATTACCAAGGAATATGTTCCATAAGGCAATATCATCTTATTATTGAGTAATATATTTGGATTTTTTAATTTTATGCTAATTTGATTTTTCCGACTATTGTGTTGTCTCGTAATGTGTCGGCGTTGCATGTTTAGTATGTTTCATAACTTCTCTTCTGTTTTACAAACACTATTAATTTTTGTTCTCAAGTCCCTGAAACTCTCATTAGCTGCTGAATATTATAATTACTGTTGTGTTGTTACATTTGTTTGCTAACTACCCACATAATTTTACTTTAACTTTATTTTTACTTTTATGGTGGCTCTTCATAGTATTAATCGATCATATTTTGCAACCTTTTAGGTGAGTCTACTACAACAATTTTGCCCTGCGCAAACAAAAGTGCTCGTAAACAAACTAATTTAGGTCCTCAGTTCCCAAATTTTGCTCTTGAGGTTCGCCATTTCTATGCTGTTAATAGTTTGTCCATAAACAGATATATTAAACAGAAGTGGACTAAAACTTTCACTCTGCTTCTTACTCCCAATTTTGAGTTATTTCAATAAATCACCATCCATTCAATGTAGCTCCATTAGCCGTTATTAGACTCTGTAGTGCTATTCAGTGATTTCATTTAATCTGCTATAGGTCCTTAATTTTCACTGTAATTTTCTTTATCACTATTCTTATTAAGAATATATAGCCATGCATCGATTCTCATTCTCGTAAAAAATGCAACCAGATCTTCCTCCGTGTACTTTCTAGTATTAATTCAGCCGTATCTCTTAAATTCTACTGTATATTTTATTTTCCACTATAAGAGAGTTATTTCTCTATAGATATCACATTCCATGTTATCTGTAATTTTGTACAATTTTGTACCATTTCTTGTATTAACTTATTCATATGTGTTTTCTAGTATATTATGGTAATCGTTCATATCATTCTTCCCCGTATTTTCTAGTCTGTTCATTACATCTCATTTATATAACTGTTTCGAATAATATTTTCCATGGATATATACTTGTCTCTTTTTGGTAATGATCTCGACTTTTACGATTGATCTAATGCCTTTCTAACATTTTCCTCTTTGCTTCTTAGTTTTTTAATTTTCTTTTGATTTTTGTTCGATGTATTTCCCAAATCTTCCCATATTTGTCTTTTTTTAATTCACGTCCGCCCCTACGTTAAGTTATATTGGACGGTGAATAAATTGGATGAAATGGTGCTCAAATGAGTCCAGGGTCCATGGAGCTTAGAGCTGACCGACATTCGTCCTGCAGGATAAAGGAAAACTCCGGAAAAAATCTTATCCAGGTAACTCACCCTGACCAAGATTCGAACTCGGGACCTCTTGAACGTGAGGCAGACATGCTACCATCTACGCTACCAAGGCGGGCATATTTTAGCCTTAGTCTTATTTGTCAACTTCTCTATTTTGTTTTTTATACATTACTTTCAACCCTCTTGATTATCATTCCACTCACTAGTCTTCTCCTTCGTATTTATTACTGCCTTTTTATCTAAATATTTAGCACTAATCACAACTTCTTTAAAATCATTCCATATTATTGTCAGTTTGCAGAATTAATTCTTGGTAATCTTTTAACCCTCTAATGCATTTACTTAAATCATTTAACTGTCTCATTCTTCAAGGTTCTATAAATGAAGTTCCTGTTATTGCTAGTCTTAGGTCAGTTACTAAACGGTCTCTTTTTTGACATCCAGAATCATATTGTTTAAGATTGATCGTAGATAGGTATATAGAGCATGACACTATACTTTAACATTTCTTCCTTATGCTTTAAATTTTATCCTAAATATGTATTTGTCTCTACAAAGAAAATTTGCAGTTATGAGTTGTTTCAAACACAAATTCAATCATTGGTTCAATTCTTCACTGAATTTAGCTGTATGATTAACTTTGATATTTTGCAGTTTATTATAATCCCTAGCATGGTTATTTACCTACAATCTATCAGTTCTATTCTCTGTAATTTGGCATAAAATTAATATTTATGTACGACCTATATCGGATCCCAAGCAGAGGCACATATTTGATTAAGATATTTCCAACCTTAGTATTTATTATTATTATTATTATTATTATTATTATTATTATTATTATTATTATTATTATTATTATTATTATTATTATTATTATTATTATTAAAATTATTATTATTATTATTATTATTATTATTATTATTATTATTATTATTATTATTATTATTATTATTATTATTATTATTATTATTATTATTATTATTATTATTATTATTATTATTATTATTATTATTATTATTATTATTATTATTATTATTATTATTATTATTATTATTATTATTATTATTATTATTATTATTATTATTATTATTATTATTATTATTATTATTATTATTATTATTATTATTATTATTATTATTATTATTATTATTATTATTATTATTATTATTATTATTATTATTATTATTATTATTATTATTATTATTATTATTATTATTATTATTATTATTATTATTATTATTATTATTATTATTATTATTATTATTATTATTATTATTATTATTATTATTATTATTATTATTATTATTATTATTATTATTATTATTATTATTATTATTATTATTATTATTATTATTATTATTATTATTATTATTATTATTATTATTATTATTATTATTATTATTATTATTATTATTATTATTATTATTATTATTATTATTATTATTATTATTATTATTATTATTATTATTATTATTATTATTATTATTATTATTATTATTATTATTATTATTATTATTATTATTATTATTATTATTATTATTATTATTATTATTATTATTATTATTCAGTTTTTCATGTTATTGGTTACCAACAATCCCCACATGGCGGCTTTGGCCTTTGGGATAACTCGCCCCCCCCCCCAAGTGATGACCCAACCCATTTCTCAGGTGGAGGCCAGTAGAGGGCATTGTCCATTACCTCTAATGATAGGGTGATAGTGAAGATGGCGGTGAGCCGAGAGGACCTACAGCTTATACCGTGGACTCAGAACCACGTTGGGTACAGGGAACATTTCACATGAGCTAGGCAGAGGTGAAGGCGTCGATAGGGCCGACTGAAAATCCCCAAACCTAGAGCCGGAAATCAAACTCAGGACCCTGTGCACGGGAGACACGAAGTTTTTTATATTGTTACATTTGTTAATATTCCAACTACTTTATTTCTTATCTGAACCTACCTTTTAGCAGCTTATCGTGCATTATCATTCAGATCTCTGTATTCCATTTTCACCTTTCATAAGCTCCCTTTGCCTACCAGTTAATTCTTCATTTTCTAATTTAATTTCAGCTGACTTTACCAATGGTTTTAATATTCCATTTTCCCAATGTTGTAGTCGTTTTTCCACCTCGTCGTTGTCTGGAGGATCCGTTCGTTCCGGTCATTTGATTCAATTTTGCCGCTACTTGGGCAAAACTAGTGTAATATAAAATGATTTCATTACCTTCTTCAGTTCAGACGGAAGAGGGCATAACATACTCTATCTAGCCAACAGATTTTGGTATTTCCGTCGAACTCTTGGGTGGCCGATTTTAATGGTTTTTCCAATGAGCAATGCTATCCACGCCAATCCCAGCATTCGTCTGTCGTACTGATAGAATCACGAAACATACGAGCGGCTAAAGTTAGCGTGGCCGAGATACGAACACCGGGCCTCACAATCGCGGATCTCCCATACTACCATCCTGCTGCTCAATACAATGAATTTCTTAAATGTCCAATATCACGAGAGGTCTGAAATGCACAACTTTCACATTCTCATGAAAATTTGTTGTTTAACCATCAACTCGTAGTCTACATCAGTCAGATACGAATTATAATGACAAAATAAATAGATTTGAGACAATCTAGATGTCGCTTTATGCGGAGAATATGTGCGAGTTATATTATGACATCCTTCATCGAATCATTGCAATTACATTCATGTTGCCTTTTAACATAAGAAAATAAAATGTTTAGTGATATAATAAATTAAAAGAATAATGCATTCTAAGGCTGCGATGTTTTGAAATCTTTGAAACTCTTATCGGGTTGGTCACTGATTCATGATATATGTATATAGACACTTTAAGCGTATGACATTCTCCTTCTCTTGTTTATCGAAGACTGCATAACCAATGTCTTACACGAAATATCGTATGCTTTCTCCAACCAATTTCTTTTATTTTTATAAAGCATCCACAAACTAATCTTATTTAAATTTATTTGCCTATCTACATTTTAACCGATCAAACTTTTGCGGAGGTAGTGTTATTACACATTTCGTTCAAACTGCAAAGGGGCACGAAACCGAATCCATAGTCCAAATGTCAGAAGCTAGTCGCCATATGCTGGCCTAGAAATTCCACGCTCTTTTCAGGAGATCACAAGAAACAGCTCAATAGCGGCAGCACTTAAAATAGAAGTATTGAAAAATTCAAGCTAATAGCAGCGTACATCCGACAAAAAAAATGTACGTTGCCATTATTGTATCTATACACTTGCTTGAAACAATTTGTGTATCAAGGGATTCATGCCTTTTATTGTAGGTGCCTTCCTTTCTATCACATATTTTTAACCTAATATAGTATTCTTTTCGCATATAGAGAACTTCATAGGTTGTTACCGGAAAACTCAATTAAAGATCTTATTTTTGTGTAAATACCTTCAATTTGAGGTGTTTTAATAAAAGTATTTAGAGACATTTTTGAGAAAAGTTAAT
Source organism: Mantis religiosa (assembly GCA_030765055.1). Lineage (NCBI taxonomy): Eukaryota > Metazoa > Arthropoda > Insecta > Mantodea > Mantidae > Mantis > Mantis religiosa. Next base: position 129,571,778 of record CM060954.1, read on the forward strand.
ATGTTTAAAAGCTAAGTAGATGGTACGAGTAGCATAATTGTCTTTAAAATGTTATTGCTGTATTTTTTTCTCTCTTCTGATGTATCAGCTCGTATTTAGCGACTTTCGGTTATTAAGTTTTGCTGTTGATAGACTCACACCGCACCTGCGCCCACTGAGGTCTTTCTTAAAATTGCTTTTTTGGAAACACACCGGCTCAGTAGTTGTGTTCCAGGAAAAATTTCTAAACCGAACTTTCAAATGTGGTGCAATACTTTACTAAATTACTCTTAATACGAGAAATTTAGAATATCCAGAATGCAAATTCGGAGAAAGGATTCAAATTTCAACAGTATGCTGCTAACCAGTGACATGACCACTTATGTGATATAAATAGGAAGCAAATACATACAGTGTCACCGATGGCATTGTTGTGCTGCCGCGACAAGTGGGAGACGGGCGTTTGTACAGGAGAGCTTGACGATTGCCAAGGCAAAGAAAGAGACAGAGAGAGGCTCCCGAATTTTCTTTCTTTCTCTTGCCGCCACGAATGGTCTCGGAAGGTCTATGGCATTTTAGAAACACCGGCAAAGTGTTAGAAGCGCCAATATGTGATGGCTTTCATTTGTTTAGGTGCGGTGAAGCATCGAGTCGACGTTGTAGACAACTGATTGTCAATTTCACGTCTTTTTACTGCAATAAATTACTGCAAACCAGACTTTTGATTCTACGTAATCCTCGCAGTCACAATACGGACTGTAAACAGAGATAATCATCGAGGCTGAAAAAATGAACTGTTAGCTGTGTGGCGCAAGGAAATTTTGGATTTGGATATAAAAGAGACGATGGAAATAACATGTCTTTGGTTGGGAAGATGGAAAGCTTGTTCACACTGCTGGTAGGAGGATTTGCCTGTTGTGAGAGGAAAAGAATACAGGACGCCTAGTTGGCAGCAGGCGTACAAACGGAGGACTGTATATGAAATTATTAACTGAGGAATCTTTTGCTTCCAAAGATGGAGAGCAGTATGCTGAAAGTTGATACTAAATGACTTGGCCAAAACCTGGGCAAACCTAAGTATATACTTACATGTAATGAGAAATCGGTATTTGTGCAAATGTTATTTAGATTTATTGGGTACTCCAGTATTTGTATGTGTGTTACTGCGAATGTATAATGTCCTCAAGTATGTACCTGTCACGTTCTCTTGAACAATTATAAAACAACCGGATTTTACAATGTCAAAATTAAGCTTACATTTACAACGGTAGCTTCATGGCAAATGCATCAGTTATATGGTAACATTTTTAAAAATTCTCCTTCACTCTTTACAGTTCTTCTCTTTCTTCATTCCGCTCTCATATTTTAATCGTCCTTCTTCTATATTCAAGATAACTCCTGTTATCTTTCTCTCAGCCCTCTCTCCCTTCCCAATGTTTCTTCTGGCTATTAATAAAATCTACAACCTTAGAAAAGGCTAGAACGGTACACAAACTTGTCTGTGTCCCTTGTGTACCCTCTTGAAGACACATTCTACCGCATTCTCACTAATAACAACACTTGTTAAAAATCATTATATTTATAGTTACGGAAGATGTTTCAATAATAATAAAATAAAACTTCTTCTTCTTCACGCTATGGGCTTCAGTCCAAATTTGTCGATACCGTCGTTTCCTGGGTCTTCCTGGTTTCCTTCTATCTCGTGGCTTATAACTTATAGCTTAGGCATCCTATAGTTTGGCATTCTAAGTGGAGCCTTTAATTTTCTTTATGTTTATTAATTATATTATTTAGTACCTCTACTTTTAATTTTTCACAAATACGAACTTTTGTTTCTAATTTTGCATATCCTGCTATGGGTCTCAAAAATCTCATTTCTGCTACTTGTATTTTTGGCAGGTGTTGGTTTGTACTGGTATTAGTCCACGTTTTTCAGATCCATATGTGACAGTATCTATTGCCGTATACTCAAACAGTTTAATGATCAATTCAGGTCTTGCCTTGCTTTTTAATGTCTGTCTTTATGTTACAGTTATGTAGTAAATTTGTTATGTATACACTTCATATATATATGATACTTTGTATCAGAGAGAATTAAATGATACTTGTTCCAAAATTATATTTTTAGCGCTATCCTGGACGAAATGAGTATACAACTTTAAATGTCATTTTGTTTTCTCTGTTGATATTCATATTAAAATTCTGCACAATTTTCTTCAATATATATCAGGTGAGTAAGCTGCCCCTTATTCTCGAGTTTTATGCATTCCCATTTTACACTCCAACATGTAAACATCGACCCCATTACTAGGTTCTACCCGCGTATTTAACTTGGATGTTAAACACTCAATGAAATTAGTACTAATATAGAAGTTATCGCAATGGCTGCAATATATTCGTCATTAGACAGCTGAGGTTTGCAGGTCTGCAAACGTTCACTGGAACCAGCTAATATTATATGTTAGACGGAGTGTTTGTCTCACACTTAATAGATAGTTCAGTTGGAACGAGCGCAAAAGTACAATCTCAGCTGTCTGCTGTGACGGTGTTTCGAATTCTCTGCATAGATATACTCGTACTATGTCTTTTGCCGTGTAATACTCACAATTTGCAATTATTATTCTGAAAACTGTAATTATTTTTATTTTTATTGTTTTACTTATGTTTTATGGCATTGTTCCATGTTTATTGGTGAGCTACAGGTAGGTAGTTGTTTAAACACACCTATAGGTAGGTGAAATTGAAATAAGGATCATCTATACACATTTGAACACACAAAACAAGGAAATTACAGAATCAGAGCTTAACATCGAGGTTAAACTTAATTTTGCAGACAGAATTATTGTGCTATTAAACTGTAGTTTCAAATTGCTATGTTTTGTGGCACTGGAAAGACCTTTTTTCTACTCCTGGAACACGACTCTTCTAACGAAGCAAGTGCTCGAACTGATGACCTTCTTAGGTAACGCATGCCCCCTGGGATTTTCTAATTAGACTATTGTGAATTCGGTTTCCAAGTTTTTATGAATATAAAAAAATAATTACAATGCTGAGACTCGAACCTGTGTCATTGGGTTTAGGGCATAGGAGAGGTCATAATCCTATTTAGCTATTTCGGTACTTGACTAAAAGCATGGTCTCCGTTAAGTAGTTATGCTATGTAATTGCCACCTCGTGAGTTTTCGTGCTTGATTTGGCCTTTTAAGACAGATTTAATCATTTGATGGGTGTTTCAATAATATTACTTAAATGGGAAAAGCTCTTGTGCATGTTAATTGAGACACATGAGACGTAGTTTACGCAAAAATGCAAATAAACCGTTGTTTAATAATATGTCCGTTTTGACTGTACGGGTCGATGATGGATGAGGCGTGACTCTAATTTTTTTTCCTAATTTTTGGCAGCCAGGCTCTGCTTTAAGTACAAGAATCTGCCATTTTCCTTTTAGCTGACGCTGGTGTACTCATATGATCGGCGTTCGAGGCGTTTACTGAACTACGTTGCTATGTATATTCTAATAAAACGTTTGTAAAACAAAGTTTCCACTGGAAACCGGAATTCGCTCTCAGTAAAGAAGTATGTTTTTAGGTGTACTTTAGCGAGGAGTACGTTTTGTCCCTTAAGCCTCCATTCCTCTAAATTTTGCTCACTCCTCTCTCTAAGAACGATAAGCAATTCAGCTTAGTAAGCCCAAAACTGGACTAAGGCTCACATGCCATTTCATGCCTTTCAAAAAGTTAAGGCGCGGCTGTCCCACCTGGTATGTCAGCTTTTTAAGTTAATCTCCAGTTTTTGATAGGAAGATATGAATGTCAGTAAATAAAATAATGTTTACATTTGTGATAAAAACAACAATAAGCGAGATATTTCGATTTTGTGTACACTTTATTTTGTAGTTCATTTCACTCCTTCTCTTTGAGGCAGTAATTAAGGCAAAACATAGTCAATTTTCCAATATGAGCTTAATCTGTGCCGATCCGGCAATTTATGCGTCAAAATATAAAACATGCTTATGCACACACACGCATAGACATTCTCACAACATTTTCTAACCAAATACTTTCCTTTGCTATAGCCTTTAAAAGGTGTTTCTACGAATGCTTGCTTTTCTATACTAGGGTTTAGATCAAGATTAAAACGTATTTCTCCGCACTATTTCTGCTACTGTTTCCTCTGCAGTATTATTTAGAGTACTTTAATATCACCTGGGTCACAAAGCATGCTCGTGCAGAAACTAAATTACGTTCGATTTGGATAACTCCAAACTCTTCATGACTCTTATTAATAATTTCCAAATAATATTAAACGAAAAAGACACGATTAACATATTAAACATTTGTTTAAAATTACTTCAAACAATTTTAATTCAGTCTACAGCTATGTAAATAACGCGTTAATTTTTTTACATAATGTTCTGTTATATATATATATATATATATATATATATATATATATATATATATATATATATATATATATATATATATATATATATATATATATATATATATTTAAGTTTAGGTTATTTGGCGTCAGCACTATAGTACGGTAACAAAACTAAGTATCCATGAATACTGCGAACGTTAATCTTTTCAAAAATTGATGAATCAATTTCACTTTCTGTTTCCTTTATTTTCTTCAGTGTTGCGGTCGCTCTCTAATTGCAAACATTTCGTTGTTTCCATAGAACTAGTTTCCTATCGATTGTTATTCAGTAAACATTCGAGATATATATCGTTCCGGACTCTCTTACCTCGACCTGCAGGCCATGATTTATATTCAGAAATCACTTTACTATTCATGGAAATTAATTGCTCTTTCATACTAGCCGTGTGTAGGACGAAGTTCTACCACGGATGCTCCGTGGTTCAAATGCCGGCTATGGCACTGAATTTTTCAGTCTGACTCTACTTTTTCATACTTTACTGTACACTAAACTCACAACGATGTTGACTTTTCAGTTAAGTAGGCTGTCTTTTGCACCATTTCATCCGCAGTTCAATTCTTATTTTCTACTGATGATCTCCTATACACATTTTAGATCAGTTGTGTATATTTTTCAATTAATTTCCCACCTTTTCTGTTTGGTTTAGAATACTGAGTTAACTACACAAGTATTTTGCCACTTCTATTGTATCTTAGTCGAATTTGTTGGAGATATCCTTTGAGCAAACAAAATGGAAATATGTCTCATATAAAGAGATGAGAAAATTTTCCTCGAGTTCTCTATGTGTTATATTGGGAAGATGCTGAAAGTAAATGCCAAGTTTTGGTATATAACCTACTTTTCATGTTTTAGCTATGTTGTCCGCTGTCTCTCTCTCTTTCATTAAACAAACAAACACACACACACACACACACACACACACACACACACACACACACACACACACACACACACACACACACACACACACACACACAGGCGCAGACAGAGAGAGTGAGAGAGACAGTGAGAGAAGCACTCAGAGGTTTTAATTATTATTTTAGATTAATTTTCCAAATCTATTCTATTGCCCTGCAATTATAAAATCAGTCATCTGTTTCTCCAACTATTTCTTTCATTTCTTATCGTGCTAGTTCTTCCAGCAGTGGTTCCATTAGTATATCCCCAAACACACTCCTAATGTTCAGCATTATGGATATTCTTTGTTTATTTCCTTACATAAAATCCCAATTTAACCATACAGGTATGCTCCACTAGCTTTACAATTGTCTGTTAGATAGTTATATATGAATGAATTCCTGCATTTCCTTACGTGGAACATAGAGCCTTCTGAACCGCGCAACCTCGTTGCCTGTAGGTTGAGGATCAGAGGTCTCCTGATCAGAGAGTTTCCGGGATGTGGGGTCAGCCCAACGCCAGAAGTTATAGTACGAGAGAGATGAGGTGAGAGGAAAGATGACGGAGCAATTGGTAGAACGCTGGTAGTGGAAGCCGGAGGATCCGGAGAAAACCGCCCCAGCGCCATGTTGTCCACCACAAATCTCACTTTGCGTTGCCTGGAATCGAACTCGGGCCGCCTTGGTGAGAGCCAAGTGGTCTAACCACTCGGCAATGCCGCAGTCGTAGTTATGGATCATGCTTATCTCTAATTACCAAACAATTCCGGTCACCGCAAGTGGTCAAACGCACCTTCCATATAAGAAAATATTCTTACAGCATATGTCACCTTGTTTGACTGTATGTATGGTATATATTTCATTGTTTATTTACCCTTGCGAAAACAATTGTTTAAAAGTCATACCTATCCCTATAGGATATTCACTTACATAGCAGTTTTTCTTGAATTTTGTCTAACGTGTTTAAGCAGAAGTATATATCTTTATAATTTCACTTGTATAGGATCAACATTCCTTGCTTTCTTTAAAACTGCTACATTAGCTCCCTCCCAACAGTATGGTCTCTGACTTTCTATTAAGCACTTGATAAATAAGGCTACACGCAACTTAGCAGAGCACAGCAAGTGGCTCTTAAAGTACAAAGGACATTATTCTAAGCACGTACTCAAGTACAAATGTTCCACCCATCATGTCTCAAAAGGCTTGCCAGCTAGGTATATGATATTTTGAGCATTCTGGATGTGTCTGCTAGTGAATATCGCTGTCGAATTGCCGAATTTTACTTTGAATACGAACAAGACTGTTATCGCTTAATTAAGAAAACAAAATACCAGGAGAGCTACTAAGTAAAAAATTAACTAAAATAAATATACACCATATTTTTTAATATATCTCTCTCACTTCTTTGAGTGTGTGTGTGTGTGTGTGTGTGTGTGTGTGTGTGTGTGTGTGTGTGTGTGTGTGTGTGTGTGTGTGTGTGTGGAAGGCGAATAGACAGGATGTGATGCGTTCACACTACTATCAGCCAGCATTGCATCTCTTATTGAATAACAGGAATGCTATGCGGGATCTAATTACATTCAATAATTCACATTAGCATGAAACACAAAACTATAACACTGACAAATGTAGTTGTTTTTAATGCACCCAACATTCTGTTACTCCTAATGGGCTAAATAAATGCGTAAAATGCAGTTTTTCCATGCCATGCCAAAAATTATTTGATCCACTGCGCTGCTTTTACATGGAGGGAGAAAATCATTTTATTGAGGCAGCAAACTGTACTGTGAAATCCGTGATTTCACGCGAGATCCATGGTTCAAATTCCGGCTATGGCATTGAATTTTTCTGTCTGACTCTACGTTTCCACAATTTAGCCTACACAATTAATTTCCATGTACTGTGAAAGTCACCCACGACGTAAGAAAGAGGTTATACCACTTTAAGACCACGCGCAATCCACAGAGAGAGCGGAAATTGGCTCGTAGTGTCTTCACCAGTGGAGCAAGAATTGAGACCTGAGAGACAAGCTTGACCAGGGCGAAGCCTGCATACAACCTCTATCTTAAGTGGAATGCAGGAGAGGTTAGAGAGAATTTCAAGTGTTGTGTTAGGATGTCTATTCTTGGCAGTTAATTAGCTGTGTTACTTCTGGCTCATGTTCACGTCGCAGCATTGTAATGATATGTTTCGTGCCTTAAAAGTGCTGTTAACCATCATGGACCTTTTCATACAACTGTATCTCACAAATGGATACCATAGACGTATCAATCCGAGCATTGGACGTTATTATTCATCATATCAGAAGGCAGCTAGCTAGCATCGTCAAACCGTTTTCTCAACAGATCAGCTCATGACACGCAGGAGAATTTCGAAATCGATTTACCATATCAAACACGCACACAGAGATTAATTACTTCATAAGTTTATATCGCAGATTGAGGCCAGCCTGCGGGCCAAGTTTACAGCCTAATACAGCACTTCAGCCGCTCTCTTCAAAGGGAAGCCAGCATATGAACATTGTTGAAGAAATGGAAATACTAATGTAGAACTGCACAAACATTTGACTAACACAAAAAATGAATAAGCCCTATGCCCTGTTGATTGAGCCCTAGTGTTAGCCAAAGAGGCCGCTGGTATGTAGATCCTCCAGTGCATGTCCATGCAAAGGAGGTCGGTGCCTCCTTACAATCTTCTTTACCCTTATTCATCGCAAAATTGACCAAATGCAGATCAAAATCAAAAGGATGTGCAGTTTCTTCAGTTACAATGCAAGGCTTTGTATGCACCATATGCAAGGCTACAGCTAACAAATGTCTTTCTGTTTGCAGTTGTGGATATATTGTTTCCTCCGTTCTTCTACAATGTTTCACTTGGACAAAACTTCTCACAGTTACAGAAAGCTCCGTACACACAAACTAAGGTAATATGGTAACGGATGCTTAATACGTAGCAAGGACTGGTATTCGTTTAATGGTGAGATGAAAATCAGGATACATTTTCTTTACGTAAGTTTTTCTATTTTATCTGTGATTTCTTAGATATGGTTAACACCGTAATCAATTATTGCCTTCATTATTTTATCTTGTAGCATATAGTAGCACTTTCACTTCTAGATGCTTGATTAATCTGGGAACCTATTTTGGAGAAAAGTTTCACTTCCGCTGGAAATCATATATTTTATGGACCATTTTTCTTCAATAAAATAGTAGCTCCTCGGCATAGAAATGAAAATTCTGTGAAGTTGCTTGGAATGGAGCTATGCAGCATTTAAATGCTTAATCAACAATATGCTATACATTGAAAGAAACTAAACATTTATATATATTTATATATATATATATATATATATATATAGGGCCCAAATGACCTTGATGTCGACGGGCCCTAAAACCACACACTCACTCACTCACTCACTATATATATATGGTATATGTAATATTCATCTTGTAAATAAACTGCAAATATGGGTAAAAAAAGGTTAAATAAGATTTTATTGTAAATGCATATAGCTGCAGGAGTCGCCTAACAGAAAACAAATGGGATTACAGGTGCAAATTTCTGTTTTGCCTTCAATTTTTTGCTGTTGCTTGGGACTTTGGGTGATGACAAAAGCTGTGCATAGTATGATAAATGATGTGGGTTAAATTGCTGCGCTTTTGTTAAAAAAGTAAAGAGAAAATGACGAACCGAAGGAAAAAGAGAAGCTCACCGTGAAAGAACTGTTCCTACAGATAAAAAAAGGAAAACATAAATTATACGAAAGCATAAAAACAAAGTACTGTCCAGCAACGCAAAGGAGGTCCCTGAAAGGAATGTGCTCCCTTACACAGTGGAACAAGAACAGCGAATGTGTGCGACAGGGGAACGCATGCTACACAAGGAGCAGAACCGTTAAAAAGACATGTGTCCTATTTACTCAGTACACTAAAACTGAGAAGATTCATTCACAAAAGTAGAAACCGTCAGAACGTTTTTCAATGGTCTGTAACTGTAGTGACATTGGGTGTCATAAACCTGTCCAGGGAGGGTGTGGGAGCCTTCTGCAATCGCCCTGCGTCTCATGCCCCAGAGACTTTCTCTTCTGTGGTATACTGTAACACGATTGAATTTGTGCAGAAATATTGAAATATTAAATATTGATGTGACATGATTAACTAAAGTGCTATCCGAGTGACAAACGACACTCAAATGTTAAAAAAAAATTAAATCTTAAATAGAAGGTTTTTGATCATGTCGGCAAGTGATGGGCGAAAGGAGTTGCAAAGCTAGTCGGAGAGGGTTATCTATCGACTTAACCTAACTTCAAACTGCTACAATCAAAGTAAAGAATTGCAGAAACCGATAACACCGAATTTCAGATGGCAAGTGATTGTATGATACGAACATAATGTTTTGATAAACCATTGAAAAGAATGCAAGTTTGTTATCAAAATATGAGACACTTGTGAAAGATATCGTGGTGAGACTTTTTTTTCTTTCTCTGGGTTGTTTAAGTTTCTATTCCAAGCTTAAATTTAGGTATATTGCTACGAAATTGTAACAAGGCAATCTGAATAGGGACTATAAAAGTGCAAAATTTGGATGTTCAAAAACAGAAAAGTAGGACTTAAAGGAATTAGTAGCTACCAGGTAACTAAGTCTAGGTTTGCTTATAGGAATTATAAAGGAATATTCTTGTGCGGGCAACCGGGCTTAAAGGAATCTCAGACAGTGAAAAATAAGATTTTCTGCCAAATCTTTAAATGAGAAGAGCCAGTCATTGATATTTCCTTATACTCTGTTCGGAGAAAGATGGCTCAGTGGGTTAGATATTCCCGACAAAAGCATTACGTTAAATAGAAAGAATAATAAATAAATAAATAAATAAATAAATAAATAAATAATAAGTAAAAAACAAACAAAGAATAAACAAATAGAAAACAAACAACAGACCATTAATAACCCAAGAATCCGAGAGTACTAAAACACAGGGTAGATTGTCTATAATTTTGTAGATAATACCTATATTAGAAAGTGAAATCATCATTTAAAACAACATAAATATATATTTTATTAAGATTTAAACCAGTATACTTATTCCTTTATTAGCACAAATATAAAAAGCCTAAACGGTTTCTTAAAACATTTACTGCTAGCAATTTTAAGAACGTACAGACTGTCAAGAACTACTAAGAAAATTAAAAGGCTTTGGACTATACTATTACTTTCAAATCTACACTTTAAAATGTTATACTAGTTTTCTATGATCTTTGCAGACCAGTTAAGCCAATAAGAAACACTTCAGATTATTCAAAGTAGACCCATAATGGTTTTAGAATTGAAGATAAGATGACACCAATTCTTGTATTTCATGTCATTTAAATCTTTAAGACAATAATATAATCTCTTTACTCAGTTGAAACGAAATATCTTACCTGTCTTATGTCCGGGACTTGAAGATTGGTATCTGTTTGTCTTCCTTGAAATTCCAGTGGGAGAAAATGTATTTAAATGCGTAGTGTTTAGACACACTTAAGCACAATATCACTACAGTTTACAAAGATCAACGAATACAACCACAGGACGTACCAGAGCATGAGGAACATGACACACAACTAACTTTAACTTCTCTTTGTGCGGTCTTTCCAGTTATTTAATTTTTTATAATAGATGTCTTACCTTCTTGGAGGGTGGTGGAGGCGCCTCCGACGGCGGTGGGGGTTGAGGCGGTGGAGGGGCGGACGACTTCCTGGTCGACCTGCCAGGACTGGGCGGCAACTCCAGCAGGTGCTGAATGGAGTGGCTATGCCGCGTCTTCCGTCCCGCCATCCTGTTCACATAAAACACATCGTGTTGCTGACTCCACCGAATTTCTTCTAGTAATTTGTTTAGTGTACCGCATGTACCAGAAATAAGGTCCACTTCCACAACATTAAACACTAGAATCATTGGGATCTTTCTGTGTCATTGCGCTCTGCTTAGTTATCCTGGACTAAAGAAATGAATGCATGTTTTGGAAGGAGACTTGTTCCATATTTCTTTCTTTCTTCGCTCGTAATTGTGAAATATCCACTACGAAGAACTCTGTGTTCAGTAAATGTAAGTAATGCCTAGATCAGTTAAACGTTATTCCTATTTCAAGAGTTGTCCCTAACGGAGATGATCTGTCATTTCACAAGTAATTATTAGAACATTTTGAAATACAAATTCAAAAGCTAAGTGTTTCTATGCAGATATGACCATATAACTTAAAACTCTATTTAAAGCACTATCCTGTTTATCTCGGAACTTACTATCTTCATGCATTAACTCAGAAAACATTTAAGATACCATATTGACTTCTGCTATCTTCATCGATCTATGTTACACAACAATGCGACTGATTAACAAAGATATAAAATCTGTCATACTTGCGTGTTGTATGAAGTTTTATAAAACCTTAAGCTTTTTAATGCATAATCAAGCAACTTATTCCCACAGAAATGAACCAATAGCACCAAAGACGTGTTCTATATATCATGTTAAAATTTCACTTTGGATCTTCAACTGTTCCTGGGAAACTAGTCACATATACCTATATAGCCACACAAATTGTACATATAATATATACCCTATAGGATACAGTAGTTATGACTTTTTATCTGTGAAATGATATAGAATTCAGAATACATAAATACAGATGCAATACACACTTTAAAAGGTTATTTTAAAAGTACCAAGTTATTATAACCATGATAATCAAATGTACCATTTTTGTAAACTACATCACATGAATATTAATGTTAATGTTAAAAGTAAGTTACAATAAGTACAATTTCACAAAAAAACTTATTTTTTTTAATATTTCCGCCATTTAATATCCCGTTAAAGGACCTGTACAAATGAAACAAAACAACTTAAACGCGTTCTTATATGTATGTGTCTCGTGAGTGGAGTTGGGAGTGCGGCTCAAAAATGAAAATTAGAAAAGTAGGAAATGTCTATAACAATTTCGATTGTCGTATAACTCAGAGATAATAAGACAATTCACAGTGTATACTAAACGTTTGTTAATGTTTTCTCTTCTTCTTCTTCTTCTTCTTCTTCTTCTTCTTCTTCTTCTTCTTCTTCTTCTTCTTCTTCTTCTTCTTCTTCTTCTTCTTCTACTTCCTCTTGCACTTTCCCTGCTGCCATTAGGCGTCGGGTTCCTTCAGCCACTTTCTGTATTCGATCCTATTCTGCGCCAACCTCCATATTCCTCTCAATGTCGTCCCATGTCCGACTGCCACTCTTTCCATATATTGTCTCCATTCCATTCTAGGTCTTCCTGTTCTTCTTTTCCCCTCCACTCTTGCTTCAAATATTCTTTTAGGTAATCTTTCTTCATTCATCCTTACTAAGTGTCCCAGCCATCTTAGTTGGTTTCTTTCCACTGTCTTCAGTATGCATTCCTGTTTTAGCTTTTCTCTTATTTTTACGTTTCTAACTTGATCCCTCTTTGTATATCCAGCTACTCTCCTTAAGTATTTCATCTGTGTTGCTGTTAATCTACTTGCATGTCTATCCAACACTGTCCAGCTTTCACTCCCATATAATAAAACTGACTGGTATATCACCTTATATATTCTCATTTTAGTGGTTTCACTTACTTCTCTTTTACCAATTAATGTATTATTACTTTGGTAATATATATTTATTGCTTTCCTAATTCTATTGTTAATTTCTTGATCTATTCTTCCATTTTTAGTTAGAATCACCCCTAAATATTCAATGCTTGTCACTTTTTCTAATTTTTCACCTTTCCAGAAAATTTGCATTTCTGTCTCTGTTTCCTCTTTACCAATAATCATTACTTTACTCCTTTTTGTATTTAGATTCATACCTTTCTCTTCCAATGTACTAGCCCAT